>OY987295.1:3130681-3452990 GCA_963920785.1 Sphagnum contortum | reverse complement strand
CAACACGCCCCTCTACCCCTCCAAGTGTTGTGAGCTAGGGAACGGCTCCAAGTTCCAACTCCTTCCGCATTTCCACGTGCTTGGACCCCTCAAGTGGGTCCACAAGGAACTTGGGAGCGCGTGACGCGCTCCTTGGTCCCGGGGTGAACCCACGTGAGGGTTCACCAAATGTCAAGTTGCAGAAGTTGGGACCGAGGGCACGCTCTTGGCTTCCAACTGTAAAAAGGGGTAGAGGGTTGAGTTGGGAGCCCCGGGATTAGACTAGGAAGAGGGACTAGAAGATCAAGCACGATTCTGCATCAAAAACAAACCACCCAAGTGCTTAGTTCACGTTCCGGGACACCCTTGGGTGTTGGGACTTGCCACGGGCACTTGGACCACAAGACTCACCACGGCCCGGACTTCGGGAGTAAGCCACCACCTTACTCCCTATAGTATTCTCTGCAGCTCACCACGGAGGGGGCATCCAAATGGCACAAATTCCCGGGACTCCCGAAATGGAGTCCCGATTTTGTCCCGGCGGGACTCCCGGAACTTTGAACCGCCATAACTCCTGACTGCAGAGTTGGATCGCGACGAGGTCTGAACCGAAGTTGTAGCCCTCGTCGAGATCTTTCCAACGCCGTATCGCACTCCCGAATCGGACGTCGGGAAGACATCGATTCCCGACTTTTAGTGGTCGGGAGTCAAACTATCAGTTTGACTCCCGGCCCTTCTTTTGCCCATAACTTGGGCTGCAGATGTCCAAATTGCCAATGCGAGGGCATTTTCGACATCTACGTTTCAAGACCTTTCCAACGACATAATGAACACCCCAATGCAAGATGTTTTGCCCCTTGCTGTCGAGCTCTGAACATTCGGGAGTCTCGGAGGACTCCAAATCCCCAACTTCTCCAGGTGTTGGGCTTCACCCCACACTTCGCCAAGATAGGGTTGGGACAAATGCACAGAAAGGAAGCCGCAGCTTGGCACAACCTAACCCTGCAATATGGCCTGATGGACGCGTGGAAGCTAGACAACTTCAGAAAAATGATAAAAAAAGCCTTCACGTTTGACAACGGGATAATGGGAGTCGGATCGGCTGTCTTCAGGATTGACAAGTTTCTCGTCTCCCAGGAAATCGAAGCCAGAGGAGGGAGAATCGAATCCGCCCCCACCATGAGAAGAATCTCAGAGCACTCCCCGTTAGTCATGACGATATGGGGAAGCACCTCTGCCCCGCCAACTGCTACCCATTACTTCGATCTCTCCCTCTTAAAGGAGAAAGAAAGCAGAGCCGCCCTCCTCGCGGCCTGGGAAGGCACCGAGCCCCTGCCTAAACACGACCTCGAGTGGTTAGGCTGGCTAGATGCTGCAATGGAAAGGGTCCGCAGCTGCAGCTCCCGCCTAACAAAAGAAAAAAGGCGAGCAAAAGGGACACGCTTTAGAGCTCTTCAACAAAAAATCCGCCTGGTGGAAATTCAATTGCAGAGTGACCCCGAAAACGAATCGGTCAGGAGCATCCTATCGAAAGCTCAAGGCCACATGGCCGACTCCCTGCAAGACCAGGTAACCCCGAACCACCACCTCACTGCCGCATCCTGGTTCAGATACGGTGACACCTGCTCTAAGCAGTTCTTCGACTATCACCGCATAGGCAAGAAAAGGACCCCCCTCAAAGAGCTTGTAACAGAAGAAGGGTCCATCATGGGCCAGGCAGACCTAGCCCACTACGTGCGATCCTTCTACGAACACCTTTACGCCTCAGAAGCCCACAATTCAGGCACGACCGAAGCGAAAGAGGAATGCTAGGCTAGCACCCCAACAAAAGTCTCCACGGAAATGAACTCCGAGCTGACCAGAGAGCTCACACTCAAAGAAGTCCAGGATGCCATCACGACAATGCCAAAGGACAAAGCACCAAGAGCAGATGGCTTACCCACCAAATTCTTCAAAGAATTCATTACGAAGATTACCCCGACCCTACTACTTGCCTTCAAGGCGATGATCAACTCCGGGGAGACTTCCGAGCAGATCAACAAAGGGATCATAACCTTAATCCCAAAGTCCGGCGACCACGCCAGACTGGGAAACTGGCGCCCGATAACATTGCTAGTGTCGCAACCCTACTTTGGCCAAGTGTGGGGGTGAATCCCAACACTTGAAAAATTTGGGATTTGGAGTCCTCCGGAACTCCCGAATGTTCAAAGCTCGACAGAAAGGGCCCAAGAACTTATGACTTAAACCTTCCGGCAACCTAAAATTCTTGATGTTTAACCACACCTCGTCTCCCTCTTGAAACTTCACCTCTCGTCGGGACTTGTTCGCAAAATCTTTGTACCTTTTGTGCGCCTTTTCCAAGTTGGCCTTGGCCAACTCCCACAAGTGCTTCCTTTCTTCATCAAGTTGCGTCACCATTGGCACTTCCTCACTTGCATCAATCCAAGGTTGTCCTTGTGCTGCCCAAGTCATGGGCTCAATTGGTGACTTGCCCGTCACCATTTGGAATGGGGTGGATCTAGTTGCAGAATGTGCCGAATTATTGTAACAAAACTCCGCCAACTCCAAATGGTCCACCCTGTCGCAACCCTACTTTGGCCAAGTGTGCGGGTGAAGCCCAACATTTGGAAAAGTTCGGATTTGGAGTCCTCCGGGACTCCCGAATGTTCAGAGCTCGACAGCAAGGGGCAAAACACCTTGCATTATGGTGTTTGTGGTGTCGTTGGAAAGGTCTTGAAACGTAGATATCGAAAATGCCCTTGCATTGGCAATTCGGACATCTGTAGCCCAAGTTATGGGCGAAAGAAAGGCCGAAAGTCAAACTGGCAGTTTGACTCCCGACCACTAAAAGTCGGAAATCGACCTCTTCCCGATGTCCGATTCGAGAATGCGACATGGAGTTGGAAAGATCTCGACAAGGGCTACAACTTTGATTCAGACCTCGTCGCGATCCAACTCTGAAGTCGGGAGTTATGGCGGTTCAAAGTTCCGAGAGTCCCGCCGGGACAATTTCGGGACTCCATTTCGAGAGTCCCGGGAATTTGTGCCATTCGGATGTAGTCCCCACGACGAGTTACAGAGAATACTATAGGGAGTAAGGTGGTGGCTTACTCGCGAGTCCGGGCCGTGGTGAGTCTTGTGTGTCCAAGTGCCCGTGGCAAGTCCCAACACCAAAGGGTGTCCCGAATGCTAAACTAACCTCCCGTGGTTGGTTTTTGGATGCAGATTCAAGCTTGATCTTCTAGTCCCTCGTCCTAGTCTAATCCCGAGGCTTCCAACTCGACCCTCTACCCTTTTCTAGAGTTGGAAGTCGGGAGCGTGCCCTTCGGTCCCAACTTTCCGCAACTTCACATTGGTGAACCCTCAAGTGGGTTCACCTCGGGACCAAGGAGCGCGTCACACCCAATCTTGTTGATACGCCACCACATAATTCCTAAGGAATTGTTCGATCACCAAGTTCACCCGCTCAATTTGTCCATCGGTCTGGGGACGGAATGAAGTGTTCATCTTGAGTTCCGACCCCATGCGCTTCCACAAGGCTCGCCAAAACTTACTTGTAAACTTCGGGTCTCTATCCGACACTATGTCTTTTGGAAGACCATGATGCTTGAAAATGTGGGAGAAGAACAATCTCCCCGTCTCTTGAACCGTGGCTTCATCCTTTGTGGGAATGAAGTGTGCCATCTTGCTAAATCGATCCACCATAACCATGATGGCATCAAACCCCTTTGAAGGGGGCAAACTTACCATGAAGTCCATTGACACACTTTCCCACAACCCTTCGGGAATTGGCAAAGGTTGTAACAAACCCGCTTGCTTCTTGTTGAGGGTCCGGTTTTGTTGACAAGTTAAACGAATCTTCACGTATTCCTCCGCATCGTCCTTCAAGTTGGGCCAATAGTAGGACTTCTTTAGGAATGTTGTGGTGCGCTTTGCACCACCATGGCCCGCAAGCGGCCCATCATGACATTCCTTCAAAAGTGTGCCTTGCATCTTCCCTTCCGGCACATAGAGTCAGTTTTGTTTGTACCACAATAATCCATTTCTCAAATGGAAGTGGGACTTTGCTCCATTTTGGATGCTTTGCCTTGTCTCCTTGGCAAAAGCATCTCAGCGGCTCGCTAGCCTAACTTCCTTTTGAAGTTCCGACTCTCCAACATACACCACTTTAAGTTGGTGTTTCCGGCTCAAGGCATCAGGGACTATGTTATCCTTTCCCGGCTTGTGCCGGATGTCCACATTGAACAAGGCCAATGTGTCTTGCCACCTGTGTTGTTTTGATGACAACTTGGGTTGAGTTGTGAAGTACTTCAAGGTCACATTGTCGGTCCACACCACTACATCTTTGGAACCTATGTAGTGGCCCCAAGTCTTGATGACGCGCTCCCAAGTTCCTTGTGGACCCACTTGAGGGTCCAAGTATGTGACAATGCGGAAGGGTTGCGACACTTGAGGCAATGTATGTCGCAACCCTAACCTTGGCTCGCGACCAAGACAAGGGGGTTGCAAGCGTGCCGGCCTATAAGTAGACCCGGGAGTCATATCACATGCTCCCGGGAGTGCAAAGAGTGTGAGGGAGTGAACCCTCACACTCCCAAGTGAACTCCCACGTTCGGAGTTGGTGAGAATGGAGTCCCAAAAGGACTCCCGAAAGTTCAGAGAGCGTTTTGAGGGGTCAAAACTCCATGGCTGGTTGCGCTCTTTATATCAATGGAAAGCTCTTGAAGTGTAAATGTCCAAAATGGGCTCGCATTGCTCATTTGGACATCTGAAACGTAAGTTATGGCCAAAAGAAGGCCCGGGAGTCGAACTCCCGGGAGTCCGCCGGTTTTGACTCCCGATCAGTAAAAGTCGGGAATCGACCCGAAATACTTGGGTGCAGAAGACGTGCGACATACCGTTGGAAAGGTCTCGACGAGACCTACAACTTTGCTTCAGACGGCGAGTCGATCGCAGGTCCGCTCCGAAAGTTACGAAGCCTCAAAGTCGCGGGAGTCCCGAAAATGCGCGATTTCGGGACTCCCACGCGGGAGTCCTGGGAGTCCCGGGACAAAATGGCCATTTGGATGCCACCCCCGCCGCGAGCTGCAGAGTATACTATAAGGGGGAAGGTGGTGGCTTCCCCCAAGTCCGGGCCGTGGTGAGTCTTGTGTGTCCGTGTTGCCCGTGACTCGTCCTAGCACCAAAGGTGCTCTAACTATGCATTAACCACTTTGTGTGGGTTTTGTGCAGGCCCGTGTGAGTGAATAAGCTTGTCACATCTTCCTAGTCCTATCCTGGAGCTCCAACACGCCCCTCTACCCCTCCAAGTGTTGTGAGCTAGGGAGCGGCTCCAAGTTCCAACTCCTTCCGCATTGTCCCATACTTGGACCCTCAAGTGGGTCCACAAGGAACTTGGGAGCGCGTCAATGTATGACCGCAAACATTTCCTTCTCGTGTGTTGGCCACCTTCGCTCCGTCTCACTCAACTTCTTGCTTTCAAAGGCCACCGGCCTTCCATCTTGTACTATGACACCCCCAATTGCAAAGTCGGAGGCGTCGGAATGGATTTCAAAGTCCTTGTCAAAGTCGGGCAACTTCAACACCAACGCCTTCACCAAAATGCCCTTCAATGTTTCAAAGGCTTCGTCGCATGCTTCATCCCAATCATAAGTGATGGCGGACTTCTTCAAAAGGTTTGTCAAAGGGGCTCCCACTTTCGCAAAGTTCTTTATGAACTTGCGATAATAAGAGGCCAATCCTAAAAAGGATCTCAAGGCGGGAACCGACTTGGGCGGCTCCCAATCCAAAATTGCCTTGACCTTGTGATCATCCATCACCAAACCATCTTGAGTTATCCTATGCCCAAGAAAGTTCACTTCCGTCACCCCAAATTCGCACTTCTCGAGCTTTGCATACAACTTGTTTTCCCTTAGCCTTTGGAACACCTTGCGAAGGTGCTCCGCATGTTCCTCTATGGAGCTACTATAGATCAAAATGTCGTCTATGTAAACGACCACAAAATCATCAAGCCATTCCCGGAAAAATGTCATTCATGAGAGTGCAAAATGTTGCGGGTGCATTGGTGAGCCCAAAGGGCATCACCAAGAACTCGTATGAGCCATACCTTGTGCGGCAAGCGGTCTTCTCTTCGTCCCCTTCTTTGATCCTTATTTGGTAATACCCCGAACGTAGATCAATTCTACTAAAAACCTTGGCTCCCGAGAGACGATCAAATAGATCATCAATGCGAGGTAAAGGATACCAATTTTTCATCGTTGCCTTGTTGAGTGCTCTATAATCAACACACATCCGCAAGGTCCCATCCTTCTTGTGAACAAAAAGGACGGGTGCTCCATATGGCGACTTACTTGGTTTGATATACCCTTTTGTGAGGAGTTCTTCAAGTTGAACCTTTAACTCTTTCAACTCCTCATGGCTCATTCGATATGGGGCCTTGGCGGGAGGTTCCACTCCCGGCATCACTTCAATCGCATGATCAACACATCTTCTCGGGGGCAAGTCTTTGAGCAACTCATCGGGCATCACATCCGGGAACTCCTCCAAAACTTGCCTTATGCACTTGGCGAAAGTCACCAACTGGGTGACCTCTTTGGGCTCATACTCATCAACCACCCGCATGACACACAACATGCCAAAACCTCCCACGCATTCTCTTTCCCAAGCTTTTCCTAACATGAAGTGGATGGTTCGACCACCCACACAAGGCATCTCATGTGCTGTCGCAACCCTAGCTTTGAGCTCGCGACCAAGGCAAGGGGTTGCAAGGTTGTGGGAGTCAAGAGGAAAGAAGCCCGGGAGTCAAAAGGAAGGAAGCCCGGGAACAAAGGCAAAGGCATTGGAAAGGTGCGGGCCAAGAGGAGGAGGAAGCCCGGGAGTCATCACATACTCCCGGGAGTCTAAGGAAGTGTGAGGGAGTGTGAGGGAGTGAGCACTCACACTCCCAAGGCAACTCCCAAGTTGGGAGAGGGAGTTCCGGTGGACTCCCGAAACTTCAGAGTGCGAGTTGAAGGGTAAAATATCAATGGATTGTTGTGCTCTTAGTACCGTTGGAAAGCTCTTGAAAATTAGATGTCTAAAACGGGCTCGCATTACTCATTTGGACATCTGAAAAGCAAGTTATGGGCAAAAGAAGGTTCGAGAGTCGAATTGGCAATTTGACTCCCGACCACTAAAAGTCGGGAATCGACCTCTTCCCGACATCCGATTTGAAAGTGCAACACAGAGTTGGAAAGCTCTCGACAAGGGCTACAACTTTTCTTTAGACCGCGTCACGATCGGACTCTGAAGTCGGGAGATATCGGCGTCCAAAGTCCCGGGACTCCAACCCGGGACAATTTCGGGACTCCCACGCGGGAGTCCCGGGAAAATGGCCATTTGGATGCCACCTCCGTGGAGAGATGCAGAGTAAACTATAAGGGGGAAGGTGGTGGCTTCCCCCAAGTCCGGGCCGTGGTGAGTCTTGTGTGTCCGTGTTGCCCGTGGCTCGTCCTAGCACCAAAGGTGCTCTAATTATGCACTAACCACTTTGTGTGGGTTGTGTGCAGGCCCGTGTGAGTGAATAAGCTTGTCAATTCTTCCTAGTCCCATCCCGGAGCTCCAACACGCCCCTCTACCCCTCCAAGTGTTGTGAGCTAGGGAGTGGCTCCAAGTTCCAACTCCTTCCGCATTGCCGCATACTTGGACCCTCAAGTGGGTCTACAAGGAACTTGGGAGTGCGTCATGTGCCTTGATTCGCACAATCCCACTTTTAGATGGGATTCTAACTAACCTATTGTGCCCTTCAATGAGCACATTGTTTTGGGTAATGAATTCCATTCCCAAAACGCACTCTATTCCACCCAAGGTGGAAACCAACAAATCCACTTTTCCTCTCCAATTTCCCAATTGGAAAGGCACTCCCTTTGCTTGTAGTGTAGTTGCATGGGGAACCCCATCCGCGAAATGCACCTCAATGGGTGCCTTGAGCTCCTCCAAGTGGAGCTCCATCCTTTCGGTGCTCTCCCGGGTTATGAAGTTGTGAAAAGCCCCTGTGTCCAAAAGACATAAGATTTCTCGCTTAGCAATCTTCCCCTTCAAGAATATAAGTCGATTACATTCTGTTTGGGCTAGAGTGGCATTGAGAACAAGTACCTTAGAGCTCCCCACTCCCGATTTGGACTTGGGACAATCTTTGGAATAATGCCCCACTTCGTTGCAATCGAAACATGCTCCCTTGGGCTTGTCTCCAAAATTCCCTTTGTTTTGGCTCCCTTTGAAAGGAGCCCCCTTCTTCACAAAACTTCCCTTCGGCTTGGACCTCGAGCCTTCAAATTGTTTGGGCTTATCCTTGGTTGGGCTACTTTGCCCCCGGTTCCATTCCCCCTCATGCCTTGGCTTTTTGTGAAGGAACTTGTTGTCCTTCTTGAACCCGGATTTATCACCCCGCCCCACATTCGAGAAGTTCTCCACTTTCGTGATGGCTTCGGATAATGAGGCGGGCCAACTCTCCTCGAGCTTTCCCTTGGCCCAAGTTGGAAGCCCCATCACGAATTGGCACACACGGTCCATTTCATGGATGTGCCTCACCTCAAGCATGAGTTCGGAATAAGCCCTCACATATTGCCTCAAATTTTCATTTGTGGCATTCACAAGGTCACGGAGTTTACACCTCGAGATGTAATCGGAGTTCCTCGGAATGAATTCCGCCTCAATGCGATCCTTGAAAAACTCCCATGTGTAGCCATGGTTCTTCCCCTCCTCTTGTCTCACCGTCCGCCACCATGTGGCGGCATAGCCTTTCAAGTAAGATTAGGCAAGCTCCACGGCGGAATTCCGTCCAACCTTGGCGGCATGGAGGTAGTCGTCCATTTCCACAAGCCAAGCATCCACAACCTTACGGTCGCGGCCACCATCGAAGTTCCCGGGCTTGGCCGGTTGAAATCTTTCACCCTTGGCGACTCCCGTTTTGAGGGCCGCCACCAACTCACCAAAGTCGGGCCTCCCCATTTTGAGAAGTACTTCAAGTTACTCTTGGGTGAATAGGACCGAGCTCCTTTGTTCTCCCTCACTTTCGAGCTCATCTTGGTCCTCCCGGAGCCTTGGTTCCTCCTCACCTATGGATTCCGGCGGGGTACTCGGTCCTCGACGGGCTCCTCCAACATGGAGTTTTGCGGTTGCTTGCGGTTCTTCTTGGGAGCCATCCAACCCAAGAAATGAGCTTCACCTTGAGCTCTGATACCACGTGACACGCTCCTTGGTCCCGGGGTGAACCCACTTGAGGGTTCACCAATGTGAAGTTGCGAAAAGTTGAGACCGAAGGGCACGCTCCCGACTTCTAACTCTAGAAAGGGGTAGAGGGTTGAGTTGGGAGCCCCGGGATTAGACTAGGACGAGGGACTAGAAGATCAAGCTTGAATCTACATCCAAAAACCAACCACGAGAGGTTAGTTTAGCATTCGGGACACCCTTGGGTGTTGGGACTTGCCACGGGCACTTGGACACACAAGACTCACCACGGCCCGGACTCGCGAGTAAGCCACCACCTTACTCCCTATAGTATTCTCTGTAGCTCGTCGTGAGGACTACATCCGAATGGCACAAATTCCCGAGACTCCCGAAATGGAGTCCCGATTTTGTCCCGACGAGACTCCCAGAACTTTGAACCGCCATAACTCCCGACTGCAGAGTTGGATCGCGACGAGGTCTGAACCGAAGTTGTAGCCCTCGTCGAGATCTTTCCAACGCCATGTCGCACTGCCGAATCGGACATCGGGAAGAGGTCGATTTCCGACTTTTAGTGGTCAGGAGTCAAATTGGCAATTTGACTCCCGGCCCTTCTTTCGCCCATAACTTGGGCTGCAGATGTCCGAATTGCCAGTGCGAGGGTATTTTCGATATCTACGTTTCAAGAACTTTTCAATGACACCAAGAACACCTCAATGCGAGGTGTTTTGCCCCTTGCTGTCGAGCTCTGAACATTCGGGAGTCCCAGAGGACTCCAAATCCCAACTTTTGCAAGTGTTGGGCTTCACCCCCACACTTTGCCAAAGTAGGGTTGCGACACATGCGGGTGTTGGATGAGTATGAGCCCAAGGAGGTCACCAAGTTGGTGACTTCCACCAAGTGCATAAGGCGAGTTTTGGAAGAGTTCCCGAATGTGATGCCCGACGAGTTGCCCAAAGACTTACCCCCGAGAAGACGTGTTGATCATGCGATTGAAGTGATGCCGAGAGTGGAACCTCCCGCCAAGGCCCCATATCAAATGAGCCATGAGGAGTTGAAAGAGTTAAAGGTTCAACTCAAAGAACTCCTCACAAAAGGGTATATCAAACCAAGTCGCCATATGGGGCACCCGTCCTTTTTGTTCACAAGAAGGATGGGACCTTGCGGATGTGTGTTCATTATAGAACACTCAACAAGGCAACGGTGAAAAATCGGTATCCTTTACCTCGCATCAATGATCTATTTGATCGTCTTTCGAGAGCCAAGGTTTTTAGTAGAGTTGATCTACGTTCCATTCCCCCCTTTCCTGGCTCAGCTTGCCAACACCATTCTAAGTGGATGTTGTCCTTTATCGCTAGTTTGTACCTGAAAACCTTTTCTTCCAATTCAGCTTCTATTCGGAGGATTAAGTCTTTTTGAGCAGAAGATTGGGACCACCTTTCCTCCGGAGATCCTGTGATTCTAATGCTGAGTGGTAGGTCTAGTAATGATTAGTTCTTTGCATGAACTAGGATCTGTTTCCTCTCGTCTTTTTCTCTTGAGAGTACTGGCCAGATCCAAGCCTTGCAAGAATCCTAGCCTCCTGGGACTGGAATTCCCAGTGACTCAAAGTATGTATGGTGCAACTCAGAATGAGTCTGACCTCTCTTTCCCCCCGGTGTGGATGCCAGTTGAAGGGAGTAAGTGAGAACCTGAGTTACATCTTGACGAGCATCCCTTGCTTTTTTTTTTTGCCCCGAAAGGACCATCCTTCCTTTGAGTCCTCAAGGCGTTACTGTTGGGGATCCGTTCTACCCGTTTCCCCGAGGCTTCCTGCGAATGGATTGATTCTTGCCATGTTTCCATTAGCCTGGGGGATTGCTAGGTCTGCGGTTACAAATAACGATCTGGCCCTCAGGGAGAAAACCGGGTATGGCATAGTAGCTAATTCCTGTTGCTCACTCTCCTGCCTGTGTGGCAGTGGTGTGACTCGCTTAGACATCTCTTGGTCTGGCCCGGGAGTGTGTGTGGGGGGAGGGGGAGCTGGCCCTTTCCTCGTCTTCTCCACTTCTCCTCTGGTTGTAGGATTTTTGCTGACGGTGTGGTGGGGGTTATCAGGATAATTCGAGTTTTTCTCAGAACCCCCAACTTTGTTTGGTATTGACGCGCTCCCAAGTTCCTTGTGGACCCACTTGAGGGTCCAAGTATGGGACAATGCGGAAAAAAGTGGGAACTTGGAGCCGCTCCCTAGCTCACAACACTTGGAGGGGTAGAGGGGCGTGTTGGAGCTCCGGGATAGGACTAGGAAGATGTGACAAGCTTATTCACTCACACGGGCCTGCACAAAACCCACACAAGGTGGTTAGTGCATAGTTAGAGCACCTTTGGTGCTAGGACGAGCCACGGGCAACACGGACACACAAGACTCACCACGGCCCGGACTTGGGGGAAGCCACCACCTTCCCCCTTATAGTATACTCTGCAGCTCGCGGCGGGGGTGGCATCCAAATGGCCATTTTGTCCCGGGACTCCCGGGACGAGGTGGGAGTCCCGAAATCGCGCATTTTCGGGACTCCCGCGACTTTGAGGCTTCGTAACTTTCGGAGAAGACCTCCGATCGACTCGCCGTCTGAAGCAAAGTTGTAGGTCTCGTCGAGACCTTTCCAACGGTATGTCGCACGTCTTCTGCACCCAAGTATTTCGGGTCGATTCCCGACTTTTAGCGATCGGGAGTCAAAACCGGCGGACTCCCGGGAGTTCGACTCCCGGGCCTTCTTTTGGCCATAACTTGCGTTTCAGATGTCCAAATGAGCAATGCGAGCCCATTTTGGACATCTACACTTCAAGAGCTTTCCATTGATATAAAGAGCGCAACCAGCCATGGAGTTTTGACCCCTCAAAACGCTCTCTGAACTTTCGGGAGTGCTTTTGGGACTCCATTCTCACCAACTCCCAACGTGGGAGTTCACTTGGGAGTGTGAGGGTTCACTCCCTCACACTCTTTGCACTCCCGGGAGCATGTGATATGACTCCCGGGTCTACTTATAGGCCCGCACGCTTGCAACCCCCTTGTCTTGGTCGCGAGCCAAGGTTAGGGTTGCGACACTCTCCCCCACTAGAAGAAGAGGTCAATGTCCTCATTGACACTTATAATTTCTTTCTTCAATGCAATTGCTTTTCTTTGGATCCTTGGCCATCAAGTGCCGACTCCTTGCGGCTTGGACCTTGTCTCAAGCTAACTTAGGCGTCCCCAAGCTTCCAACACTCTCTTGACAAGTCCAAGAGGGTCTCATAAAAACCCTCTCCCAGTGCTTCGTCAAAAGACCTAAACTAGCCTAATTGACGAAGCCCTCATTTGGGAAGCACTTTCCATCCTTCCCCTCATGAGGAACTCAAGTCAAGTCTAATCTTGACCTAAGCTACTTGACATGACTCCTTTCCCAATCTCGCGCCTCGGTCACAACAACCAAGCCTTAACAAAAAGGTATGCCTATCAAGGTACGAGAAGCAACGTTTAGGCTTTGCAAAGGCCTAAGTCCCAAGCTACGCGATTATAGTACGCGAACGGGGTCATGACTTCCCGCGTTGGCCGCCACTACCAACCAACCCTTCGGGATGCACTTTGGGCGTGTGCACGTCCCCGCAAGCTCACCTTGCTTGCCTCCTCTTTTAGGACCAAGATTTCTCTTAGCCCCCAAGTAGGAGTCCGATTTTGATTTGGGCTTACGCAAGAGAGTTCCATTTGTCCATGCCACTTGACAACCCCTTTCTATCATACTCACTTATGTTTGTGATGCAATCTCTTGGAAGTTTTAAAATTTTGCCTTTATTTCACTTACAACTTGATGTGGTACATTTGTGTGATTTTCCGCCCCACTAAAAGAAAGGTGATGTCCTCATCACGCTCTATGTTTCCTTTGCCTCTTTGCCGGTCTATTGTGGAATTCTTCTATGGCTTCTTGGGCATGTTCCATATCGGACTCATTCACCCAAGATGCCTCTATTGGATGGTAACCTTTCCACTTGACCAAGTACTCCCGCTCTCGCCCCCTTAGTTGCCTTGACTTGAGCACGGCCTCCACTTCAAACTCGGGTTCATTATGAACCAAGTCCGGAGGGGGCCTTGAATTGTGCTCTCGATGAGGCCTTGAGGCATCACGGGTGACCGGCTTCAAAAGCGAAACATGAAATATGGGATGAACCTTAAGATTTTCCGGTAGTTCTAATTTGTAAGTGTCGGGAAATTTCTTTTCCAACACTTTGAATGGGCCCGCATATGGGCCCAAGAACTTGTGACTCAAACCTTCGGGCAACCGGAAGTTCTTGATGTTCAACCACACTTCATCACCTTCTTCGTAATTCACCTCTCGACGAGACTTGTCCGCAAAGTCCTTGTACCTTTTGTGTGCCTTCTCCAGATTAGCCTTGGCCATCTCCCACAAGCGCCGCCTCTCTTCATCAAGTTGTGTGACCATGGGCACTTCCTCACTTGCATCACTTGGGGGTTGCCCAACCCAAGTTGTGGGCACAATTGGTGACTTGCCCGTCACCATTTGAAATGGGGTGGCCCCCGTTGCCGAATGCTCCGAATTGTTGTAACAAAATTCGGCCAACTCCAAATGGTCCACCCAATCTTGTTGATCCGCCGCCACATAATTCCTTAGGAATTGTTGGATCACCAAGTTCACCCTCTCGGTTTGTCCATCGGTTTGGGGCCGAAAGGAAGTGCTCATCTTGAGCTCGGACCCCATGCGCTTCCACAAGGCTCTCCAAAACTTGCTTGTGAACTTGGGGTCTCGGTCCGACACAATGTCCTTTGGGAGGCCGTGATGCTTGAACACGTGGGTGAAGAACAACCTTCCCGTCTCTTGGGCCGTGGCACTATCTTTGGTAGGAATGAAATGTGCCATCTTACTAAACCGATCCACCACCACCATGATCGCATCAAACCCCTTTGATGGTGGCAAACTCACCATGAAATCCATGGAGACACTTTCCCACGGCCCTTCCGGAATGGGTAATGGTCGCAACAACCCCGCTTGCTTTTTATTGAGTGCCCGGTTTTGTTGGCAAGTCAAGCAAGTCTTCACGTATTCCTCCGCATCCTCCTTCAAGTTGGGCCAATAATAGGACTTCTTGAGGAATGTGGTGGTGCGCTTCGCACCACCGTGACCCGCAAGGGGCCCATCATGGCATTCCTTTAGAAGCACATCTCTTAGCCTCCCTTTTGGAACATAGAGCCGACTTTGCTTATACCACAAAAGTCCATCTCGCAAATGGAAGTGGGACTTGATCCCCTTTTGAATGTCTTGCTTCCTTTCCTTGGCAAATTCATCTCGACAGCTCCCAAGTCGAACATCCTTTTGGAACTTTGTTTCCCCCACATACACCATTTTGAGTTGGTGTTTCCGACTCAATGCATCCGGCACCACATTTTCCTTCCCGGGCTTATGCCGAATGTCCACATTGAACAAAGCCAATGTGTCTTGCCATCTCACTTGCTTGGATGACAACTTTGGTTGAGTTGCAAAGTACTTCAAGGTGACATTGTCGGTCCACACAACCACATCCTTGGAGCCTATGTAATGGCCCCAAGTCTTGAGACAATGGATGACGGCCCACATTTCCTTCTCATGGGTTGGCCACCTTCGCTCCGTCTCGCTTAGCTTCTTGCTTTCGAAGGCCACCGGCCTTCCATCTTGCACTAGGACTCCTCCTATGGCAAAGTCGGACGCATCGGAGTGGATCTCAAAGTCCTTGTCAAAATCGGGCAACTTCAACACGGGCGCCTTCACCAAAATGCCCTTCAAGGTTTCAAAGGCCTCATTGCATGCCTCTTCCCATTCGTAAGCCCCGGATGACTTCTTCAAAAGGTTTGTCAAAGGTGTGGCTATCTTTGCAAAGTTCTTGATGAACTTGCGATAATAGGATGCCAATCCTAGAAATGACCTTAAGGCGGGCACCGACCTAGGTGGTTCCCAATCCAAAATTGCCTTCACCTTGTGGTCATCCATCTTCAAACCTTCTTGGGTGATCCTATGCCCAAGGAAGTCCACCTCCGAGACTCCAAACTCACATTTCTCAAACTTGGCATACAACTTGTTTTCCTTCAACCTTTGGAACACCTTTCGAAGGTGTTCCGCATGCTCCTCCATGGAGTTGCTATAAACCAAAATGTCGTCTATATAGACGACCACAAAGTCGTCAAGCCACTCTCGGAAAATATCATTCATGAGGGTGCAAAATGTGGCGGGTGCGTTGGTGAGCCCAAAAGGCATCACCAAGAACTCGTAGGAACCATACCTCGTGCGGCAAGCGGTTTTCTCTTCATCCCCTTGTGCAATTCGAATTTGGTAATACCCGGAACGTAGGTCAATCCTACTAAACACTTTGGCTCCCGAAAGCCGATCAAACAAGTCATCAATCCGAGGCAATGGATACCGATTTTTCACTGTCACCTTGTTGAGGGCTCTATAATCTACGCACATCCTCAAAGTCCCATCCTTTTTGTGAACAAAAAGGACGGGTGCCCCATATGGTGACTTGCTAGGTTTGATGTATCCCTTGGCAAGGAGTTCCTCTAGTTGAACCTTGAGTTCTTTTAACTCCTCATGACTCATTCGATACGGGGCCTTGGCGGGAGGTGCCACTCCCGGGACCACTTCAATGGCATGGTCCACTTGTCTTCTCGGGGGCAACTCATCGGGCAACTCTTCGGGCATCACATCCGAGAATTCCTCTAACACTTGCTTGATGCACTTGTGGGGGCTCACCACCTTGGTGGCCTCCTTTGATTCGAACTCATCCAACACCCGCATCACACATAACATGCTATGGCCTCCCTCACATTCTTTTTCCAAGTTCTTTCCCAACATCAAGTGGATGGTGGTCCCACCCACACTAGGCACTTCATGTGCCTTCACTCGCACGATCCCATTCTTGGATGGGATCCTAATTAACCTATTGTGCCCTTCTATGAGCACATTGTTACGAGTGATGAACTCCATTCCCAAAATGCAATCCATGCCCCCTAATGTGGAAACTAACAAGTCCACCTTGCCTCTCCAATTCCCCAATTGGAGGGGCACATCTTTTGCTTGCAACTTGGTGGGATGGGGAATCCCATCCGCAAAATGCACCTCGATGGGTGCCTTGAGCTCCTCCAAGGGGAGCTCCATTCTTTCGGCACTTTCTTGTGTTATGAAGTTGTGGGAAGCCCCTGTGTCCAAAAGACATAAAACTTCCCGCTTAGAAACTTTCCCTTTCAAGAAGATAAGGCGATTACATTCACCTTGGACTAGGTTGGCGGAAAGGGCACTTACCTTAGGAGCCCCATTCCCCGATTTGGGTTTGGGACAATCCTTTGAATAATGCCCCGCTTCATTACAATTGAAGCATACTCCTTTTGGTTTCCCATTAGTATCTCCCTTGAGTTGGCTCCCTTTGAAAGGAGCCCCTTTCTTGACAAAATTTCCCTTGGGTTTAAAACCCGAGCCTTGGAATGGTTTGGGCTTTTCCCCCTTTGAAGTGTCTTGGCCTCGGTTCCATTCCCCTTCATGGCGTGCCTTCTTGTGAGGGAACTTGCTATCCCTCTTGAATCCGGACTTCTCACCTCGCCCCACATCCGAAAAGCCTTCCACTTTCAAGATGGCTTTGGTTAGTGAGGTGGGCCAATTTTCTTCAAGCTTGCGCTTGGCCCAAGTTGGAAGCCCCATCACAAAGTGACACACTCGGTCTAACTCATGCATATGCCTAATTTCAAGCATGAGTTCGGAGTAAGCCCTCACATATTGGCGCAAGTTCTCATTGTTTGCATTCACAAGGTCACGAAGCTTGCATCTTGAAATGTAGTCGGAATTCTTGGGAATGAATTCCGACTCAATACGCTCCTTGAAGAATTCCCATGTGTAACCATGGGTCTTCCCTTCTTCTTGCCTCACCGTCCTCCACCATGTGGAGGCATAACCCTTCAAATAGGATTGGGCCAGTTCCACGGCCGAATGCTTACCAACCTTGGCGGCATGAAGGTAGTCCTCCATTTCCGCAAGCCAAGCGTCCACAACTTTTCGATCCCGGGCCCCATCAAAGTTCCCGGGCCTAGCGGGCTTGAATCCCACACTTTTTGATGAACCTCCCTTGAGGGCCGCAACCAATTCGGTGAAATCGGGCCTATTCATTTTGAGTAGGACCTCTAATTGTTCCGGGGTGAAGAGGACTCCATTTGGTTGTTCCTCTTCATTCTCATGCTCCTCAAGGCTAGCACGGTCTTCCTCATCTTTGGAATGGTCTTGTTCTTCCTCCCTCATAGGTTCGGGAGGAACATCTAAGTCTTGGGTGGCTTCTTCCACCACAGTCTCTTGGACTAGCTTGCGGGTCTTCTTCGGTGCCATCGGGACTCTTCAATAAGTGGGTCGAGCTCTCCCCAAGCTCTGATACCAAGTGACGCGCTCCCAAGTTCCTTGTGGACCCACTTGAGGGTCCAAGTATGGGACAATGCGGAAAAAAGTGGGAACTTGGAGCCGCTCCCTAGCTCACAACACTTGGAGGGGTAGAGGGGCGTGTTGGAGCTCCGGGATAGGACTAGGAAGATGTGACAAGCTTATTCACTCACACGGGCCTGCACAAAACCCACACAAGGTGGTTAGTGCATAGTTAGAGCACCTTTGGTGCTAGGACGAGCCACGGGCAACACGGACACACAAGACTCACCACGGCCCGGACTTGGGGGAAGCCACCACCTTCCCCCTTATAGTATACTCTGCAGCTCGCGGCGGGGGTGGCATCCAAATGGCCATTTTGTCCCGGGACTCCCGGGACGAGGTGGGAGTCCCGAAATCGCGCATTTTCGGGACTCCCGCGACTTTGAGGCTTCGTAACTTTCGGAGAAGACCTCCGATCGACTCGCCGTCTGAAGCAAAGTTGTAGGTCTCGTCGAGACCTTTCCAACGGTATGTCGCACGTCTTCTGCACCCAAGTATTTCGGGTCGATTCCCGACTTTTAGCGATCGGGAGTCAAAACCGGCGGACTCCCGGGAGTTCGACTCCCGGGCCTTCTTTTGGCCATAACTTGCGTTTCAGATGTCCAAATGAGCAATGCGAGCCCATTTTGGACATCTACACTTCAAGAGCTTTCCATTGATATAAAGAGCGCAACCAGCCATGGAGTTTTGACCCCTCAAAACGCTCTCTGAACTTTCGGGAGTGCTTTTGGGACTCCATTCTCACCAACTCCCAACGTGGGAGTTCACTTGGGAGTGTGAGGGTTCACTCCCTCACACTCTTTGCACTCCCGGGAGCATGTGATATGACTCCCGGGTCTACTTATAGGCCCGCACGCTTGCAACCCCCTTGTCTTGGTCGCGAGCCAAGGTTAGGGTTGCGACAGGTATTGTTTTTGCTGGACGCGTGCCCTCTTTGCTTTGTTGACCCTCTGTCCTTCTGACTTTGTCTGTGTTCCAGCGTTGCGCGTCCGGATTATCCTTTTGTTCTTTCTTCTCCCTCCATTCGGGGTGAGGTTTGGCAGGAACGCTGCCACTTTGCGTTAGGGATATGTTTAGAGGGCAGATTCTTGTGAGGTGCCCAAATTTTCTACATTTCCTGTATTGATTCGGCAGCCCTGAATAGAGAATTCTCTGGGCTGTTGTATCTCCAGGTCCCGCTCCTTCCGCCATGGAGGGAATTCTGATAATCCCTGCTAGCTTGCTAATATCCTTAACTTCTACAGTTACCATGGGCCCCGCTGGTCTCTTGATATAGGAATCCGGGGATTCTATATCCAGAACCTCCCCAATACTGCTTGCCATGATGGTCAGCGCCTTCTCCGATCGGAGCAGCACGTGTAGGTCCAGAAATTGCACTCTGATGGAGTGTGTGAGGAGCTTTTTAGCCCCCTGTTCGTTGGGTCTGAATAGCGCTGAGTATCTTGAGAATGAGAGGGCCCAGCCGCTCCATTCTACGACCCCGAGCTTCCTTGTTGCTCTGGCGCCCTCCTCTTCTTCGAACAGGACCTCAAAGTAACCTCTCGTTAGCAAAATTATCGTCAAGAAGGGCGTTAGTAGATGTAGCTTTAGGCAGTCCTGTAACTCTTTGAACGAAGCTCTGCCTACCCGCGTTGTTTTGATCACGATTCTACGAGCTCTTAGAGCCACGTTTTTTTGCAATTCGATCACCATCGCAGCGGGGAAGTTGGCTTCTATCTCTAGGCTGTAATCTACCGGGGATGGGTCTTGTGTATCCTCCCCCGAGGAGGGGAATGCTTCTGTTCCGTTGCCTGGCAACGCTTCCAAAGGTTGAGTCGGGGGTTCCCTTGTGTGGGAAACTGATCATTTATCCTGTGTGTTTCTTGCGCTCGAAGCTTCAGGAGCTTCGACGGTTGGAGCCACAGGTTTGATTCTTCTCCTGATGGCTTCCGAGAAAGAGACAAAACCCGAAAGTAAAGGAGAGGAGTTCTGATGTACCTGGTCGGAACGTCTTCGTTCGGAGGATTCGGTCGAGCATTTGTCCGCCTGCACCATATCCTCGTCTGGAGCTTCTGACAGAACTAGCCATTGGGCGCAGGAGTCGCTCGTTCTGCCATCGCTGCGCGTCAAGCTTTTTTGAGCTTCACCTACACTCCTTGTCTCTGACAGACATTATTCTGCTTGCATTTGTTCCTCCTGACCAAGACGTCTGAGCTCGGAGAAGTCAGACGAGCGTTTGTTAGCCTGCACCATTTCCTCGTCTAGAGCTTTTGACAGAGCTAGCCGTTGGGCGCTAGAGTTGTTCGTTCTGCCATCACTGCGCATCAGGCCTTTCCGAGCTTCTCTTGCGCTCCTTGCCTCTAACGGACATTGTTCTCCTTACGTTTGTTTCTCCTAACCGAGATGTCTGCGCTCGGAGAAATCAGACGAGTGTTTGTCAGCTTGCACCATTTCTTCGTCTGGAGTATCTGATAGAACTAGCCATTGCGCACTGGAATTGTTTATTCTGCCATCGTTGTGCATCGGACATTTTCGAGCTTCTCCTTTTCCTTTTGCGAGCTTTGCTTGTTCTTTCGGAGCAACTAGGAACGCCGAAGGGTAATCCGTCAAGTTAAAATCCCAGAGGCGATGTCGCAACCCTAGCCTTGGCTCGCGACCAAGACAAGGGGGTTGCAAGCGTGCGGGCCTATAAGTAGACCCGGGAGTCATATCACATGCTCCCGGGAGTGCAAAGAGTGTGAGGGAGTGAACCTTCACACTCCCAAGTGAACTCCCACGTTGGGAGTTGGTGAGAGTGGAGTCCCAAAAGGACTCCCGAAAGTTCAGAGAGCGTTTTGAGGGGTCAAAACTCCATGGCTGGTTGCGCTCTTTATATCAATGGAAAGCTCTTGAAGTGTAAATGTCCAAAATGGGCTCGCATTGCTCATTTGGACATCTGAAACGCAAGTTATGGCCAAAAGAATGCCCGGGAGTCGAACTCCCGGGAGTCCGCCGGTTTTGACTCCCGATCAGTAAAAGTCGGGAATCGACCCGAAATACTTGGGTGCAGAAAACGCGCGACATACCGTTGAAAAGGTCTCGACGAGACCTACAACTTTGCTTTGGACGGCGAGTCGATCGGAGGTCTGCTCCGAAAGTTACGAAGCCTCAAAGTCGCTGGAGTCCCGAGAATGCGCGATTTCGGGACTCCCACGCGGGAGTCCCGGGAGTCTCGGGACAAAATGGCCATTTGGATGCCACCCCCGCCGCGAGCTGCAGAGTATACTATAAGGGGGAAGGTGGTGGCTTCCCCCAAGTCCGGGCCGTGGTGAATCTTGTGTGTCCGTGTTGCCCGTGGCTCGTCCTAGCACCAAAGGTGCTCTAACTATGCACTAACCACTTTGTGTGGGTTGTGTGCAGGCCCGTGTGAGTGAATAAGCTTGTCACATCTTCCTAGTCCCATCCCGGAGCTCCAACACGCCCCTCTACCCCTCCAAGTGTTGTGAGCTAGGGAGCGGCTCCAAGTTCCAACTCCTTCCGCATTACCGCATACTTGGACCCTCAAGTGGGTCTACAAGGAACTTGGGAGCGCGTCAGGCGAGCTCTCGATTCTAAGAGTTGGACACTTTCCAAGCGGGGGGCGATTACTTTTGATATTTTCGAGCTGAGGTCGTGTGTCGGAGGTGTGAGAAGATCTCTGTCTGACGCGGTGGTGCAAAGGCCCGGGGTCGAAGAGATGGGGGCGCATCCTTCATAACTGTGGGAAGTCCGCTCGTTGCAACCGAGGTTACCGATTTCTTGGCGATGGCGGGACCCTGCCTCTCAGATTTTGTCCGTGACATTGCGGCACTTTGTCAGAGAGAGATGTTCTTGCTCCTCTGTATTGGAGCAAATATTCGTCAACAAGTTCTTATCCTAGAGGAGAGCGCTTGTCTCCGAGTGGTGGACGTTTCCCATGCGGTGGGTGTTTGCTTCTGAGATCTCCGAGCTTAGATCGTACTGTGGGGGAGTGAGAAGATCTCTTGTTGACTTGGTGGTGCAGTCGTCGAGAGATGGTGAGGAGAGGGCATGACCGCCATCGTTGTGAGAAGTCCGCTCGTTACCACCGAACTTGTCGATTTCTTGGCGATGGTGGGACCCCACCTCTCGAATTCTGTCAGCGACGTTGTTGCACTCCGTCAACGAGAAGTGTTCTAGCTCCTCCGGATTGGAGTCGATATTCATCATTGCCATTGAAAACTAGACTAGAAAACACTAAGAAGAGACCAAAGGAGAGACTAAAAATAGGAGCGGCACTCTGAGACGAACTTGGGAGGCGGAGCTCCCATCGCTAAACTAGTCGTTGCCGCGCGCGGAGAGCTGCAGGGAATACTATATGGGGGAAGGTGGTGGCTTCCCCCGAGTTCGGGCCGTGGTGAGTTAAGTGAGTCCAAGTTGCCCGTGGCTTGTCCCAACACCAAGGGTGTTCCCGAATGTGAACTAACCAACTTGTGGTTGGTTTTGGATGCAGGACCGTGTAACAAAATAATTGTCCCTCTTCCTAGTCTAATCTCGGAACTTCTAGCACGCCCCTCTCACCCCCTTTAGTGTTGGAAGTTGGGAACGGCCCCAAGTTTCAACTCTTTCCGCATTTCCACATACTTGGACCCTCAAGTGGGTCTAATAAGGAACTTGGGAGCGCGTCAAGTGCAGTCCTCCTTTTCTAGTTGAATGACTTACGAGTTCACAAACAAATCAGAGAATTCTTGGACAATTTTCAATGTCATTTTGAATGAAGATGGTGGTGAACAATCTTCCAATGTGTAGCATTAAGGATCTTAGGTTGAAGGTACATTTCCCTTCCCATATATTTTCCTTATTGCTCTTATTCTTGGTTTTCTATTCTAATCCTCAACGCTCTTTTCTCTTCTTACAAATTCTACTCAGTTGGGCTACACTTTTGGGAAGACCCCCTAGACTTTTGAGTTTCAAGCACCTACTTATGGCATACTCGAATAGGGGATCAGGGTTGTGGAGGAAGATGTTTTGTACAACTAAACTAATAGCATCACAATGATAGTCTCAAATTCTGGGAAGCCATTTCATGCAGGCAAATAAATGCATCCTCTAACACTTGAAGCCATAATTGGAGCTTGTTCAAAGCCAAAATCCTTTGTTGTTGATTTTGCAACATCTACTGGTATGTATTGTTACAATGTGCCAAAATGTGTCGGCTTGGATTGCGTCATGCCAACACACTATTACCTGAAAGGAAGAGAATGCTAGATGAAATTTTGGAATTAAATTCCAATGCAAAAATAAAATGCATAAAGAACACCTCAATGCAAGGTGTTTTGACCCCTACAATGGAGCTATGAGATTTCGGGAGTCCTGAAGGACAAAAAATCAGGAGTCGCGACAAAAAATCTATTTAGACATATAACATAATTGACTAAAAGGAAATAAACTTTATAAGTTACAGGGTTAGGTTTTGTGAGTATGTAGTGTAGATTGAACATTTGAAGCCAAGACTATAAATATATCAAAGTTTCAAAATGGATATAAAAAAGGTTAATTAAAAAATGTATGATAATTGTTTTTTGCAAAAGAATTAAGGTTTTATAATAACCATAAAAGTGAAATCAAAGAAAACATGTTGTTTCCAATATTGCAAGCTACAACAAGAGTTAATTAGGTTGATGCCACAAATATTTTAAATAAGGTGACGCCTCTTAAATGTGAGATACGTGTGAGATAGAATGTTTAAGAATGCAGATTGGTTCCAACCCAAGGCATGGGGCACTGGGGTTAATAAATGCAAAAAAAAAAATCTTGTGAGTATGAACCAAATACATTGAAGGCAAGTGCAAAAACATACATTGATTGAAAATCTTTCAATGGTGATGTATGTGTTAATACATAAATTACTGCAATTTGTTTTTGAAAAGAATTCCAAATTATTAAATAGAAGAAAATCCAAATCCAAAAGAAATCCTATTATGAAATAAAGGAAAACTACAAGCCACATTTATTTATCTTTCAATTACTTCAAAATCTATGAAGCACATCACAAAATTGTTGTAAGTATGGGACAAACATAGTAGGAAGGAGAAAGGCAAGTTGCCAAAATTTTAGCATAATCTTCAACATATGAAGACAGTTGGGGGCTTGAAGGCGAGCTTGGAAAGAAATTAACACGGACCAAAAAAGGTATGTGCCTCGAGGAGCTAAAGACACCTTTGCATCACATAGGGAGGGGTGTGATTAATCTGTCTGAATTCAAAAGAGGAAAGAAAAAGGCAAATTGGTGGAAAGGTTAAACTCACTCATAATCTAAATCAATCTTGGAGTGTATGGATTGGACATTCAAGATCTAGAGATCATTTTGGCAATCTTCACCCTAGGACCCTTCATCTTGAAAAAGAGGAAAAAGAACCTCTTCGAAGACCTCCTGATCTCCATCAAGTGCCAAAATGTGTCGACTTGGATTGCGTCATGCCAACACACTATTACTTGAAAGGAAGAGAATGCTAGATGAAATTTTGGAATTAAAATCCAATGTAAAAATAAAATGCATAAAGAACACCTCAATGCAAGGTGTTTTGACCCCTGCAATGGAGCTCTGAGATTTCGGGAGTCCCGAAGGACAAAAAATCGGGAGTCGCGACAAAAAATCTATTTAGACACCCCCTTTAGTGCTGGAAGTTGGGAGCGGCCCCAAGTTCCAACTCCTTCCGCATTTCCACATATTTGGACCCTCAAGTGGGTCTAACAAGGAATTTGGGAGCGCGTCATTTTTGCACAACTGATCCAGGCATCTTGGTTCTATTTATTATGAATATCAACTGTCTTGTGGGTTTTTATGTCGAACAAAGTGAACATAACTAATTTCTTTTGGTGTGCTGTTGATATTGTTTGAACCCATTTTTGACCTTGGTGTTGCTGGTCCTTCCTCTTCCTTGTTTGAATCATGTTGTCGTATCTCCCGAGCATGTGTCTTTGGCCTTTCACTTTCTTTTTCACCATTCAACCCTGGAATATTCTCCTTTTCCACCTCGTTGGTAACTATGTTGGCCACCACTAATTGGTCCATTTCCCTATCATAAGCAAGTGCAGGTGCTTTGTATGGATCATCCTCTACATCAGTATTGTTTCTTGGCCATCTTTTTTCTAGGACTGAATCGTTTATTTTCCTGGACACTTGAAATCCCATAAGATAATTGCACTACCAATGAAATTGTGTTTTGAAATTCTTTTTTGTCAAGTCTTTTAGCCGTGGATTATCTCTAGGTGGTTGTGGCAAGCTGCCAAGAAACTCTAGAATGAACATTTTGATCATCGTTGCATGTATCTACAAATGATTAGTAGACGCCCAATATCCAACCTCTACTTAAAACTTTGCATTTACACTTTTCAAATTTTTTTGGTATAAACATGTACAAATCCAAATATGGTGGTGTTTTGCAAGAATGCCCTGGATATGGATATGTTGACATGATGTAAATGAAAAAATTGTCCTAAATTTCTTTGATGGATCCTTTCAACCCCAAAATAAAACTAAACTAAATGCAGAACATAGGAGACGTTTGGAAACATGTTTGCTTAATGAAATATTTGTAGTTGTTTAATCAAATTTAACATTTAAATTTAGCATCATAAACATTGGTTGTCATTGGACCGTTTGGTTTTCACTAGCAAATTTGAAACAATTGCATATGCCAGAACGACTCCAAATGGCAGAACAACTACATTTGTCTCAATAGCCACAACATCATGTATATGGTTTTGATTATCATTTACTACTTTGATATGAAGTTTTTATTGATTATTTATTCAATAGTCATTATGGATTTGTTCAAGATTGCTCAAATTCAACCATAATTTTATTTTATTTTTTCATAAAAATATATTTCTTTTTGTGATCTCATACTTTGAACAAATATTCATCTTCACATGTCTATTATGTTACGATTCAATGTAAAGAATAGGATTTTGGTTTCTCATTCAATTTTTGATTTGTCGTTTTTTTTTCTATTGTCATACATGTCCCATGGTTTTGGGGCCAACCTTATCATCCAATGATTAAGTGATTGATTTTAAACTTTGTTTCCTCAATTCTTGTGGAACTTAGGCTTGCCTACTTAGAATTGCATAAAGTTGTTATCAAGGATTCATAAATTACATGGATAGTAAATTCCCAAGTGTTAATAGTTCATTTGCTGACAAATCGTTCAATAAGCTTATGATTTCTTTTCTTCCGAAATCATCTTCTTTAAACTTGCATGTTTTTTTAAGAAGTCCATTGCACGTGTAAACATTGCCAAATTGTAGTCCTCCATATCATCCTTGGAAATGTTCACAATTTGTCTCATTATAGAAAGACTCCCTATGTCCATCTTTGCATTTGCTCATCACCATGCCGCCCATTCCACTGTTTTGTCAATTACCCTCTTCCATTTTGTTCCCCATGTTTTAATTTCGAGCAAACACTAAGGGGGTCTAGCGCGGTATTATCTCTTGGATATTCCAACGGTTTTTTTGTTTTCTTGCAAATTCTTTCTAGTATGCTTGAGATTAACATGTATTCAATCATAGATTCCAAGGTGTTTGGTGTGACAATTGGTGGCAAATTTCTTTTTTCCATTGTAGGAAAGAGGTTTTACAATTACAAGCATGTGATCGAGGAATAGAATATGCAACTAGGAAGTATATGTACAAATAATGCAAATTGAAGTATTTTGCATGCAAATTAGTAGTAGAAGGAAAAAAAATGCAATTTCATTGTGCAAATTACCAAGGGGTTGACAGAGTGAATGAAAATAAAAAAGAGTTTAAAATGGTAAAGTGTCTTGGGGTCCCTAATATTGTTTCAATTTCGAATGGTCACATACCTCTTTGTGGTGGACAAGTAATGTTTGAATGGCACATACCTTTTGGTGGGTCAATAGGTTTATGTGCCATTGAATTTGATTTAATCTCAAATTTTACATGGTTTGGATGTTGCAAAGCTAGAATATACTTGGTAGTAATGGAATTTGAAATATTGGTTCAAATATAACTAGACCATTTCATGTGATGAATTGTTCATAATAAACCAACATAAATTTCTTGTATTATGTTCGAAATGTATCCTATTGCGAATGTTCATGAAAAAGTTCATCCATTGTCATTTTTCATCCACATTTTCATCCATAAATATCATTCATCCACATCACCAAATATTATGTCGTAGTGTGATAAAATATTCTTTAAATATCTTGTCAATGTGGAAAGAATATTTTAAAAAAGATTCGGTCATGCTCCTTTGTTCATGCTCATTTGCTCACGCTCATGCTCGCAAGTTCATGAAATAACATCCTTGAGGTGAAGAGTGTGGGATGCCGAAAAAGAGGAAGGTGTTAGTGGAAAGGTGTTGGAGGGAGCTGGTAGAACCATTGACTTGGGTGTTACTATTCGGGACATTGCCCACCATTATAACCTCATTAACACAATTGTAATGGCATCATGAGTTAGGTACAAAATGAGCCCTAGTTGGCATATGTTTTCGAATAGTAAACAAGATTAATAAGGTTAATTGAGTTGCAACCTAGTTACAAATTGTCTTGCACTTGGACCATAGTTGTATGAGAGGGGCCTAACAGAGGCATTAGTTTTATGTTAGCACAAAATAAGTTGTAAAGAAGCGACAATTGCATGCACAATGGTGAATTGTCTATGTACATTGAAGTGTACAATTAATCATATGGTTGGTATGCAATAAATATGAGGAGGAGAAAAAGGAAACACACGAGGGGAGGGTGGAGCTAGAGACTAATATCCCCACTTTTACACAATGGGTGTGAAAGTGGACAAGGACATTGGCATCTTAGGATTACCACGGAAGACCCAAATGTTGATGCATTGAGTCTCCCATTATCAATAAAAGCTTTGAGGTACCAAAGGTTGAATGTTGTAACCCTAACATTGGCTTCACGACAAAATGTAAAGTGCAAGGGCCCATAAGGCCAAGAATGTGTTTAGGTGTGAAACACACTCTCACAAATGGGGGAGAATGCAAGGGATGAAGCCCAATGACTCCCAAATGCACTCCCACTTTGGGAATTGCACTCAAGTAAAAGTTGTGAATGTTCAGAACCTTGGTTGGAAATGCAAACAAGTAGAAAATTAGCCTTCATGATACCATTAGAAAGTTCTTAAAGTTTAGATGCTTAAAGTGCCCTCTTATTGGTCATTTAGATTTGATTTGCACGAGTTATGATAAAAAAAAAATGTCGCAACCCCACTTTGGCCAAGTGTAAGGGTGAAGCCCAACACTTGCAAAGTTGGGGATTTGGAGTCCTCCGGGACTCCCGAATGTTCAGAGTTCGACAGCAAGGCCCAAGACACCTCGCATTGAAGTGTTCTTGGTGTCATTCGAAAGGTCTTCAAGCGTAAATATCGAAAATGGTCTCGCATTGGTCATTCAGACATCTACAGCCCAAGTTATGGGCAAAAGAAGGGCCGGGAGTGAAATTGGCAGTTTGACTCCCGACCACTAAAAGTCGGGAATCGACCTCTTCCCAACATCCGATTTGAGAGTGCAACATGGCGTTGGAAAGATCTCGACGAGGGCTAGAACTTTGATTTAGACCTCGTTGCAATCGGACTCTACAGTTGGGAGTGATGGCCGTTCAAAGTTCCGGGAGTCCAACCGGGATAATTTCGGGACTCCATTTCGGGAGTCCCAAGAATTTGTGCCATTTGGATAGCCTCCACGGCGAGCTGCAGATAATACTATATGGGGGAAGGTGATGGCTTCCCCCGAGTCCGGGCCGTGGTGAGTCTTGTGTGTCCAAGTGCCCGTGGCTTGTCCCAACACTCAAGGGTGTCCCGAATGCTAAACTAACCTCATGTGGTTGGTTTTTGGATGCAGATTCACACAAGCTAGGCTAGTCCCTCTTCCTAGTCTAATCCCGGGGCTCCCAACACGACCCTCTACCCCTTTTTAGTGTGGAAGCCGGGAATGTGCTCTAAGTCCCAACTTTTCGCAACTTCACAAGGTGAAACCCTCAAGTGAGTTCACCCTGGGACTTAGGGGCGCATAAAAAAGGGCAGGAGTCAAATTGGGAATTTGACTTTCGACCACAAATCCCTTCAAAACAAGGGCCAAATGAAGTCCAATTGGAGCATACAATACACCATTGGAAAGATATTGTCAAGGGATATAAAATATTGTCCTTGCACTTTCAAAAAATATTTGATTTGAAAAAGATATGAGCGTCCAAAGTTTTGGGACAATAAGAGTCTTAGTTTTGAAACTCCCATTTGGGAATCCCAAGGAAAAATGACACTTGGATATCATCCCCGTGGAGAGGTGCAAAATATACTATAGGGAGGGGAGTGGTGCCTCCTCCTAAAGGTTGTGGGCCATGTAAAATGACGCGCTCCCAAGTTCCTTGTGGACCCACTTGAGGGTCCAAGTATGTGACAATGCGGAAGGAGTTGGAACTTGGAGCCGCTCCCTAGCTCACAACACTTGGAGGGGTAGAGGGGCGTGTTGGAGCTCCGAGATAGGACTAGGAAGATGTGACAAGCTTATTCACTCACACGGGCTTGCACAAAACCCACACAAAGTGGTTAGTGCATAGTTAGAGCACCTTTGGTGCTAGGACGAGCCACGGGCAACACGGACACACAAGACTCACCACGGCCCGGACTTGGGGGAAGCCACCACCTTCCCCCTTATAGTATACTCTGCAGCTCTCCACGGAGGTGGCATCCAAATGGCCATTTTTCCCGGGACTCCCGCGTGGGAGTCCTGAAATCGTCTCGGGTTGGAGTCCCGGGACTTTGGACGCCGATATCTCCCGACTGCAGAGTCCGATCGCGACGCGGTCTAAAACAAAGTTGTAGCCCTCGTCGAGAGCTTTCCAACGCCGTGTCGCACTCTCAAATCGGATCTTGGGAAGACCTCGATTCCCGACTTTTAGTGGTCGGGAGTCAAACTGCCAGTTTGACTCCCGGCCCTTCTTTTGCCCATAGCTTGTGTTTGAGATGTCCAAATGAGCAATGCGAGCCCATTTTAGACATCTAAGTTTCAAGAGCTTTCCAACGGTACCAAGAGCGCAACAATCCATTCAGATTTGACCCTTCAACTCGCACTCTGAAGTTTCGGGAGTCCACCGGGACTCTCTCTCCCAAAATGGGAGTTGCCTTAGGAGTGTGAGTGCGCACTCCCTCACACTCCCTCGCAGTTCCTTAGACTCCCGGGGGTATGTGATGACTCTCGGGCTTCCTCTTGGCCCGCATGCTTCAAATGCCTTTGCTTTTGCTCCCGGGCTTCCTTCTTTTGGACTCCCGGGATTCCTTCCTTTGGACTCCCGGGCTTCTTTCCTCTTGACTCCCGCAACCTTGCAACCCCTTGCCTTGGTCGCGAGCCCAAAGCTAGGGTTGCGACATAAAACTTGTGCTTGAGGTTGTCCTTACTAAGTCTACATCACCATTTCCATTCAACTTACACTAATCGCCCTTTTTTTTTAGTTGTGCAGGTTGATCCCATCTTGAACTCTTGCTTGTGAGTTTGTCCTAGTCTCATCCTGGAGCTCTAGCACGCTCTCTTAGCCCCAAAGTGCTACAAGTTAGGGAGCTACCCCAACTCTCTTCTTCTTTCAATGTTTCATTCTTGGACCCACCTTTGGGTCTTTTGAAGAGTTTGGGGGTGTGTCATTGAAGGCATATGGTAATTATTTCCAGGTGAGAATTTATAATACGAAAGGCATGCTTAATTTTGATTGTGGGGTGGCATCAACTTTTGGCCATGGCTAGCACACATGGGAAATGAGTGCATTGGTCCTACAACAAATATTCTTCCTTGATGATGAACAAACGACAAATTAGAAGGTGGTGGTCCACAAAGAACCTCAATCATCCCACATCACAATGGATAGTTTTTCCGATTCAAGTGGGATTGATGATGGTGCGCCATGGTTAAATACACCCATCACACACGCATCAATACCTTGAAAAAAAACCTTGTGGGGGCCAAAGAATTATCTGCAAAGGAATTGATTCTTATCAATTCCACACTTGCTCATTTACCCTAGGCAATTTTGAAGTGTAAAAACAAGGATTTGTATATTTATGGACCATTGTTGTCGTGACCCTAACCTTGGGCCCGTGATCAAGGTAAGGGCTTGCAAAGGTGTGAGCTAAGAATGAATCCCAGGAATCACATTTCATGCTCACACGATATGAGAGTGTGAGGGAATGAGCCCCACTTTGGGAGTTGGAGTTTTGATGAACTTTTGAATATTCAGACAATGATTTTAGGGATCAAAACTCATTGAATTGAAAAACTATTTATGCCATTTAAAATATTTTAAATTGTAGATATTTCAAATGGGCTTGTATGACCCATTTGAATATTTAAAACAAAATTTATGGCCAAAAAAAGGGCGAAAAGTCAAATTGCCAATTTGATTCCTGACCATTAAAAGTCTAGAATTGCCCTGATTTACTTACACATAGGTGGCGTGCGACGTATTTTGGAAATCTTTTGACAAAGGCTACAACTTTTCCTTAGATCTCACCCCAATTGGAAATACAAAAAGTTATGGGCCTCCAAAGTTGCAAGAGTATCAATTTTGAGAATTTAGTGATTTTGAATGTAGCCCTGGTGGCCAGGCACAAAAAATACTATAATGGGAAAGGTGGTGGCTTCCCCCAAGTTTAAACCATGGTGAGTCTGTGTTTGTGTATGCATGTGGTTCATTTTTGCACCAAAAATGTTACAATTAAACACTAACCAACTTGTTGTTTAGATTACGTAGGCCCGTGTGAGTAGTTGACCCGCTTGTCACTCATCTTAGTCCCCATCCCAGAGCTCCAATACGCCCTTCTTAACCTCGAAGTGCTGCAAGTTAAGGAGTGTATCCCCAATCCTTTTTTTCATTGTTTTCACCTTTAGACTCACATTTGAGTCTTACAAGGAATTTGGGGTGCATCAATTGTAGTCCAATTTTAGACCTACATATCTATAATTTCAATGAAATACATAGTTTGTAAGCCTTTTCATATTATGAATTGCCACATAGTTGACAACTAGTTATAAGTGAGTTGAACATTCTAGTCCCAAAGTAATGAACATGTACTTAGATAATGGTATTGTAGCTCGCAACTAGTTGTATTTACTAGTTAATATAGTTGATACTTAGTTGTTGCGTAGTTGAACATTTCAAGTTACAACATATATAATTTATACATTATTAAAATTAATGTGAATTATCTAAATTAATGTGAATTCTAAAGCACAAGATGATTAATTAATTCATATAATTATTTTTTGATTTAATTAGTCTAATGAACTCAATTTATTAATTAACTACTTCATGTAATTATTCAATAATTATGTGGTTTCAAATAATTATTCACATTCTGAATTCACAAGACAACGAGTCAATTATTATCTAATGCATGTAAAAAAATTGTTATTAAGTATCTGAATCTCAAATAAATAATTATTTAAATTATTTGCACAATTTTTTGAATTAAATTGATCAATCCATATTAATAGTTAATTATTTTATATATTTTTAAATTTAATTTAATATTATTCAATAGTCAATAAATAATTTAAATCATTATTAAACCATGTAGACTAAATATGAATTTGTTTACTAATAGTCCCAAAATAATGGAAAAGTAATATTTCTATAATGGCACCCTAGTGACACAACTAGTTGACTAGTTGCAAGAGTCATAAAAATGGGTGGTGGGAATGCACCCATGTGGCACAATCATATGTGTTGATGATGAATACTAGTTACAACATAATGGTTTACTCGCCATTGACATTTCAACATTTGTGATGTAGTTATAAGTTGCAACTAAAGTGTAATTTGACAAAAAATCAAACTTGTATGCAAGATGCGTACATTACACCGTATAAATGTCCCATTTACAACTCACTTGAACTTATAACATAACTTGGCAACTTTATGATGTGGCATTTTATTTATTAATTAGTTGTATTTCCACACGATAGTAGTAGTGTAGTTGCAAACTAATTGTTTTAGAGCCTCTAGTTGCATAGTAGTGTGGTTCCAACAAACAAGTTTTTTAGTGGCGAACAAAATTGTGCTGCAACAAAAGTAACCTTATTGGAAAGAGATGTTATGCCTATGAGGATCCCCAAGATGTGAAATTGGTCACCATGGTTAATGAGGATGGATTCCCATTAATGTTAAGTCAGAATACATGGCTATTAGCAATTAAAGGTCATGTTATACGTTTGTTGGATTTGAGTAAAGGAATAGATGGTCAAACCGTAGAATGGTTAGAATTGATGAAGGAGAAGTTGGATGCACAATTTTATTACACACCACGCATTTTGGACTTCAAGCACATGTAGGTTGTGGTTGGTAGGTTTTTGAAGACACAGTGAGCCAAATGGCTACGAATCCATGAGCCAAATTTTGGGGATTAGGTGTCTAGGCCCTAAAAGTTATGCACTATCCTTATTTAGATCCTATTATAAAAGAGTGAGATAAAGGAATGTGCATTTGGTCAATTATTATCTCCATGTTTACATTCAAGTTTTGAACTAAAGTTGGTTAGTTGGAATGGAATTATGGGCAGGTGAATCCAAGATATACAACTATACACCTGAGGCATTGGTTAAATACTAAACAGGGCTAGACTTTGTTCAAAAGCATTGACACATGGTTGCAGTTCATGCAATAGTGAAAACCCCTTCAAAATTAGGTCATGGTGGTTCAATAATAAGTGATTTGTTTAAACCTTACTACTTAAAGTCCAAAACCATAAAAGACATTACAATGTATGCATTGTTACTTTATAAATATGTGTTAATCCCACCTTTCTATGAGTTCAAATGACACGCTCCCAAGTCCCTAATTAGACACAAATCGAGTCCAAGTTATTCAAACAACGGAATTGTTTAGGACTCATGGCACGCTCCTAGCTCTCAACACTAAAAGGGGTAAAGGGGCGTGCTAGAGCTCCGGGATGGGACTAGGATGAGTGACAAGCTTTACTTACTTACTCGAACTTGCATCAAACTAACCAACAAGTTGGTTAGTTCACTTTCTAAAGCACCCTTGGTGCTAGGACAAGCCAAGGGCAACTCAGAACTCACAAGACTCACCACGGCCCAGACACAGGGGAAACCACCACCTTCCCCCATATAGTATTTTCTGTGTTTTCTTGCAACACCCACATGCGAATGGCTTTTTGTCCCAGGACTCCCAAGGAGGAATCGCAAAATTGTCCCGGTTTAGACTCTTGAGACTTTGCGAGCTCGTAATTCCTAGCTTAGACCTCTAATTGGATGAGGTCTAAAGCAACCTTGTAGTTCTTGTTGAGTTTTTTCCAATGGTGTGTCGCATTCCACTTGCATGCACCGGGGTCGGGTTGATTCCTAACTTTTAATGGGCGAGAGTTAGACTGACAGTTTGATTCCTGGCCCTTCTTTTGACCATAACTTGTGCTACAAATGTCTGAATGGCTCATGCAAGGCCATTTTCGACATTTACACTTCGAGACCTTTCCAATGCTATAAAAAACACCTCAAGGCGAGGTGTTTTGGACCCTACAATCGAGTTTTGAGTATTCGGGAGTCCCAGAGGACTCCTAAGTCCACATTTCGAGCGTGTGAATGTCATCCTCACACTCCTTCAAAGTGGGGTTGCGACAGCAAATTACATGTTAATGGTGGAATGTGGCACTGTTTGAGTTGTTATTGTCAAGCAATTCAAAATGCTTGTGATTTGAACTAAGAAAAATTTGCCAAATCTATATTTAAACCAGCAATAGTCATGTTGTGGCCCCTAATGAGGTCATGGTTTAGAAATTGTACATGATATGGTCTTCAATTTTGTTATGGTTTTATAATTAAAACAATTGGGTATGTGGGAATGGTTTCTTAAGCTAATTATATTGTTAAATGGAGTGGTGTATATTAGAGACCATGGACGACAACCATTAATGAGAGAGATGTCAAGGACTGTTGATATTAAAAGCATTGCATTTGTGGTATTATTTTTTTGAAGCTCGTGGTTTATAAGAATTGTCATTTATGACTCTATGTGTTTTAGTGAATTTGCATACTAGACAAGCCTTAGGACCTTAAAACTTATATTAATTATATTATTGTAACAATTTGCAACATGTATTGATGTATATAAACACAAATGAACCTCACATTTTTGTTAGGACATTGGGAAAGGACTATTATTGGATCTTTTTGGAAAGGTGGAAAGCATGCTAAGTTGGGGGGGTGTAGTTGATTGAAAGTGTCACGACCTTAGTGTTGGGTTCATGACTAAAGCAAGGGCGTAGAAAGGTACAAACTAAGAGTGCAACTCAGGAGTCACATTCACACTCTTGGGAGTGTGAAAAAGTGTGAGGGAATGAACCCCCACACTCCTAACCATAGTCCCCTATGAAGTCTCAAATATTCATAGAGCAATTTGAGAGACCAAACTCATTGGATTGAAGACTTCCTTATAACATTGAAAATATTTTAAGATGTAGAAGTCTAAAATGGGCTTGCATGATCCATTTCAATATTTATAACACAAGTTATGGCCAAAAGAAGGGCCAAGAGTCAAAGTGTCAATTTGATTCCCAACCACTGAAAGTCTGGGATCGCCTTAAATTACATGTGTGCAAATGACGTGCCACATATTTTTGCAAAGTTCTCGACATAGGCTATAACTTTACTTTATACCTCATTTCAATCAGAGGTTTACGGAAGAAGTTATGGGCCTTCAAAATGGTGGGTGATGCGCCCCTAAGTCTCGGGGTGAACCCACTTGAGGGTTTCACCTTCGTGAAGTTGCGAAAAGTTGGGACTTAAAGCACACTCTCGACTTCCACACTAAAAAGGGGTAGAGGGTCGTGTTGGGAGCCCCGGGATTAGACTAGGAAGAGGGACTAGCTTAGCTTGTGTGAATCTGCATCCAAAAACCAACCACATGAGGTTAGTTTAGCATTCGGGACACCCTTGAGTGTTGGGACAAGCCACGGGCACTTGGACACACAAGACTCACCACGGCCCGAACTCGGGGGAAGCCACCACCTTCCCCCAAATATTATTCTCTACAGCTCGTCACGGAGGCTACATCCAAATGGCACAAATTCTTGGGACTCCCGAAATGGAGTCCCGAAATTGTCCCGGTTGGACTCTCGAGACTTTGGACGGCCATAACTCCCGACTGCAGAATCTGATCGCGATGAGGTCTGAATAAAATTTGTAGCCCTCGTCGAGATCTTTTCAACGCCATGTGGCACTTTCAAATCGGATGTCGGAAAGAGGTCGATTGTCGACGTTTAGTGGTCGGGAGTCAAACTGCCAGTTTGACTCCCGGCCCTTCTTTTGCCCATAACTTGGGCTGCAGATGTCCAAATGACCAATGCGAGGCCATTTTCGATATCTACGTTTCAAGACCTTTTCAATGACTTCAAGAACACCCCAATGCGAGGTGTTTTGGGCCTTGCTTTCGAGCTCTAAACATTCGGGAGTCCCGGGGGACTCCAAATCCCCAACTTTGCAAGTGTTGGGTTTCACCTTTACACTTGGCCAAAGTGGGGTTGCGACAATGGGAATCCCAATTTTGGGATTCATGACTCAGGACTTAGGAGTTCCAATTTTGGGAATTTCAAGACTCATGACTTAGGAGTCCTGGGAAAAATGATATTTGAATGCAACCCTTGTGGTTCATCACATAGAATATTACCAAGGGGAAGGTGGTGGCTTCCCCTAAGTCCAGGCCATGGTGAGTCGTGTGTGTCTATGTGACTCATCCGTGCACCAAAAGTGTCCAACTATGCATTAACCAACTTGTTTAATTTGTGCAAATCCATATGAATAATTGACTCGCTTGCCATTCGTTCAAATCCTCATCCTGAAATTCTAGCATGCCACTTTTACACCCGAAGTGCAACAAGCGAGGGAGTGTACCCTAACTTTTTTTTTCGTTGTTTTCATTGTGACAATTGCGTTTGAGTCTTTCAAGGAGTTAGGGGTGTGTCAAAAAGCAATATGAAACTAATCGAAAATTAGATGAAATGATAGTTTCAATTAATCAATTGTTATCGGCCATGAACATGTTAATTGACATGAAGAAGGCTTTAGCAAAAAAAATTGGAATCTTAGTGGTCACAAATAATTTGGTGCCATGTGAATCAATGCACACAAGCGAGGTGCATGAGGGTACAAACCCATTAAATAATGTGTCAGATATTATTGTTGTTGATAAAAATGGGTTAGTGCATGAACATCTAATTGGAGTGGCAAACCAAGTAATGCATAAATATGTTCATACATCTGTGAAAGGAATAGTACTTAGGGTAATTATTAATTAGTATAGTTTTATTTACTTAATTAATATTTTAGGAATTACTAGTTAAATTACATGGTTTTTATCATCATTTGAATTTGAATAACATAAGACTATTTTTTGTGGAAGATATATTTTGAAAAAAAAGGAAGAGATGAAACCCCATTGTATGATTGTAAAACATGGAACTTTAATGGAGTATGACAAAAATATATGTTGATTTCTAGAAAATCGTTGTTCTTTAGTTGGAATTTGTTGTTTTGGTGTTATTATCATATTTTCATTATTGGATTAAAAATTTGAAACTAGTTTTAAGTAGATATGAATGAATAGACTTTGTTAATATCAATTTTATTGCATTTTAGTATGGATTTTGGACCAAAATATAGGATTAAAGATTATGTATGTACCATTTGGCAACCATCCCAAGGCTTGAATTTAGAGTGAATTTTAGAATGTTGTTTATATTTTGTTGAAATTTTTGTTTCTATATATAGATAGATATTAAACTTTAGTTTTGTTTTTTGCATTCTTTTTCAAATCTTGATCATAATTTTTTGTTTAGGGAGCGGATCTAAGCATAATAGTTAATTGTGAGGATTTTGTTTTAATGTAGAAGTTTGTTCAAATTTGAATTAGGACATGGAGAAATGGAAAATATAATTGTAATTAGAAGTCTGAAAAGACAATTAAATCAAGTTGTATTACATGAACAAGTTGGAAAATGGCGCTTCCATTAGTAGTAATTTGGGTGCAGATCAGGTAGATCTGTGGTTTGAAACACTTTAAAAAAATTCAGACATAATAAAAACATTTGTGGACAAAAGAAAGACCTCCAAGCCACATAACACCTTAGGTAGAACTGATTTTTTTCATGAAGTGCAAACTAGTGAAGCACAAAGGTGCACTAGCAATCTGCTACAAAATTCTAGGAGGGAAAAGCCTTAGATTGACAATGTAAACTCACAGGTTGAGTTTAGATGAAAGAATCGAGAATTTGAACCTTGACAAAGAGTTGTGTTAGATTCAACATATCTAATGTAGCAACATACCTTTCATACTTTGATTTAAGAAAAAGAACAAAGATTCAATAGGTTAGAAAGGGATGAAACAATACCAAGGTACAAATTTGCTTCACCTCCTTATTATTGAAATAATCAAGAGAATGAAGAGTTTGAACAAAAAACTCATAATTTTGAACCTTTGATTCATTATGTCATGGAACGAGCTGCAATTCAAGGTATCAGAATATCTTGAGGAGTTGAATCAAAACTTGTAACTGGACAAGAAACTATAGTCGTGCTAAGAGCAAAACCAACAATGGCAGAATGTGTTATTGTGGTTGTAAGAGTGAGATATAATGAACTCAAATTTAATTAGCATAATGGAAACATAGTTAAAGGAGTTCCAAAGGTTTGGAGTAGAGGGATTCATAGTGTGAATAAAGTTCCAAAACCAAAATTTCCACATTACACATATTGCCATTAAATTGGACATCAAATCAATGAATGTTCATTTATCGAAAATAATGTGAGGCAAGGATTTGTTGAGCATTTCCAAAATCTAAATCCAAAACCTACAAAAGCAAGGAATCATGGACATACTAAGCTAAAGGATCTGTACCATGAGAGGGTCAAAATTCTAGATAAATTCAAATAACAAATTTGGAGATAAAATAAAGTGGAAATGATAGTTTAGACTATGGCATATGTAGTACATGTTTTTGAAGCTCCTACCCAAGTTTGTTGCATCAAAATCATACTGGAATTACATATGTAGGAACTTAAAAATTTCAGAATGGAACCAGTAAAATCTTTACCGTTATACTATGTGGCAATGCTCGAGTCCATATTTACAGAAATTGAACCTATGTTTGTTTTAGCACCAATTCATATTGTTGATGGTGTTAGATCCAAAACAAAAATTCCAAGAACAACATAATTTGTGAGTTTGCATGAAAATATACCTAGAAAGATGAATATAGTTTTTGTTAGTCAACCATTAGATCAAGGTGGAGGTGATTTAAATCCACTAGGATCACTAGGACCTCCAAGATATTTTGGATTACCAATGGTGAATCCATGCAAGCCACCATTACCGCAAAATATACCTTATCATTAACCACTTAACTATCCAGAATATGTTAAAGATTTTGACCCAAATGTTCATGTGAGAGGATTTAAAGTTACTATTAAAGTAAATAGTGAAACAAATGATGCAAAAATTGTTAATATGTTCAATTTTTCCCTTAGATATATTGTGTTTGACTAATGTAACAATTATATGGGAGATTACCCAAATTATAATTTTTGCATAATTATAGTAGGCTTTTTGTAAGAGGTACAGAAAAGTTCAAAATGATGAACAAGTTTACCTTCAATTGAAAAATATGAAGCATGAAAAGAATGAAAGAGTGGAAGGTTATTCTGAGAGATTATTGAAATTGGCCAATAGTTTTCAATGAAAGATAATAGATATTTTTAAATTATTGTTTTCAAATATGGATTACAACCATATCTTTGTTTAACCACAACATGTATGAAGAAGAAAACTCTGCAACAACATAAGGAAGTAACTTTGGTTTGTGAAAAAGGAATCTTTGACATAGAGACCATTAACAATATGTCAATACCACATAGTAATAAGATAATATTAGCTCAAAAACCTCAGATAGTCCCAAAGAAAACAAGAATATATTATACAAATCCTCACATGACAAATCATAATGTTGAAACTTGTAGAGTCAAACAAAAGGAAAACCATGTTCCTATAATCTCTGAAGTTACTACTCAACAAATTAAAGTACAGAGGCTTGTTAGGTATTCTTGTCATATTTGTGGTGACACTAGACATAAGATCATAGATTGTCTTAAGTACAATGATATGCAAAATATGTTTAAGAGCAAAGGAGTGAAGCCAATAGAAAAATGAGTTGTGGTAGAACCCAAGGTTTCAAATCCTTAAGTCCATATGGTGGACGTGAATATGGCCATCACCAGGAACAACGTTACTAAATAATAGGTGTTTAAAGACAGAACCAATCAAGAAGTGTATTGTTAACTAGCAAGAAAAGCTGAGTACAACAATCTTTTGTCAAGACTATATAGGAAATACAAGTAGAAGACCCATCGCAAAATCTAATCTTGAAAGAAAAAGCACAGTGGAGTATAAGTTGGGCAACATTGCAAAAATTTGAGGTGTCCACAGAACGAATTATATCACAAAGTTTGTATGATAATCATGTTAACAAAATTATGTCTATGAAACAAATACTCCAAGATATCAATAGATAGACATTGGAGAGTAGTTATACTTTGTGGTTAGGTCAATTATTGAAGATAACACCAAATTTTTAAATATACATGTGGCAAAAACTAAAGCCTGAAAAACCTAATATAACTACTAAATAGATATCAGAGCCTAGTGTAATTACAGTGGTGGAGACCCATGCTAAACTAAACACAACAACTATAATGGTAGATAACCAGATGGTAGTTATCCATGTACAAGTTGGGAAGTACAATGTTGAGGATGTTTTAATAGATGGAAGGGCAAGTGTGAACATTATAATTAAAAATCCCAAAACAAAGTTAGGTTCACCCAAATCAAGACCAACTCCATACGACCTCATAATGGCAAATTAGAGTATGATTAAACTTTCATGAATCATAAAAAATTTGAAGATTCACATACATGGTATTCCATATATGGCCACATTTATTATTATGAAAAATAATGTTGTAGATTCTAACTATTTTATGTTGTTAAGAAGACCTTGGTTTAAAGATGCAACGGTTACACATGACTGGGGTAATAGTGTCATTATTGTTCAAGTAATGGAATAGTCATAACAATATCAATTAACAGGAAATTGGGAGTAGAAACCAAAAGGCTTCAAATACTTATTTGTTATGACTTGATGGAAGGCTTAACATATAAAAAGGAAAATATGATCTTTGAGACAAAACTAGAATTGTTCTCAATTGGCACAATTACTCTATCTGAAGAAACAATTTTGTTGTTGAGTGTTGGAGTGTCAAAAATTAAAGGCACTAGGGAATCTGATGTAGAGCAAGGGACATTGGATCAAATAGTTGCGAAATTAGAACTTTCAATAATGAAATCAAAAGATGTATGTGTAGACCATAGATTTCATTGGAAGATAAGGTTTATCCCGAAACCTATTACCATCTTAGCCAGGATGATATTCAAGTGGATGAAACACCAACAAGAACAAGTGGACTTTGATTAAAAAACAATAGCTTCTTAAGCTAAATTTTGGTATAGAGGCAAATCCACAATACATCAAGGTTAATTCACAATTGACAAAGGAGAAAATTGAGGAGCTTCAAATGTTACTTAAGGAGTTTAAGGATGTATTTGCTTGGATTACAAAGATCTGAAAGGCATACCTCTATAATTGGTTCAACGCAAAATTGAATTGGATACCTCAATTCCACCAACATGTCAAGCAAGGAACAAATTGAACCCTGATTATGTTGCAATGGTCAAACATGACATTAACAAACTATTAGTAGTTAGGTTTATTCAATCGGTAGAGTAGGTTACATGGCTATCATCCATAGTAATAGTGCCTAAATAGAATGGTAAATCGGGAATTTATGTGGATTTTAGGAAGCTCAATAAGGCAACCCAAAAAATCCTTATCCTTTGCCATTTTCTGATGAGGTATTGACCATAGTAGCACGGTATGAAGCCCATTCATTTCTAGATGGATATTTAGGATACCATCAAATTTTTATAGCCCCTAATGATAGATACAAAACAACCTTTGTAACAAATTAGGGAACATTTGTTTGGATGGTGATGCCATTTGGTGTCAAAAATGGGCCATCCACTTTCCAACAAGCAATTCGTATAACCTTCAGAGAAAGACCAATTCATGAAGATATTTTTGGATGACTTCATAATTTATAATCATTTGGAAAATCATTTGATGAAGTTTAGACTTTGCTTTCATAATTGCAAGGAATATAGAATTAGTATTAACCCCAAAAAATGTGCCTTTATGGTATTTTAAGATTGATTTTAAGGTTCATAGTTTCTAAAGAAGGAAAAATAGCACACCCTAAAAAGGTTCAACCAATAATATGCTAGTACCTACCAATCCATAGCAAATTGAGGTTTTTAACGTTATGGTTCAATTTTATAGATGTTTCATCAAGAACTTTGTTTTTATCATGGCATCGATCACCAAGTTGCTGAGGAAAATATAACCTTTTATTTGGACCATAGAATGTTAAAAAACTTGGGATTAGATCAAGTAGAAGTATATGGAAACACTAATTTTAATACCTCCAAATTGGCAATTGGAGTTTCAGATGCACACATATCCATCATTGTTGGTAGTGGGTGCAATGTTGACACAGAACCCAACTAGTAAGTATGACCAACTTATAGTATATGCCTATAGACTGTTCAATAAAGCAAAATGAAATGATATTACTACAAAAAGAAAAGCCTTTGCAATGGTTTATGATTTGCATAAGTTTAGAATTTTTTTATTGGGAGACAAATTTGTTTTTTATGTAGACCATATGGCTTTTGTGTCGTAACCCTATCTTGAGAGAGTGTGAGGATGAAACTCACATTCCCGAAATGGGGACTTGGGAGTCCTCCGGGACTCCCAATACTTCAGAGTTCAATTGCAGGGGTCAAAACACCTTGCATTGAGATGTTTTTTATAACATTGGAAATCCATCGAAGTGTAGATTTCGAAATTGGGCTTGCATGGGCCATTTGGACATTTGCAGCACAAGTTATGGTCAAAAGAAGGGCCGGGAGTCAAACTACCAGTTTGACCCCAACCACTAAAAGTCGGGAATCGACCCGACCTGGTGTGTGCAGGTGGAGTGCAACACACTGTTGGAAAGCCCTCAAGGAAAGCTACAAGTTTGCTTGAGACCTCATCCCAATTGGAGGTCTGAGAAAAGAGTTATGATCTCGCAAAGTCCTGGGAATCCAAATTAGGACAGTTTCGAGACTCCTCCTTGGGAGTCCCGGGACAAAAAGCCATTCGGATATAGGTGCCGCGGAAAGACACAAAAAATACTTTATGGGGGAAGGTGGTGGTTTCCCCTGAGTTTGGGCCGTGATGAATCTTGTGAGTTCAGGGTCGCGCGTGGCTTATCCTAGCACTAAAGGTGCTCCAGAAAGTGAACTAACCAACTTGTTGGTTGGGTTGATGCAAGTTTGAGTAAGTAATTAAAGCTTGTCATTATTCCTAGTCCCATCCGAGAGCTCTAGCACACCCCTCTACCCCTTTTAATGTTGAGAGCTGGGAGCGTGTCCCAAGTTCCTCACAATTTCGTTGTTTGAGTAACTTGGACCCATCTTGGGTCTAACTAGGAACTTGGGAGCGCGTCATTTTGTGTACTTGGTTAACAAACCACATGTGTCAAGAAGGATAGTAAGATGGTTAATATTTTTAAAATATGAGTTCTTAGTAGTTTACAAACTTGGTAGAACAAATGTAGTTACTAATGTTTTATCCAAATTGTTAAATAATTTGGAACCATTGGGTGTTTCAGATCAGAATATGGATGCATCATCATTTTTTGTAGAACCTATCTGGATGCAAGAAGTAAAAACCTATTTAAAAACATGTTAGATGCTAGAGACTTTAAACTTAGCTTAGAAATAGAAGTTGGCTAGAAAGGTAAAACCTTTCACTCTAAAGGTGGGACAAAACAATAGATTACATAGATGTTTGACCACCTCAAAAGCATAAATTGTTTTGAAAGAATTACGTGGAGTGGTTGGAGGACATTGTTGAAGATATTATTACAAAGAAAATTTTGGATTTAGATATTGATGGCCAACTTTATTCAAGGATACTCGTGACTTTTGTAGAAGTTGTGATAGTTGTTAGAAAATTGGAGGACTCAAAAGAAATAGTTTGGCCAAGTTGGTAACAACACTTCCAGAAGAACCTTTTATGAAGTGGGGTTTAGATTTTATAGGTCCAATCAAATCAGCAAGCAGACTAACAAGAAACAAATACATTTTGGTAGCTACACATTATGCAACCAAGTGGGTAGAGGCAAAGGCACTCAAAACCAATACTATAATAATTACAACTAGATTTCTACATGAGTATATTTTAACCAAATTTGGATGTCCATAGTTATAGATCAAGGAGTACATTTCGTTAATGACACAATGAAACATTTGACAAAATAAGTTTAGTTAAGGCATGTTAGTTTTATTATATATTATCCACAAGGGAATGGATAAGCTAAGTCTACTAACAAAGTCATAGGTAGACTATGAGTCATATCAACACAACCATGTGCAGTAGTCTTAGTTTTTAAAATTGCATCAAGGATATTCGAGTGTGGTAAAGCTATTAAGGGTTTTTAGCAACTTCATGTTAGAATAAGGAATGATGAGTGCACATGGTTGTGTGGGGGGTTGTTTTCTCTTCTTTTTAAAGAAATTCAATATTGGATGAATAAGGTGTTGGGTTAATTTTTTTTCTTCAACAAAAAATTGGTAATCATAGTTTTAGACCTTTAGTTGTGTGATTAAGGATGAAAACTTTCTAAAGGGTTGGGTTAAAAATAGACACCAAAATTCGTAATGTTCAACAAAACATTGGTCTTGTTTCAGTATTTAGTGGGTAGTAATGATGTTTGACATTTGTGAAACAGTTGAGGGGGTGTCAATGAAAGGTCCAATGGAGATAGAATAATCTTCAAACATTATGAATGTAAGATTAATTCGAAACAACTTAATAACTAAATAAATAGTGTGATAGGATGGTAATGATAACATGAATGAAACATTTATTCAGATTATGGATAAGCTCAATGAAGAGCTGCAATTACATGTTGAGTCCCAGGCTATGCCACAGTGATACTTCATAACTGTAGGAAATTTAAGATGCGTCGAATGGTGCGAACTAAGTAGTTCACCTTGCTATTAAGACGCAGTTGATGAATCAAACCACGTAACCAACGATATTATCCAACATCGAGAATTGAAAACCATGCAAAGATAGAGGTGTCTTCAGTTTTGTAATAACCTTCACAGACGGTTTCAAGTTCATTACCAGAAGTAAGGTTGACTTGCAACAAAATTACCAAGGTGCGAGAGTTCGAAAAAAATACAATAATATTAAGTTCGAAAGGGTTCAACTTCAAGATGAAGGCACACTTCTCATGGTTGGGGATCCCCATCACAAAGATGTTACATTAATGTCAAATCTAGGGATGATTCCAGAGATAATTTTTTATTCACTTATGCAGCTTGAAGCCCGTAAGAAATGGTCATGCGCGACGCCATGAATTCAAGGAAAGGAAAAAAAAATCTTTAATCAAAATCAACTCGACAATGAATGTGTGGAAGACTTGATACATCAAGATGCGTGGTTGTAATTTATAGGTCAAGGAAAAGAAAGAAAGACAAAAAATAACAGTGTAAAACCATGGTAAGTAAAACCTTAAGATCAATGGGAAAAAAGAAGGTTCAAGTAACATTGTTGGGGGGGAAATGAGAAGAGGTGAAAATGATGCTTCTCCTTCTCCTTTCAAAGACCACCAAGCATTGGAGCTTTTTATTGGAACCTTTCAAGGACCATCAAACATTGGAACATTTTAAAGACCACCAACCATTGGAGCCTTCCATTGGAACCTTTCAAGGACTACTGTGAGCCATGGATTATAGCTCAACAATTAGTTAAGCTTTAGTTCCTTAAATTTCCTTAGTTTTAATTATTTGAATGTTTATAAACCTTCAAGTAGTGATTATTAAAAAGTTGAATTACGTTTTGTGATATTTCTAGGCATAGAGTAATTCTTTATTTAAGTTGATGTAACGCTTAATTAGTTTAGGACCTAGTAAACCTTTAAGGTACATTATCCTTTTTAGTTTGTAGAGAAGGGGAAAGGGATGTAGAATTAGATGTGATTTATTGATATATAGGGAATACAAGCCCATAATTAACAATATTTCGCATGACAAGGTTGAATTAGTTTGTAGAATGATCTTCAAGCACTAATGATGTACTTGTAGGATTTTTAGGATGTAGTCCTAATACATCTTTATTTAGTTTCACTTCTACCAGAATTTGAAATAGAATCAAAATCAAACTTAAGTAACAACAGTTCCGCCTGAGTAGCCTCAAGTGAATTACAACTTAAAAACTAACTAAAAGGATAGATCATAGTTGTAGAAAATTCTAGGATGCGACGAATGGTGCGAGCGAGGTACTCGGCCCGATGCTCCAGGGGAAGAGGGTTGATCGGGCCTCGCAGCCAATGATAATGGCCGTCACCGGGAACCCACGTTCGACAATGGAGACAAACATCATCATCTTCGCACTAGCATTCTTCAAACCTCTCTGGCGCGGCTCCACGAGCAGGAACAAACTCTAGGTAAATTGCTAAGGCGTGTGGGTTAGGAGACAATCAACGATCCCATACTGAACGAGCAACTTGAGTGCGCACCACTCTCCTGGGCGGTTCTTCTTCGCGCGACCGTTGAGAAACATCCAAGTCGAGCGGTACTTCTTCAAGCTCTTCTTGTTGTACGGGTGCGACCGGAGGATTTGAAGGCGTAGCGACATCATCCGCCATGACTCGTGCTCACCTGCATCAACAAAACCAAAAGGGTACGAGAAACAATGCGATACTGGCGTTTAGAAGGGGTCAAGGCCTTTTTATTTAAGAAATTAGGGTAGGCGTAAAGTGTGGGAGTGACGGCGGAACCTCATGAAAACTTGAACACCCTAGATCCAGTGGATTCATCAAACCCTAAATTCAACGGTGGATCTAGAAATATGTGAGAGTTTTTGTGATGCAAATTGTAATTCCAATTTACTATGTACTACATAGTTAATTAGTGCATAGTAAAGTAAATAGGTAGGGAATATCAAAGGAGTAAATGGTACATGAAAATGTTACTCCAACCATTAACGTAGTCAAGTAAGAACTCAAGGATTTTTTCCTTGTTACTATTGATAAATGATCCTAGTAGTTAGTTACTTGAAGTAATTAGGATGAAAAAGGGGGATGTGAGGGTCAACGGACGAAAAAGATATGGATCAAGCTCAAGAAGCCTCATCAAGATATCCAAGATAAGGGGGAGGATGGATCCTCGACTCCCATTAGTCATGAAGATTGTCATCCTCCTTGATTGGAGGATGGAATCTTTCTTGTGGTTCATTGGGCCCAAGGATTCTCATCCTAAATTCAATTGGATGGCAATCCCTTCTCAAAATCTCATTGGCCCTTGGAGGATGAGGAGGCCATTGATTGGTGCAAAAGGATTTCGAAGACCTCATTGGACAAGGGAAACAAGCTCAAGGGGTCATGGAGGCTCACCAAGGAAGAAGGCATTGTGTGTATGTGAAAAAGCAAGAAGGAGTGGGAGGAAGGTTGGTTGTTAGTTCTTATGTGTGCAAGAATCAAGCATAGAAGGAATGTGTACAAGAATCAAGCATAGAAAGAGTGTGTGTAAGAAGTAAGCATGAAAAGAACTTGTGTAGCAAGTACTTGTTGTGAAGCCTCTGGACTTTTGGTTGATTAATTGTTTCTCACAAATCCAACGGATCAGTCTTAGTTTGGAAGGTGTAAAAGGCCCTCCCCAAAACTCAGCTCGATTGGACCTTCTGTGAGAGAGTTGCAGGTGTTGGAAGTAGAGGGTGTTGAAGAGGGTTTCATGAAAGGATTTCCATGATGAAGCCTCTGGACTTTTGGTTGATTAATTGTTTCTCACAAATCCACCGTTGGATTTGTGTCAAAATTAGATCAGTCTTAGTTTGGAAGGTGTAAAAGCTTCTCCCCAAATTTCAACTTGATCGGTTTTGCTGTGAGGGAGTTGCAGGTGTTGGAAGTAGAGGGTGTTGAAGGTGTTGGAAGTAGAGGGTGTTGAAGGTGTTGGAAGTAGAGGGTGTTGAAGGTGTTGGAAGTAGAGGGTGTTGAAGAGGGTTTCATGGAAGGATTTCCATGGTGAAGCCTCTGGACTTTTGGGTTGATTAATTGTTTCTCTCAAATCCACCGTTGGATTTGCTTCAAAATTAAATCAGTTTTGGTTTAAGACTTGTAGAAGCTTCTCTTCAAATTTCAGCTTGATCGGTTTTGCTGTGAGGGAGTTGCAGGTGTTGGAAGTAGAAGAGGTTGAGATGTTGTTTTGTTTTCCTCAATCAAAGTAAGTAGGTTTTAGTTTCGGGCTTAACTTTGGACAAAGACATAAAATAAAAATTAAAAAAACTCATGAGATTTGGACACAACGTGTTAGATCATTAGTGAATTCATTACGTACCTTGAACCACTTACTTGTTAGACTACAACTACATAGTAGTTCCACTTCCGACCGGTTTTATGTGAGTGCATATCTTAATGGTGAAGGTGTGCAATTAATGCTCACAACTACTAACCATTGGAACCTTTCAAGGACCACCAACCATTGGAACCTTTCAAGGACCACCAACCATTGGAACCTTTCAAGGACCACCAACCATTGGAACCTTTCAAGGACCACCAACCATTGGAACCTTTCAAGGACCACCAACCATTGGAACCTTTCAAGGACCACCAACCATTGGAACCTTTCAAGGACCACCAACCATTGGAACCTTTCAAGGACCACAAGCATTTGAATTTTTTTAATTTGCCATACAAGAAAAACAAAAGCAAACCAAGTAAAAATGTCTAATGCCAGAGTAGCATTGGCAAAAATAGTAGATAGAGTACTTGACACTTACAACACCAATGAAGGGTGGGTTGTAAAAAAGATGAGGTCAAAGTATGCTAATAGAATTGTTGCCATTTTACCAATTATTTACTAGAAGGATAAGGTGCAATATTTTAGCAATAATTCTACTATGATGATCTCTAAAGTAAATCATGGAGAGTCTCTTAATTAGGCTACAATCATGTATTCTCAATTGGTCAAGGAATTGATTAGATGAGACAAGTGTCAAAAAAATATGATTGAGGGAACAACCAAAAGAGAACCAAACAAGGATGTATGTCATTTTGCCATAGTCCTACGAGTTTTATTTCAGAAGTGGTTTCCATGTGAAGGAGCATAATCACATGAGAAAAAGAAACAAGTAGAACAACCTTAAGAGGACAAAAGAAAAAGAGACGATTAGAGGGAGAGGTTTGGTTCATTAAGAACAAAAGTCCTTTGAACCCTACACACATCTCTTTTAAAAAGGGGAAACAACCAGAGACTAAGACAACTAGGAGAATAGTTTTGATCTTCTAGTTTGATGATGAGGAGGAGAAAGAGACTTTACAGAAGAGGCAAAGAAGACATGAGGATACTACAATGAAGGGCAATATTAATCCTCAACAAGCAATAGAAGTGCTAAGGAAACAATAATAGTAGAATTAAAGGCAAAAGGAAAAATCCATCTCTTAAAACTGATCCGAGACTACCCATTTCTCCCAAGTAAGAACAAAGGTCAAATGGGCAGGAGCATTAGAGATGACCCAAGAAGGAGTCAAAGTCTCAACCTCAACAATCAATAAAGGAGCATATGTAGGATTTTGACCAGGATCCACTAAAAGTACAACAATATGTTCCATCACCACAGAAGAATGAATGTATGTTGCCTTCAAGACTAAGTTCTGCAATAGACATGAATGTATTTGGAGAAGTCTGGAGTGCACAAGAGTCTAGATTCATCAAGTATGAGTTCCAAGGGTCAAACTCCTAAGTTTCATACATAAAGGTCTATGTCGCAACCCCAATTTGAAGGAGTGTGAGGATGACACTTACATTCCCGAAATGTGGACTTGGAAGTCCTCCGGGACTCCTGAATACTCAGAGCTCGATTGCAGGGGTCAAAACACCTTGTCTTGAGATGTTCTTTATATTTTAAGAAAGGCCTCAAAGTGTAGATGTCCAAAATGGCCTCGCATGAGCCATTAAAACATTTGCAGCACAAGTTATGGTCAAAAGAAGGGTCGGGAGTCAAATTGGCACTTTGACTCCCAAGCACTAAAAGTTAAGAATCGACCCGACCCCGGTGCGTGCAGGTGCAGTGCAACACACCGTTGGAAAGGTCTTGTGGAGAGTTGTAAGTTTGCTTCATACCTCATCCCAATTGGAGGTTTGAGCTAGGAGTTATGAGCCCCCAAAGTCCCAAGAGTCCAAACCAGGACAATTTCGGGACTCCTCCTTAGGAGTCTTGGATAAAAAACCATTCACATGTGGGTGCCGTGGGCAAACGCAGAGAATACTATATGGGGGAAGGTGGTGGCTTCCTTTAAGTTCGGGCCGTGGTGAGTTTTGTGAGTCCAAAGTTGGCCGTGGCTTGTACTAGCACTAAGGGTGACAAGCTCCCAAGTTCCTTATTAGACCCACTTGAGGGTCCAAGTATGAGGAAATGCGGAAGGAGTTGAACTTGGGGGCCGCTCCCAACTTCCAACACTAAAGGGGGGTGAGAGGGGCGTGCTAGAAGTTTCGGGATTAGACTAGGAAGAGGGACAATTATCTTATTACACGATCCTCCATCCAAAAACCAACCATAAGAAGGTTAGTTCACATTTGGGAACACCCTTAGTGTTGGGACAAGCCACGAGCAACTTGGACTCACTTGACTCACCACGGCCCGGACTCGAGGGAAGCCATCACCTTCCCCCATATAGTATTCTCTACAGCTCTCCACTGAGGCTACATCCGAATGGCACTTTTTCTCGGGACTCCCAAAGTGGAGTCCCGAAACTGTCCCGGTTTGCACTCCTGGGACTTTGGGCATCCATAACTTCTTGCTCAAACCTCCGATTGGGATGAGGTCTGAAGCAATCTTGTAGCTTTCTTTGAGAGCTTTCCAACGCCATGTCTCACTCCTCCTGCAGACGTCGGATTCGGGTCGATTCCCGACTTTTAGTGGTCAGGAGTCAAATTGCTAGTTTGACTCCTGGCCGGCCTTTCTTTTGCCCATAACTTGGGCTGCAAATGTCCAAATGGCTCATGCAAGGACATTTTGGACATTTACACTTCAAGACCTTTCCAATGACATAAAAAACTCCTCAATGCAAGGTTTTTAACCCCCTGAAATCGAGCTTTGAGTGTTCGGGAGTCCCTAAGGACTCCAAGTTCCCACTTTTGGGAGTGTGAGTTTCATCCTCACACTTATCCCAAAGTGGGGTTGCGACAAGGGTGCTCCATAAAGTGAACTAACTAACTTGTTGGTTGGTTTAATGCAGGTTCAAGTAAGTAAGTAAGGTTTGTCACTCATCCTAGTCCCATCCTGGAGCTTTAGCACGCCCCTCTACCCCTTTTAGTGCTGAGAGTTGGGAGCGTGCCCCGAGTCCCAAACAATTCCGCTGTTTGAGTAACTTGGACCCGATTTGGGTCTAACTAGGGACTTGGGAGCACGTCAGTCTATTCAAAGGATGGAAGCATAATTGGATGAGCACATAAGAGTTGCTACTATGTTTCAACATGCAATGGAATACATTGTACAAACGACAAATATTTTGCTTAGACTTTTTAATTTGGAAATCAAGAATAAGTAAATTATAAAAAAGGATAAATCTTTTCAAAATCTAGAGGGAACTTTGGAGAAGGAGCAAAAGTTCAAAGTATAGTTGTAGGATAGGAATACTGAAAATAGTCAAGTATTGGTAGAACTCCAGGCAACTAGACAAAAGATCAATAACAAGGAGAACCATAGCAAGAATTTGGAAAACATCAAAATAGAAAGGGATTTCTTGCAAGCAACTTTAATGGAGATGGATGTTAATTATTGGGGTTTTAAAGCAGATAAGGATACTCTAAATATAAAACATAACAAACTTTGGAAAGACTGCAAGAACATGGAGGAAACTTTCTTGAAGCAGTGGAAGGAGGTGGAGGAGCTCAAAGTGGACAATGCCAATACATATCAAATTAAGAATGAGATATAAAGGTAAGCTGATCAAAAGCATGCACAGATGGACAAAAATTTACAAAAGTAGATGACCTTTAATGAAATGTTAAACAAATTTCTAGAGGAGACTCAAAAGGAAAAACCCTTCAATTATGATATTCTCTTTGGAGAAAATAGTGAATTCATGAAGCAAAAAAATTTGCTTCAAATAAAGCTCAAGGTACTATCAATGGAGGAAAGGATGCAAACTTATGGTGGGATGTAGTTCAAGACATTATTTAGAATGATATTAGGAAGGTTTGCAAAAAGTATGGGAGGAATGAAAGGTTCTACAGACACAAGATTTTTCAAATGGAATACATTATGCCATTAGTATGAGCCTTTAGTTCTGACTCTAAACTAGAGACTTCAAATGAGGAAAAAGATAAAAGGGATACATATGGGGCATGACTATCATGTACAAAAGTAGTAAAACAATAGGAGACATCAGAGGAGAAAAATATAGCCTTGAGAGGGAGGCTATTGAATATACTTTAGAACAAGTATAATTTGTTTTGCAGGAGGTCAATTCTCAAGAGTATGCATTTGCAACCACATAAATAGGGGATCAAATACAACTTGAAGAACATATAATTCAAGAGGATCAATAAGATTATATATAACTTGTTTCAAAGCTGCAGCAATAGGATCAAACTCAAATTACGTCAGATTTGCAATTACAACAACAACTACAAGTGACAACAAAGTTGCAATAACAAGAACAAAAAGTAAATTATCAATAAACAACTATACATTTGTCAACAAAGGCATTAGAAGAGCAACATACTCTATATATAATAGAAAATTAGACAATGCTTCAATTTAAAGCAAAGATGGAACAGACTGTAAGACAAACACAAGAGATTATTGTACAAACATATCAGATTTTTGAATCACAAGATCAGAAACAATAAAACATTTGGCTTTCTTTAACACATTTTTTATCCAAAATTCTAGGACGTAATTCAAAGTATGATTGGGGTAATGTTAAGAGAGTACTTGCTATAATTATTAGTTAATATATTTTTATTTACTTAGTTATTATTTTAAAAATTACTAGTTAGATTACATAGTTTTTATCACCATTTGAATTTGAATAAAAAATAAGATTTTTTTTGTGGAGGATATATTTTGGAAGAAGAAGAAGAGATGAAACCCCATTGTATCATTATAGAACATGGAGTTTTAATGGGGTATGACAAAAATATATTTTGATTTATGGGAAAGTTTTGTTCCATAGTCAAAGTTTGTTGTTTTAGTGTTTTTATCATACTTTCATTACTATATTTAAATTCTAAAACTAGTTTTAAGTAGATATGAATGAGTAGACTTTGGTAGTATTAGTTTTATTACATTTCATTCTAGATTCTTGACCAAAATATAGGAGTAAAGATATTGTTTTACCAACATCTAACAAGTGTGATTTACAAGGCGTTGTGGGTGTGCAATAAGGTATAGAAGAGGTTTTAGGTCTCATTGATGTTGTGGACAATGTGAATATGCCACTAATAACCATAATACAAAACAACCAACTAGAGAAGGCAAGATTGATCATGCTCACATATTATATAATAATTTACATGAATTAGAGGTGAATTCATTCTTTGATTAATTTTTTTCAAAAATTTGCAAATAGGAAGCAATACCAAGTCTAAGAACAAAAACAAGGCCGTCAAAACCGAAAAGAACTCAGGTTGTTCAAACTTTGTACCTTTAGTCCTTTTGTTGGGTTTTATTTAATGTTCATTAGCTCTTAAGGTTAATTGCAAGGATAGGTGAAGTTCAAAGATTATTCGAAATTGGTGTGGATTTGCCATCATAATTTATTAAACATTGAATAGCACTTGTAGATTTGCATTGGCCTTGATGTGTTACTAATGGACCCCATATCAAAACAAAGTAGTCATATGTGTGCTAGTGTGAACATGGTCAGAAGACAAGTCCTACTAATTATGTGGTTGTTAGGGTGCAAGACGTGTACATGGAAGCTACCATTGCTTCTTTCATCCATCAAATGACAAATCTTGGAAAAAAATAGTCAAAATAAAACCTAGGATTGTGGTTTTTTGGTTAACAAAATCCTTGAAACTAATTGCTTAACTGCCTTACCTATCAAGGATACTTGGTTCAAACATTTGTAGATGAGATTCCATTTTTGATGTGAATTTGCATTCTTATGTTGGGTTTTCAGTTTCAAGCCATATGGATTATGGTTTTTGACAATTCAAATACATTGTTGGAGGTGTGATTAATATGTTTTCGCCAAGTTATTTATTATATTTGATTCATACATGAAGGTTTTGCTATGGAAATATATACATGTTTGTTAAAACCCACATTACAATAACCCTATAATTTTGAGATTGAGGAACCATGAAACATAAATAAGATTTTTTAAAAACACGACTTTAAACCCTAAAATTATAGTTCCAAATTTGAAACCCTAAATTTGGAATCTAGAACTTTAAGTTTAGAATCCTCAACCTTAAATCTAAAAACCTAAATTTGAAACCCTAATTTGGAAACCCTAAATCTAAAACCTTATATTTAATATTCATCCCCTATCTAACACATTTCATGTTTACATAGGTTGCAATAATTTAAATATAATTAGAAATTATATGTAACATGAAATATTTTTTTACCGTGTGTCATTATGTGATTTGTCTTTCGGTGCCACGTGTTAACTTTGGTATGGAAACGAAAATGCCACATGTTGACTAACAAAAAGTAGTTTAATTTTATTATCAAAAATTTGATGGGGTAAATGGTCCATGTTGACTGAATTGTTTTCTTTCAAAAATGCCAAATGTACACATTGTATTGGTTGAATTTTTGTTTTAAAATACTTTAATTCCCCTAATCGAATGGTCAAAATCAGATATTTGTTTGACCATTATTACAGTAATCATGGTAATTAAAGTGAGTCATTGTTTTAAATGGTCATTCATGACTAACCAAATTTGTGACTATGAATGGCAAATACAACTTTAACCAAAACTACGACTACATGGTAGAAGCAATGGGTCCTTTGTGACAATGTAATCATGTAGTCATACATGAACGTAAATTAGTCTTATGACAACATTTATAGTTGTATTTGTAATCATGAATACCATCTTTTGGCATAGTGTTTGTAAGCGATTTAGAATTGAGAATAATGATGAAAAGGTCTACATGTAATTGTAAAACATTCAACAACAAATTGCTGAACGTGTTGAGGTTTTACTATGAACGCTTGTTGAAACTAACAAATTGTTTATAAGTTAGAGCAACATATGTTTTCCTTGTCATTGTTTTTAGGGCATGTTTGTTACTTTACCTCATATTAACAACATCAAGTATGAAATGAGACACCTTGATTGAACGCAAGGAAGCCACTATAGTATGTGAGGAAAGTGGACTTGTTAGTTTGAATTATAATGTTTATTGTTTTACCTCATATTAACCACACCAAAGTTAATACATTAGTTAAACTAGTATTACCTATTACTACAACCAAATCAACATCAACTTATATTAATTGTGGTAAAACATGTCATATTCTAAAGACCTATCATAACTAAAAAAAGATGTACTAGTTTAGTACCAACCGTCGTAGTCAAGTCTATAAAACTTTTAAAAGAAACTAAAACACAATTTGTTAAACCGGTTAAAATACCTATTTGATATTCATGTATTATATATTCTAGTGCTCAACATAGATTTTGAAAATGTCCCAAAAAGATCGAAGTGCAAAACATGTTTAAAACTAAACCTATCAGTTTCAATGTTACAACACCTAAACCACCTAAACTTGACAATTTATATCAATCAATGTGGTAGTTGTTGTCATTACTCGTAATCAACAACCAAAACAACATGTGTTGAAAGAAAGGGAACGGATTAAAACTAAAGGAACTAAAGATTGGCAACAAGAAGAGCGTCTATAGGATTCAATCATTGAAATTATAAGACAACTACATGGTGAGAATGACAAACAACCCACTACAACCAATGAAGAACCATTGCAGAATAATTGGTCTAGATTACCTAATAATTCCACTACAATTCAACCAGTTGAAAATAATCAAACCGGAGTAGTAACACAACAACATGTGATCTCTATTGTGAGACTTTGGAAGAAATTCTAAAAGATATCTTCAAGCAAGTCTTGGATTCTAAGTATACATTAAACTTGGGACAAATTTTGGGGGTAATACTTGATATTAAACGCTACCTACTTGACCCATTACCATCAAAACTTGTTTTTCAAAACCAACATTTGCTTTAATTGCCATTGATCATCAAATGACAAGGAGTAAGGTTCAAGTAGGAAATAACTTTATAGAGGATGTATTTCGAGATGGTCATTATAAAATTAATATCATCACTAAGAAATTAAGAATGTAATTAGGTTTGTCAAAACCAAAACCGACACCTTACAACCTATACATGGTTAATCAAACCATTGCTAAACCCTTAGGTTTAATTAAAGATATTAAGATTTTTGTCCATAGAATTTCTTATGGAATAACTTTTACTATAATACATAGTAGTGTCGCAGACTTTAACTACTCTATGTTGTTAGGCCGTCCTTGGATAAAAGATGTTAAAAGTGTTTCATGATTAAGGCAACAACACTATCACCATATAAAGAATTAGTACAGTCGAAACTATACCTATTACCAAGAAACTTGGAGCACCAACTAAGGGACAAAAAATGTTAACTTGTTATGATTTACAAATCTTGTGTTGCAACCCTAGCTTTGGGCTCGCGAACAAGGCAAGGGGTTGCAAGGTTGCGGGCCAAGAGGAAGGAAGCCCGGGAGTCAAGAGGAAGGAAGCCCGGGAGTCAAAAGGAAGGAAGCCCGAGAGCAAAGGCAAAGGCATTGGAAGGGTGCGGGCCAAGAGGAAGCCCGAGAGTCATCACATACTCCCGGGAGTCTAAGGAAGTGCGAGGGAGTGTGAGGGAGTGAGCATTCACACTCCCAAGGCAACTCCCATTTTGGGAGAGGGAGTCCCGAAGGACTCCCAAAACTTCAGAGGGCGAGTTGAAGGGTCAAATCTTAATAGATTATTGCGATCTTTAGACCATTGGAAAGCTCTTCAAACGTAGATGTCTAAAATGGGCTCGCATTGCTCATTTGGACATCTCAAACACAAGTTATTGGCAAAAGAAGGGCCGGGAATCAAACTGGCAGTTTGACTCCCGACCACTAAAAGTCGGGAATCGACCTCTTCCCGACATCCGATTTGACAGTGCAAAACGGCGTTGGAAAGATTGCAACGAGGGCTACAACTTTGCTTCAGACCTCGTTGCGATCGGACTCTGAAGTTGAGAGATATGAGCTCTCAAAGTTCCGGGACTCCAACCGGGACGATTTCGGGACAATTTCGGGACTCGCACTTGGGAGTCCCGGGAAAAATAGCCATTTGGATGTAGCCTCCGTGGAGAGCTGCAGAGTATACTATAAGGGGGAAGGTGGTGGCTTCCCCCAAGTCCGGGCCGTGGTGAGTCTTGTGTGTCTATGTTGCCCGTGGCTCGTCCTAGCACCAAAAGTGCTCCAACTATGCACTAACCACTTTGTGTGGGTTTTGTGCAGACCTGTGTGAGTGAGTAAAGCTTGTCAAATCTTCCTAGTTCCATCCCGGAGCTTCGGCACACCCCTCTACCCCTCAAAGTGCCGTGAGCTAGGGAGCGTGCCCCGACTCCTCCTTCTTTCGCTGTTTTCATACTTGGGCTCACATTTGGGTCCTTTGAGGAGTTGGGAGTGCGTCACTAACTACTCTATGTTGTTAGGCCGTCCTTGGATAAAAGATGTTAAAAGTGTTTCGTGATTAAAGTAACAACATTATCACCATATAAAGAATTAGTACAGTCGAAACTATACCTATTACCAAGAAACTTGGAGCACCAACTAAGGGACAAAAAGTGTTAACTTGTTATGATTTACAAATCTTGAATGTTTAATGAAGAAAAGGACTTCATGTTTGTTATAGAACCAGGACAATAGGAATCATAGCTGTCCCTATACTAGTCAAGTTAAAGCAACTTGTTAATTTGATCCCATCAATAGGTTTGAACTTAATTGAACATGTATATGTACATGTTGAACTAGTGTCTTCACTACCTATTCTATTTGGTATACATGTCAAAAACTTTGTTTCGACCTAAAGTAGGAGAAATGATTATTAATGAGACACTTGATCATGTACAAGTTCAAAACCTTTGCATTGTTGGCTGGACTATCACAAAAGAAAAACAATTGACCAAAAATAACCTAGGTTTGAAGAAAACCTACAATGGGTTAAAATTTGTATTGATTTAAAACTTGTTATTAATTCACTACATCGAAATGTGTTCTAATTCACTCTAGATTTCACTATATTTTGAGTGAATTTGGACATTTTTACCATGGCGAAATTTGTCAACCTCGAAGTGAATGCAGACCAATTACTACGGATAGTGAATTAGTCCACTAATATCTAGTGAAACAATGTTACTTTCAAATGAAATATAAATTTACCAAGCCATTTCATTTGCTGTTAATTAATTACGTGCATTGAAGTAAATTTAATTTAAGTTATTTAATATTTAATGTAATATTTAATATTATTGATAATTTTATATTTTTAGCCTATGAATTATTGACACATGTCATTACCTTTGCTAAGTTAAAAACCCAAATTATGTACATAAGCTATGTAATCAACCTAAGTACGCACCTACTCTAGGGTATTAATATTGGAGAATATTTGGTCCACCATTGTTGACCACAAAACACACCATTTGTGAGGTTTGATCCCTTGACCTCAAGGATGGAAGCAAACACCCCTACCATCAAGCCACCACACTTGTTGTGATAATATGTTACATTACATTTTATTTATTAAGTACTTCATTTTAAACATTATAAAAACATCAATTTTGAAAATTCATATCTTATTGAAATTTTATCCAAATGAAATGATTAAAGTTGAATTTAAATTTTTTTTCAATAATGTACATAATTACATTTTTTTTTTTGAAAGTGTAAAATCATTTGAACAAATTTTTTGAATATCATTATTTAATAACATTTCAATGACCATATTTTTTAAAAAGAAAATGTTTAATAAATGGATAAATTTTTTGCTAATATAATAATACTACCTATGTTACGCTATTGTCAACTATTTTAGGGCTACTTTTCATTGTTTTAAGTTATTTCACCCTACATTATTTATGGCTATTTATGGTTATTTTCAAAATTTTGGCTATTTTTAACCATTCCACCTTAGGTTACTTTCGATTATTTTAAATTATTTTTGTTTATTTTAGGTTATTTCACCTTAGGTTATTTTCAACTATTATAAGTTTTTTTGTTATTATATATTTTTTGGCTATTGTAGGTTATTTCACTTTAGGTTATTTGCGACTATTATAAATTATTTTTTATTATTCTAAGTTATTTCATCTTAGGTTATTTTTAGATATGTGAGGTTATTATTGGTTATTTTTTGTTAATGAAGGTTATTTCACCTTATGTTATTAGTGGCTATTCTAAGATATATTACCATAAGCTATTTGTGGTTATTCTATTGGTGGCTATAGGTGGTTATTACTGGGTATTGATTTGGTGACTATTGTTGATTATTTTATTAATTGTTATTAGTTTAATGATTATTGTTGGTTATTCTATTGGTGGTTATTGGTCATTATTTTATTCATGGTTATTAATGGTTATTCTATTAATGATTATTCGTAGTTATTTTGTTGGACTATTGTTGATTATTCTATTAGTGGCTATTGTTTTGGTGATTATTGTTGGTTATTTTATTCATGGCTATTAATGGTTATTATATTAATGACTATTAGTAATTATTCTATTGGTGGTTATTAATGGTTATTGGTGGATGTTCTATTGGCGGATATTTTAAGTTACATTATCATACACTATTGGTGGCTATCAATGGCTATTATATTAGTGAATGTTGGTGATTATTTTATTAATGATTATTGGTGATTATTTTATTAATGGTTAATGTTGGTTATTTTATTATAGGCCATTGGTGATTATCTTATTGGTGGCTATTAATGGTTTTTTGGGGTTATTTAAAGTTATATTATGCCTATTAGTAGTTATTTGAAATATGTTATTGGTAATTATTTTATTGTAGGCTACATCCACCGACAATGCACAGGACCAGCAATGGCTATCTCATCCACAAGGTGAACTAGTAAATGCACTTGACAATCAAATAATGATGGAGGGAAAGCCTTTTCCAACTTGCATACCACCTCTGCTGCTATTACCCTCATTATTGGAATCTCCTCTACAAATAACTCCTTTGAGCATACCCATCTCAACAAATTTCCCAATGACCAAAGAACATCTTGTACTTCTGCACTAGCTAAGCCTATTATTGCCACAGGCAATATGTGTTGCAATAAACAATGATAGTCATGTGTCTTGAGATACCTTGGCCACTTGTGGTCATCGTCCCTACCAAAAGCTTTTTGAAGATTAGCTCCATAACCTGCAACAAGGTACCATAAAATTATACAAAAGTATTATAGACATCCAATAAATAACATTTTATACTTCAAATTCTTTTTCCAGTATAAGATTTAAATATAAATAAAAGCAATAGAGTACTTCTAAATTCAACCCTTGCCATCAAAGTTCAAACCTGTAGGGAATCGCATCTCTCCTATGCTATTTCGAAAGTCTCTTCTTTCCCATGTAGTAAGTGTCCATGGAGCTGATGGTCGCTGCTCAATACCTGTGTTAGGATCAACAGTAATCCACACATTGGGATGCCTTTCAAAATCCTCACAGGCCTCCTTAAAGTTACTATCCTTCTCTCCATAGAGCTGTTTTATAATAGCCTTTCCCACATTTCCCTCAATGTGCATGGGGTCCAAGAGATGACGTATTTTCAGCTCACCCCAGTAAGGCAAAGCTGTTGAGTATACCCCACCTTGTCAATCCACTACCCTCAAACACCATAGAATCATTTAGGTCAATAACTTTATTGGCCACATCCCTCCAATATGCAAAAGTGGTAGCTTCTGGAATATCATGCTCATCACCATAAGGCATGTCAAAAGATGAAAATAAAAGTGGGTCTAATCTCATATCATGTCCCAGTGGAAGAAACTTTGTATGGCCAAGGTAAACAATTTTGCGAAAATGGCTTGAGTATTTAGCCATGTCCTCAAAACTTGGGCCACATGTAGAGCAGGCCTTGTAGCCTTGAATTTGCAGCCCACTTACAAAACCAAACCCTGATTGTAGAAGAACGGAATATTAAAACAACAAATAATCACAAAACAGAATAATAAAGAAATATATAGAGGCATGTGCATGATTTCTTACCAGGATAATCATGCATTGTCCACATGCAAATTGCCCTCAACTTGAATACACGTGGTATTCCTCCAGTGGTCTTCCTCCCATCATATGCCCATACTCCATCCCACAATGTTTTGAGCTCATTGACCACTAGTGCTAAGTAGGTGTCTAGGTTTTTCACCTTACTTGGCCCTAGGATAATAAGAGAAAACAACAAAAATCCTTTTTTCATAAGCAACCACGGAGGAAGGTTGTAATTCATGACAACAACTGGCCAAACAGAGGTAGGTCGTCCCTTTCCTCCAAGTGAATGTGGACTAACACCATCTGATGCTAACCCCAACCTCACATGCCTAGGGTCACGCTCAAACTCTGGCCATGTTGACTCCACATGCTTGTGAGCAGGAAAGTCAATGGGTAACCTCATAACACTAGGCTCTGATTGATGTTTCTTATGCCAAACCATTAACTCGGCCAAGTCTGTACACCGATATATGTGCAACAAGCGAGGAATAATGGGAAACCACCTTACTGATTTCCTAGGCACCTTCTTTGTAAGCATGTGAGGATCATATCGAGCCTCTTCACATGTATTGCACTCCGTTAAATGGGCATTGTTCCCATGAAATAACATGCAGTCATTAACACATGCATGGACAATTTGATACTCCATGCCTATGGAGGATAAGATTTTTTTAGCCTCCTTCCAAGATCCTGGCAAAACATTTTCCTTAGGTAGCAAGAGGCTATGACAAAACTGGAAAATGTCTGACAACATAGTATTGCTTGCTTTGTGTTTTGCTTGGATGTTTAACAACCCCAGTATGGCTGCTAAACGGCTTAACCTTGCACCTTGAAAAATAGGTGTTTGAGCATGTGCCTTCGCCTCTTACCACTGCCGTTGTCCCTGGGCAGTATGTTGATGACGTGGATCATCTGCATTGGCTCCTTCATCATGTGGGTTGCCAGACATATCATCAATGATGTCAAGTCCAAACCAGTCAACCATGAAGTCATCCATCGCTTGTTCTTGGTTTGCAGGCAATGGTGCTTCCTGAACTGGTTGAGAGACACCTTCATCATGAGGAGACAAGTCATTTGATGAAGAATGAGTTGATGAAGAGTTTGATTTGTGTGGCATGCCCATTTCCCGATATGTTGCTCTCAACCTCCATGGCAACATGTCTTCAGAAGGTCAAATATTCTATGCAATACCAAATCCAGAAGATTTTAACTATATACCAAGCATAGTTGCATATTACATTATAAATAAAAAATGCCAAAATACATGTATATAGATATGGTATGTTATGTCTTAATCAAAGTATATAGTTCAGAAATGGTGGAATCTTAATTCCACTCATAGTGTGTAAACAACTCATCTCCTGATCTGATCGTCCTAGTAGCTAACACCAGGCAATGGTCTTCATGATAAGTTTGGCCATATAGTGCTGGAGGAGGTCCCTCAACAAAAACCCACTCACAATTAGCCCTACGCTTAGGCCGAGTCCCCACCGTACTGTTGATGAAACCAGCAATGTTTCCAGAACGTATGGGGTCTCCATCTATCACCCTCACATCACTATGCCTCCTAGTGCTACCGGCAAAGGTGTCCATCTCAAGAGCAAAGGTCTTCCACTCAGGATGTTGTTTGAGGATCATGTTCCAATGTCTTCTCTTATAGATAGGCCCACCATAAGGGAACAAAGTAGGACCTTCTCTACGACAACTAGTTGAATCCTCTACAATGATGTCCTCACAAGCATATACTCCATAGCCATGCCTCTCTCCAAGTGTAGAGGTCTTAACAATCCATCGTCTACCCCAAACCACAACCTCCTCATCATAGGGCAAACTATCAAGCAACCCAAGAACTACAGGGTTCCATGACTGGATAATATTGGCACATTTGCCAGTGAACTCACACATACCCCATCTGCCCTCAACAATAGTCCTAGCATGACCCTCACTTGGATGTTGTGCTTTGGATCACTGTCTAACGAAGGGCAGACATGGCCTTGCCTCATGATGTGGATTACTGGCCTCATGATGTGGATTACTGGCCTCATGAGAGGCACCAATCCCTACAGCAAATGCATGCGAAAGTGCATTTCCTATGGCAGCTAAAACCCCTTGTGATAGAACATAGGGTGGTGGTGTCATACGGGAACCCTATTACATTAAAAAAACCACAACAAACCATGGAAGTGAAAATAGTTTCAAAGAGGATTTCATGAAAAATAACATGTATCAAAGAGGAAAAATGACAATGGTAAAATGACACTTACCACATGAGATGAAGAAACTCCTGGGGTAAGACCATGATGACGCCCAAATCGCTGAATGTGTTGAGCACAAACATATGACTTTTGTGAAATCTGACCAACACACTTGGTGCATTGGCAAAGTTGCCGAGGTGGACCACGAGGAGAATGGGACACCTCTACTTGTGTATGAGCTAATGTGCCTTCATTTGAGGAGGATGAGTCACTAGTGGAGACAACGGAGGAGGAAGACATATCATCTGTCACATTAATAAGGCACAAATGTAAGGCAAAGACCAGATTAGACTTTCAAAAATCATGTGATACAATAATATAAACCCTTCACAACTCATAAATTGAGACTACCTAAACCAAAAAGAAATGCATACCTGCATCCAATGTGGGCTTAACAATGCCTATAGGACTGGTTGTTCAAAACCCTTTGCCATATGCACAACAGGAGTTCTCTCACCTAAAACTCTCGAGAAGAAACCTTAAACCTAAAACTTTGCGAACCCCTTGCGAACCCCCTACCATCGCATCCCTTTTCGCATCTGCATTCGTTACTTAAACCAAAGCCCTAAAACCTTTAACTTCCTCCTACGTTAGCGAAGCCCCCGACTTCGCAACCCTCTAATGTCGCAAAACGAACAGCATTGCATGGCCGTTGCGAGCAATATCTTATCGTAGGTTTAGATGCAAGTTACATCGCAAGCCCTAAATTTCTAAAAGTCCTTAAGCTGGAACGGAATAAGGTGTAGTGAAATTTTCTGGGGGTCTAGACTAGAGTAGGACGGCGAGTGAATTTGAACTCATTATCGGCATTGCTCGAGAATTTTCGAAGGAAAACTTGGGCAGAGAAGAGGGGGCGGATTGCAATGGATGGGACTAGTGGAGGGGGTTCTGGGTCTAGAGGAGGTGACAACAATGAGGAAAGGTTGAGGAAGATGGTTGCTGATCACTTGAGAGCTTCAGAGCTGTTTGCAATCGATACTAGGACACCTGAAGGGCTGGCATCCTTGACAGCCATCTTAGGTCAAGCATTGCAAGCAGGGCTGACTGCTGGGGAAGCACAAAGAGAGGAGGAGGCAAGGAAGGCTGCAGAAGCCAAGGCAGCAGAGAAGAAGAGAAAGAGAGATGAGAGAGTAACAACAGGAGCTCTCTCACCTAGAACGCTCGAGAAGAAAAGGAGGAAGGATGAGAGGGATGCCATCAGAAAGGAGAAGCTCGATCTGAAGAAGGAGGAGGAGAGGAAGAAGCTCCCTCTGATAACATTGGCAGAGGAGGGAATTCCAACTAAGTTGGCATACACTGGGGCCAAGAGCACCATTAGGCACATTGTCTCCACCAATTTTGCACAAGGAGTTGAGTGGGGCACTCTCTCAAAGGCAGAGCAGAGGAGAGTGATAAATCAGGTTAAGGGAGCATTTTGAAATGGAGGAAAGCTTGATTCACAGTGGATTGCAGACAAGATCTCCAATTCAATGTCTCAAGCAGGATACCATGACAGGATGAAGATTCGTGCTCACTTGAGAGACTTGAATGTGTACAGGAACTTGGAGAGGCCGCTTCAATTTTCAGAAGACATCTGGAATGCCTTCTACTAGTCTGAGGTGCAGCTGAAAGCAGCAAGGTAGCTGAAGGAGATCACAGAGCAGCTAGCCAAGGCCAAGAAGGCAAGAGAGTCTAGGAGGTCTGACCGTGACCAGAAGGCACTGGAACTGAAGCTTGCTGAATGCCAATCAGTGGTGGACGAGGTTGGTGATCCACCATTGAAGTTCCTCAAGGCAGCAGAGCGAGTGAAACTGGTTCCACCCACCACCCACAGACTAGGGCAAGGTGGCATTCCTGGCCTCAAAGCAGCATTTGTAAGTATCCTCCCTCTCCTCCATTTTTTTCTGCAAAGATTCGTTTCTGTCGAGTCACATAGGACTGTTTGGGATACCTTTGCGATGCGAATTGCATCGCAAAGATAGGTCAGATGGCGTTTGTTTCGCAAAGGTACGATGTTATTTGTTTCGCAAACTGCTTTGCAAGTTACAGTATGCGAAAGTTTGCGCTTCGCAAAAGAGGTCGTAGACTTGAACAAATCACAAACTTGCTCTGCAAGTTACAATATGCGAAGGTCTGCGCTTCGCAAAAGAGGTCGTAGACTTGAACAAATCGCAAACTTCTTCGCAAGTTACAATATGCGAAGGTCTACGCTTCGCATATATGCGTTTTTATTGACCTGTTGTTTTATGGGGACAGTACAAGAAGTACAAAAGGAAGATCACAACTGCAGAAATGACAATGGGCCAAGAGCATGGCAAGGAGCATCTTTTTGAACATGTTGATGCGCAATTGGTGAGTGGATTTGGTTGGGATTGAATTTCTGTTTGTGTTGAGATTGTTTTCATTTGAATCAAGATTTTCATTTATGGTGTTGACTAAGCTTTGCATGTTGAAATGCAGGCATCTGAGGGTGAGAGTGAGAGCTCCCAGGGCAGTAGTGATGAGGAGGAGAAAGGCGCTACCACTGCTCCCCCCAGTGCTACCATTGGCAGTGGACCCAATTCATTTGCTAGTCGAAATGTAGGTTCTGCAGGGGGCGAGGATAGGGAGGAGGAGGAGGAGGACGAGGACGAGGACGAGGGGCAGGGGGATGATGAAGAAAGGGAGGAGGATGAGCACCCTCCCCCTCCACCAGAGAACACTAGGAATAAAGATTCAAGGAAGAAATCCAAGAGGGGAAAGAGGTCTAGATAGACAGCTAGTGTGTTAGATACCTAAGAGTTGTAAACCCTTTTACATTGTAAATTTTGAAATTTTGATATAGATTATTTTTTTTTGTGGCCCAAAGTGACTCCAAATGACTATAAACCCTTCTTCCAAAATAAGAATACATTGCCATGCTCTTGCGATACACAGTGGATCTCAAAACCATTTGCAAGTCATAATTTTTCCACTACTAGAAATTCTGTCATATGCAACCGCCATGTTTACAACTGGGATGTAACTACCGGTCGCATGCAACTATCTTTAGTTTTTTATGCAACTACAATGGATTTTTGCCCCCTTTTTAGGTGTGTATGTAACTTTGGTACAACTATGATCACCTTCATCCCAACCTTTGGATGATTTCTGTGATATATCATCATATATATTCGATATGCATATACTCATAGTTGCATGTGTAACCAAATTATGCCAACTATGGTCTTTTGGTAAGCTAGGTACACATTTTTTGTAGGCATGTCTAGGATTAGGGCTGCTTACAAATGACAATCCCATTGATAAGGTTTAAGATATAGGTGAAAAATAACTTAATTTATTTTTCCACACCTAAAATAGTGTATCTATCCCCAACTTTTAGTAGCTTACTCCACAAACATTTAGAAGATAATTGACAATTAAAGATATCAATTTTACTTACAATAGTTTATCACTTGATGAAGCAAAACAATGTATATGTGTATTCAACAAGAAGGTCCAAATAATCCCCTTAAGATTACAATATGTGGGTTTAACATGTGGAAATAATCTATTTTATTCCAATAATTATCTAGTACAAGTGAGGGTCTCATGGCACATATACACCTTATAGTCCATGTAATGCATGAATTAGTTCCAAAGTCAGCCCTGATAGTCCTGATGGGTAGACATGTGAATAAAGCACACATCAGAAACCATACATGAAAATACATGTGTGAGCATTAATTGCACACCTTCACCATTAAGATATGCACTCACATAAAACCGGTCGGAAGTGGAACTACTATGTAGTTGTAGTCTAACAAGTAAGTGGTTCAAGGTACGTAATGAATTCACTAATGATCTAACGCGTTGTGTCCAAATCTCATGAGTTTATTTTTATTTTTATTTTATATCTTTGTCCAAAGTTAAGCCCGAAACTAAGAACTACTTACTTTGATTGAGGAAAACAAAACAACATCTCAACCTCTTCTACTTCCAACACCTGCAACTCCCTCACAGCAAAACCGATCAAGCTGAAATTTGAAGAGAAGCTTCTACAAGTCCTAAACCAAAACTGATTTAATTTTGAAGCAAATCCAACAGTGGATTTGAGAGAAACAATTAATCAACCCAAAAGTCCAGAGGCTTCACCATGGAAATCCTTCCATGAAACCCTCTTCAACACTCTCTACTTCCAACACCTGCAACTCCCTCACAGCAAAACCGATCAAGTTGAAATTTGGGGAGAAGCTTTTACACCTTCCAAACTAAGACTGATCTAATTTTGACACAAATCCAACGGTGAATTTGTGAAAAACAATTAATCAACCAAAAGTCCAGAGGCTTCATCATGGAAATCCTTCCATGAAACCCTCTTCAACACCCTCTACTTCCAACACCTGCAACTCTCTCACAAAAGGTCCGATCAAGCTAAATTTTTGGGAGGGCCTTTTACACCTTCCAAACTAAGACTGATCTAATTTTGACACAAATCCAACGGTGAATTTGTGAAAAACAATTAATCAACCAAAAGTCCATAGGCTTCACAACAAGTACTTGCTACACAAGTTCTTTTCATGCTTACTTCTTACACACACTCTTTCTATGCTTGATTCTTGTACACATTCCTTCTATGCTTGATTCTTGCACACATAAGAACTAACAACCAACCTTCCTCTCACTCCTTCTTGCTTTTTCACATATACACAATGCCTTCTTCCTTGGTGAACCTCCATGACCCCTTGAGCTTGTTTCCCTTGTCCAATGAGGTCTTCGAAATCCTTTTGCACCAATCAATGGCCTCCTCATCCTCTAAGGGCCAATGAGATTTTGAGAAGGGATTGCCATCCAATTGAATTTAGGATGAGAATCCTTGGGCCCAATGAACCACAAGAGAGATTCCATCCTCCAATCAAGGAGGATGACAATCTTCATGACTAATGGGAGTCGAGGATCCATCCTCCCCCTTATCTTGGATATCTTGATGAGACTTCTTGAGCTTGATCCATATCTTTTCCATCCGTTGACCCTCACATCCCCCTTTTTCATCCTAATTACTTCAAGTAACTAACTACTATGATCATTTATCAATAGTAACAAGGAAAAAATCCTTGAGTTCTTACTTGACTACGTCAATGGTTGGAGTAACATTTCCATGTACCATTTACTCCTTTGATATTCCCTACCTATTTAATTTACTATGCACTAATTAACTATGTAGTACATAATAAATTGGAATTACAATTTGCATCACAAAAACTCTCACATACTTCTAGATCCACCGTTGAATTTAGGGTTTGATGAATCCACTGGATCTAGGGTGTTCGAATTTTCATGAGGTTCCGCCATCACTCCCACACCTTACGCCTACCCTAATTTCTTAAATAAAAAGGCCTTGACCCCTTCTAAACGCCAGTATCGCATTGTTTCTCGTACCCTTTTGGTTTTGTTGATGCAGGTGAGCACGAGTCATGGCGGATGATGTCGCTACGCCTTCAAATCCTCCGGTCGCACCCATACAACAAGAAGAGCTTGAAGAAGTACCGCTCGACTTGGATGTTTCTCAACGGCCGCGCGAAGAAGAACCGCCCAGGAGAGTGGTGCGCACTCAAGTTGCTCGTTCAGTATGGGATCGTTGATTGTCTCCTAACCCACACGCCTTAGCAATTTACCTAGAGTTTGTTCCTGCTCGTGGAGCCGCGCCAGAGAGGTTTGAAGAGTGCTAGTGCGAAGATGATGATGTCCGTCTCCATTGTCGAACGTGGGTTCCCGGTGACGGCCATTATCGTTGGCTGCGAGGCCCGATCAACCCCCTTCCCCTAGAGCATCGGGCCGAGTACCTTGCTCGCACCATTCGTCACATCCTAGAATTTTCTACAACTATGATCTATCCTTTTAGTTAGTTTTTAAGTTGTAATTCACTTGAGGCTACTCAGGCGGAACTGTTGCTACTTAAGTTTGATTTTGATTCTATTTCAAAGTCTGGTAGAAGTGAAACTAAATAAAGATGTATTAGGACTACATCCTAAAAATCCTACAAGTACATCATTAGTGCTTGAAGATCATTCTACAAACGAACTCAACCTTGTCGTGCGAAATATTGTTAATTATGGGCTTGTATTCCTTATATATCAATAAATCACATCTAATTCTACATCCCTTTCCCCTTCTCTACAAACTAAAAAGGATAATGTACCTTAAAGGTTTACTAGGTCTTAAACTAATTAAGCGTTACATCAACTGAAATAAAGAATTACTCTATGCCTAGAAATATCACAAAAAATAATTCAACTTTTTAATAATCACTACTTGAAGGTTTATAAACATTCAAATAATTAGAACTAAGGAAATTTAAGGAACTAAAGCTTAACTAATTGTTGAGCTATAATCCATGGCTCACAACATGCTATTGTCCCCCTTAACAACCATAACCAGACAATATGCAAACCGTGGAAAGGGTTACAAGTGGTGGTATATTCATAATGCCAGTCAAATATATACTTGAAAAACACGTTACTTGCAAGTGGCAAATTCCACTGTTTTAGCCATAACAAGCACAAGTGGATAGAAAGAAATAACACCATTGTGAGAGAAGTTAGAGTGTCTTAGAACAAAATGTCAATTTCAAACAACACCATCACCATACATTTTACCCAAAGAATATCTTAGAATAAGAAGCTCTATCTGAACCCCAACTTCACTCAATACATATATACCTAAAAAACACGTTATATATATATATAATCTTTTACTAGTTTGAACCCCATGCCTAATGCACAAGTGTGTTAATTCTACAATGTTTGGTTCATGTTTTAATTTTTTTTTTAAACTTTTATCTTTTTTATTTAGCAGGGTTGAGCAGGCAGATATGGATCGAAGTTTCCAGAGGGTGTTGTAACATGTTTAGACAAAAAGGATCTTCCATTGCTCCACCACTCCCTCACTACTCTGACATGCCCCCTTGAGGTGATAAACAAAACATGTATGAGGGTTTAGCCACACAACAAAGGATTGATTATGCTGTTTGAATCTCAGTCCTTGGCTAAAAAAGTGGGCGTTGAAAGCAAAGTATCTCATGGTCTTGGTTGGTCATTCCTCAACTTGTTATGAAAAAAGAAATGAGATGTAGAACTACTGGTGGTTTTTAAGGCTGCTGGATTCTTCCCATCTTTTGATTTACAGGCCTTATATTCGACATCACACCCAAATATGACATTTTCTATAGTCATGGTATTTTTTGAACTCTTTCTCATTGAGCTTTGTGACCTTAAATGACCAATCAGACCCATCTATTATCTGCCTAACACAGGTGTGAATACCAATGTTTCAAATATTACACTATCTCACTTGATTATGGTGCTGGGTCCTTCTTTTGTTTTTTGGTTGTATGCTAATTAACAGTAGCATCAATTTTCTTACTTCTGTGAGGGACACCTCGAGAATGCAAACTAACTTGGACACAGAAAGACCGAGATCGATCAGTTACTGTAGAACATTTTACAATTCGTCATGAGGAATCGAATGAGGCCCGAAACAAAACAACGTAAGGACATTACGGACAAAAGATGACGATGGTTTTAGGATGAACCACAAAATTATCCGACCCCAAACACCCCATGTATGAGCAGCTTACAAGAACATGAAGGAATCAACATCTGCTTCTCACACAGAACCAATTCGTGCTCTCAACAATGGCACGAGGGGATCATGCATAATCAACAGATTGGGGGTGGATGCCTCGAGAATGCTAATCCGGCTCGTACAGACCAATCAATCGGGATTGATCGATCAGTCTGTAGTGCCATAAAGCTCAGCTCGTCTCGAGGCATCCACCAATGCTCCAAACAAGGCATTGGTGCTCTCAACAATGACAAGAAGGGATCTTGCACAATCAGCAGATAGGGGGTAGACGCCACGAGAATGCTAATCCGGCTCGTACAGACCAATCGATCGGGATCGATCGATCGGTCTGTAGTGCCATACAACTCAGCTCGTCCCAAGGCGTCTACCAATGCTCCTAACAAGGCGTTAGTGCTCTCAACAATGACATGAAAGGATCATGCACAATCAACAGATTGGGGGTGGACGCGTCGAGAATGCTGATCCGGCTCCTACAAACCAATCGATCGGAATCGATCGATCGGTCTATAGTGCCATAAAGCTCAGCCCGGCCCGAGGCATCCACCAATGCTCCAAACAAGGCATTGGTGCTCTCAACAACGACACGAAAGGATCTTGCACAATCAACAGATTGGGGGTGGACGCCTCGAGAATGCTGATTCGGCTCCTACAGACCAATCGATCGGAATGATCGATCGGTCTATAGTGCCATAAAGCTCAGCTCGGCCCGAGGCATCCACCAATGCTCCTAACAAGGCATTGGTGCTCTCAACAATGACACGAAAGGATCATGCACAATCAACTGATTGGGGGTGGACGCGTCGAGAATGCTGATCCGGCTCCTACAAACCAATCGATCGGAATCGATCGATCGGTCTATAGTGCCATAAAGCTCAGCCCGGCCCGAGGCATCCACCAATGCTCCAAACAAGGCATTGGTGCTCTCAACAACGACACGAAAGGATCTTGCACAATCAACAGATTGGGGGTGGACGCCTCGAGAATGCTGATTCGGCTCCTACAGACCAATCGATCGGAATGATCGATCGGTCTATAGTGCCATAAAGCTCAGCCCGGCCCCAAGCATCCACCAATGCTCCAAACAAGGCATTGGTGCTCTCAACAACGACACGAAAGGATCATGCACAATTAACAGATTGGGGTGGACGCCTCGAGAATGCTGATCCGGCTCCTACAGACCAATTGATTGAAATCGATCGATTGGTCTGTAGTGCCATAAAGCTCAGCCCGGCCCGAGGCATCCACCAATGCTCCAAACACAATATTCATGGATATAAGTGTCAACTGAGAGCACATGACATTCCAAAATAACTAATTTGCAAAGAGAAAAAGACTTGTTGTTTTCTTTGCTTTTGTTGTGAAGCATAAAGAGGGTAGGGTGACCTCAAGCTGTAGATAGATACCACATACCTACAGTCCAATTGTACTGAGCTGCAAACTGAACTCCATTGGATGTGTTGATAGAGACGACAAAGGAATGTTGGCCATCAAGCAAGTTCACAAAAGAATCCTCTCAGCCAGCACAATCCTCAAAATTTCTCTGATCCAACTGTAGTGTTTTGCCCCCACCTAGCTAGTGAGAGTTGTCATGAGTGAACTATAATGACAGTCTAGAACTTGACAACAAGCTTCACTAGCCTTGCAGAAGAGGACTGCCATCTACCGTAAATTAGGTTTGTTATGTGCAGGTTGGGGACATGAACAATCCAAAGTGCTTATCAAATCTCTGCGAATGCAACAACAGAAGGAGCAGCAGCAGCTCCCATGGTTTACAACTTGAAAGATAGAGGAGTGCAAAAATAGGAAGCAAGTCTACTTACCTGATCTGCTGCAAGAGCATCAACAAAATGCCTGCCTACCTTTCGTCGAATTGAGCACAAAGTGGCGCACGCATCAATGCTGCTGCCGTTGCCATTTGCAGCACTTGTCAAATTGGAGCGAAATGTTGCACTTGTGTTGGAAGTGTATTTGGCAAGTGCTTCCGTGAACGTAATTCTCCGTGTCTGGGCTTCTTGTAGTAAGTCTGGAATCACAACAACAAACAAGAGCAAGGCAAAAAACCTCCCAATGCGATGCGGACATGAAGCAACTTACAGGAGGAGGAGGTACCCATGCATGATGCTTGGTAACCAAGCAACCACAAGAAGAAGCTAGCTCTGGCTATGATCATCACACCTTCTAAGTGGTCAGCCTAGTCACGTCCTCCACTGCTGTTGCTGCCGCCGCCCAACATTCTCGTTTGCATAATGCTTCCAGCTGCTCATGATCAATCCTCTATCCTTACTCACCACCCAGTGTGTAAGGATAGAGGATTGATCAATGCTTGTTGAGACTCTGGGATTGCTATCCAAAGAAGCACAGACAGCACTGTTTGATCTGAAACACAAAACCAGGAGTTTTTGACATAAGCCTAAAAGCCAAGACTTGAGAGCTGGCCGGTCTCAAAATCACTGCGTGCCCACCCACAGGAAAAATCTTCAAATTGCAAGCAAAATCCTCAGATCCTCATCTGTAAACCCACATATTTGTCAAACTGAGATTCATTGAAGATGCTTATATTACGGCTGAGCAAATCCAGCAAACCTTTTTCCTTCCAATCTCTCTCCAACCCTAAATCTCATCAGGACTACCGATTCCAGTCTAGCAGGTTCAAAAGGAATGCACACGCATACCAAAGTGAACAAGAACACTAGAGTTTGCAGTTCTCTAGAAGAGATTTCCTGTAGCATCAGTGTAAAATCCTCTTCTCATTGAGATTCGAACCCTACCTGATGGAGTTTGAGTGGAAAGCCCAACTTGCAGAAAATAAACAATTTCAGGCATTATTTGCTTGTAAGTAGCAGGTATAACAGTTCCATCTCCAGAGACAAGCAGCTTCAGATGATCAAGCAACAACACCAATGTAACAAAGTAAGACCCATGGTAGTAGTAGATACCCGTCCATCCATGGACAGACATTCTGGAACAATTACTATTATCCGAGCCAAACCCAAAACTCAAAAAGTCTTGTCCTCTACAAATGCTAGGCAAATGTGCAGGGAGAGAGTACCCGTGGCTGGGAAAAGAAGAGGCAGATCGGGACAGTGCTCCAGCCTCAGTCTGGGCAGGGGAAACCATATTTTCTGGCAAAGGTGGTGATGCTCGTTGAGTACAAGATTCAGACTCTCCCACTTTGAGTCCATGCAAACCTTGATGCCATCACCTGTGAACCTCAGTGCTACAAGTTACAACCACGGGCTCTAGGGTTGAACAACATGAAGTCTAGCAAAATGCACTTTTGAGATCAACCATAAAGGGCCGTGGAAGGAAGTATAGTGAACACATGAGTAACCTACCTCTGTAAGATAGAGCTTGTGAACATGGTAATTATCATAGTAGATTTCATCCTCAACCACCTGACTCCTTTTCCCAGTTATTGCAAAACTTGAATCTCGACCCATATTGCTGGGCAAATCTGCTCCTCTACAATAAAAATTCATAAGCCCCAAAATATCACAAAAATAATAACCACCACCCCTGCCTTCTTAAGTATTGGCAACAAAATTCTACTGCAATGTTCCAGATTCAAAATTTGAAAAAAACCTTGCCACAGTTAGCCATCAGCCACCGGCATTACATTCGTAATGCCCGGATTATATAGATAGACATTTGCACAATGAAAACTGCCATGCAAACAAACAAGAGAACACTAGAATGATACTATTGATTTGAAAAGAAAAACTTGGACGGCTATAATTACAGGCCACACATCCAGCTTCTCTTTCTTGGCGATGGATTCCCAATCTTTTGCCCCAACGCCTGTCTTCCAGTCAAGTGCAAGATCGAGATGGACATTCAGTAGTTACCCTGGCCCATGAGAAACTTACAGGGAAACCTGCCTGTATCAGGCTATAAATGTAGATTGCAAAAGTGAAATCCCTATTTGCCTTCATCGCAAACTTACCCCAATTTTCAATATAGTGCACAGAGAGTCCAACAGAGATACAGATAGTAAGAAACGGCTTAACAGGGCAGGGAGAACTCAGAAGCTTCTCAGTTTCCTGAATCAACGCAGTCCAAGCATTAAAATTGGCTGCATTTTCCTTCACTATAGCCCAGAGACGATCCTCCTCGGTAGTGGAACTGCAAAAAGGGATTCTGACCATGTGAGAGACAATCATATCACCTCAGGGTCATACAGAAAGTGGTGGCAGACGAATAAAAAGACACTACAGACCAGCTGTTTCATTCCCAATACAAGGCCAATATTCGCTCTCTCTCTTTTGAGCATTTGGAGTTCTAGAGAATTGTAGGTTTGGCTTCCTCAGGGGATGCCAGACTAGGGACGCCATGTCCCCCACTAAAGAGAATACCGAGGGGGCCATGGAGAGAATCCCAAAGAGGAATGTTACACCCTATTTTTTGCTCTCAAATTATCTCAAAACTCCAACCACGAACTAGGTATATAATCTCAGACGTTAAAAGTCAACCGCAGCACACTACACAAGACACCTCACGAAACCACCAACACATGCTCAGACAGCTCCGTGTAAGGGTCTACACAACTAGTCTTCGCAAAGGTCGCACACATGTCCACCGCATCGTTCAAAGCGAGCAAAGTAAAAACCTTCATCAACGTTATCCTACACGTCCCGCGTCACATACTAAGTTCCTTAAAAAACAAACCGCAAACAGCTTTGTATCTTCACGGGCCAAACCCCATTTCCCTTCCCACAAAAAAAGAGGCACATAGTACATACCAGGCATTTCGGTCAATTCGACGTCTGTCTCCTCAGACAAAAACCAGTTGTCTGGATTTGTTGCTGCAGAGTTCGTACTACTTTCCAAATCGAATGTTTGTCCTGGACTCTCAATAATCCGACCGGACAGATTCCCGGAAATCTCTGTCTTTGTTACAAGCTACAAGTTTTTAATCTGCAAAGAAATCAACTATGAGGTACCATCCCCTCATCTTTTGGGTCTCTCCAGCATCTTCAATTTCTGGACTTGAGTGGGAACCAACCGTCCGGAAACCTCCCTGTTAAGCTCGGAAACTGCGTAAGTTTGCAAACGCCGAATCTCAGCAACCAGAATTTGACAAAAAGCATTCCTTCTTTGTACACCTCACTCAACAATCTGCAGAGTTTCTCTCTTGTAAACAACTATCCGGTGACATTCCTGTAGGATTTGCTACTTCTGCCGGCCTCGAAGCTTTCTCTGTCATTGGAAATGGCCTCAACGGCACCATTCCGACAGATCTCGATGCCCTCTCAAAGTCATTTTCTCTGTCTCTCTCCAACAATCTTCTTTCTGGCCAAATACCTGTGCCAATCGGCAAGGACTTTAATCTTGCAGTTCTGTTGCTAAGGAATAATCAGCTTAATGGGTCGATCCCAATTGAGCTCGGTGCAGTCTCCAACCTCGAAGAACTTGACGTCGGCAGGAACCAACATTCTGGCAACATTCCTCCAGACCTGGCAAATTGCAGCAGGCTGTCCTATCTTAGTCCGGACAGAAACAATCGGATGGGAGAAATCCCAGTGGCAATTTCACAGGGAGAGCAGCTTCACAAGTTTTTTCTGCAACAGAATGCTTTCCAAGGGACCATCCCTTCAGGCTCAGGAAATTTGACACCGTTGCAGAATTTGGATCTCGGAAATAACAAGCTCAACGGTTCCATTCCAGGAACTTTGGGCGGTCTCACCAACCTTGAGACCTTCAACGTCTCTGAGAACAATTTGCAAGGCCTCATTCCAACAGCTCTTACCACAAGGTTTAACGCTTATTCATTTGCCGGAAATCCACTCCTGCGTGGCACCCCACTTACGAGTTCACAGGCAATCGGTCATCATCACTCAAGCAGGTCGAGTACAGGGGCAATTGTGGGTAGGGATGTGGGAGGAGCAAGGCTACTAGCCCTTATTGTACTTCCTCCACGGCTACCTGCTCTTCCACAATCGCCACCCTGGTATCACCGTTGCCGTTCTCATTCCCAACGCCCTCATGTTCGGTGGCAACAATAGTAACTTTGTAGGTTTCCTCTCCAGTAACAACAACGGGGTCCGTCATCGCCGAGTCCACTACGGCAGGCACACTATGCACATCTACAAACTCCTGGTCTCCCATCTGTCATACTTCTACCTTGACACTCTTTCCCCACGCGTGCACCGTCGGCAATCAAACCCCTAAACGAGTCCCTCAACTACAAGAGCCCAGAACACAAAAAGAAGATTAGGAAATGAGAAAAGCAACGGAAGAAAAATACTCGTTGTGCACTTGTGAAAAAGGCTTGTAAGGAAGCAAACCAAAGCCAACAAGCACCGACGTTGATAAACAAGACCAAGAAGGCGGGAGAAACGGCAATAGAAAGCGGCAACAGCAGAGAAGCACAAAGCAAACGGGGAAAGAAAGTGCAGCACAAGAAAGGAATGGCGTGGAGGCGGCAACTAGGGTTTCTTCGACACTCCACCAGCCCTCAACCTCGGGAGGGATGTATGCATGGATGATTTCCATCCATGAAGATTAACGGCCTATCTCATCAACGGCTTCTTGCTTTAAGGATATGTCCAGGTTATGGGTTGGGAAAGAGTGACTTTGTAGATGAAGACTCTGCTCCCCGCCATTTATAGTTTGAGCACCTGATGGATGATGATGGAGATCGCGCTCCGTATTTCACGCTTCTCAAATGGAGCCCTAACTTCTTTACACCCCCCTGCTCGCCAGCACAAAGAAAATCTCGACTTCCCTATGACGTTCAGACTTTGAGGCGGTGGGTCTCCAATTTAATGAGGTAGGGTGGGACTCCGGAGTGGAGACATTCCCAAGATAAGGGGCCTACGCATTAATTTTCTTTTTTCTAAGTTTGTGATGTAGCCTAGCTGAAATGTGCCTCTCTTTCTCTCTCTCTCGATGATACTTATTACACAGCTTCAAAAGGGGCTCTCGAAGGCGGCACCACGGGAACCAAAACGACCGTCGTCAATCCAGTGCCATGAAGAGAGAGAGAGAGTGAGGGCGAGCGACTGAGCATCTGAGGCGAGCTCCCTTTGCGACCGACTGACCGAGCGTCCGAGGCGAGCTCCCTCTGCGAGTGAGCGAGAGAGGGAGGAGCGAGAAGGCGAGAAGCAAGAACGGCCATGTGCTGCCCTGCCAGTAAACTCACACACGTTGGTGGCAAGCAACGCCACCTTCAGTTAAGCTAACGAACCTACTACCATTCCAGTCCACTTAACAATTAACTAGCTGCAAACGGAATCATGTACCTTTATGTCGCCACAGCGAACGAGCACCCACCAGCGCACCATCCATTGGATGCCCGTTATATACTCAGTTGTGGATGAACCTCAAACTGGGTTGACGTTTGGTTTCACCTCAGTAACCAATTGTGTAGGAAATAACTCTCATACATAGGTAGGTACGTAGGTAGGAAATTACTAGTTGAGTAGATGGTTTATACATTGGAAAGGGTTGTTTTTACTACCTACCTAATAACAACTTGCTTGTGGGTTGTTAGTAGGTAGGTAGAAAAGAAAGGGCAACTGAGCTAACTACCATGGTTAGCTATGGAACTGGAGCCCAACAGAAAACTATTTCTTGAACACTTATCATTCATCCGTCATGCTGCATTGGCAGTTGCTGGTTCATCGTGGCCCCTTGATGTACCTTACTATCTTACTACTTACCCCCCCGCAAAAGTTACTAAACGAGGTACTAACTGAACCAAGACTCTTGACGGGTGCCGGTTAGCAGGTGATGAGCAGAGGCGGGAAACTTGCAACCCGTTAATTTCCCACATCCGCGGCCGCGCCCTCGCTCGTGCGGTCCATTTCTAGGTGCATTAATCGACGGACCTGCTTTGTCCGACCGGCATGGCAACAAATTTGTTCCCATTTGGGCCCACCACACAAGAGCTGACACGTCGTTATTTGGCCTCTCGAATTAGTCATTTGTACCTGACCTTTTTAGTTGTACGTTCAATTTTATCGCCCAATGAGAACGCGCCAAGAAGTTGTGCGCCTCTAGATCGAGGAGTCCACCAGACTGGCACCAATGAGAAGGCGGCACTTGAACAAATGGGTTTTTTTTAGGTCGTTGGGTTTCTATCTCCCTTGCTGGCTGTGTGTGAAAAGGGATTCAAATAGTTTTGCATTCAATTTGGGTAGGTAAGTGTGCCCTGGAATGGGCACGCAATTAACTCGACGGAAAAGTGCGGGGTATCCTGGGATTTCATGGCCTAGAGGAAAAAATCATTTTTAAGGGTGAGGGCCAATCAACCTGCGCCAAATCAGCAAAAAAGACCCCCCTTTGGCGCCATCTTAGATGGGAGGTTGCCCATTCGAAAGGTGTAAAAGGCTGAAAAATCAAAAGCCCGCGAAAAAGTAAACAAATACTTACGAGTTCACACATAGGGAGCACAGAGATGATGAGGGCAAATTTTTTTGAACTGCTGGACTGGGGTTAATTATGAACTGCCACTTCGGTTAGTTTTATTGGCATCACTTTTGGCCATCTCCCATTATTTGGCCCCTTTTTGACCCCATCCATGAATAAATTGCCTTTGTTACACTTGCCAGTTTTTGAGTAGTGCCGTTTTATGGTAAGTGAATGTGAAACGTGTTAAAATTTGGCATCGAGCAACGTCTAGGGGCTTGGGGGTTGGCAATCAAGCCTTTGCTTCTCATCCTGGGCTTTTGGCCAGCTCTTTGTGAGGCCAAATTTGGCTCTTGACCAGATTTGTGACGAGAAAAACCAAATAGGTATAGGTCAAATGGAAGGGAAAATGTTCCCTCCCCCCCCCCTCCTCTTTCGGGCCTTTGAGCTTTATGACCACTTGACCCTAAACCCTCTTTCTTTTCACTCCCATCCTCTTTTCTTGTGTTTTGTTGTCATAAAGTTTGGTGGGTTTACATCATTTGTCCATGGACATGGGGAAACCCATCCTATCACCTTTGCTGGACGTGTTCATGTTATGAGTTCCCTCTTTAATGGTGATTGTCAATTGAGTTTGCGTCTAATGAATGATACATTGTCAATGTTAGTAGTGAGAGAGAGATATTTAGATGGATGAATAATTTTAAGGTAAGCTTTCATTTATGTGATACTTGAAAGGTAGGTTTTAATACACATGGACCTCCAACATTTATTCTACGTGCAAAAGGATGTGCATTGCATTTCAGGTCATGCTAGCAAAATATTCAGGAATTCATTGAATTTGCTCTTGATTTTAAGGACCATTTTTTGGTAGTAGGTCTTCATTGATATGTAAGTTGTTTTTACCAGGGAAATTTGCAAAAACTCGGAATATAAATATATATTTGAAATGAATTAAAACTGCCCTCTTTTGTGGAAGAGCCCGACGCTCCTTTATGAAGCTCCCCCCAGGCAGCCGTTGAAGAAGCTCGCGCCACCCAAACCAAAACCGAAGCCCGACGAAACATTGGAATTTTCCCTGAAGTCATCCCATCTTAGGGCCTTTGTTCACCCCCCCCCCCCATCCTCTCTTCGAGGGAGGTCGTAAAGAAAGGAGATTTGATTAAATCTGGGTATGAAATGCTAAAACCCAGCATTTATGCACAAGGTTCGAGGTAATTATGGTAGCGGTACACGAGGAGCAACGAAAATGCATCCAACAGCAACGGAGGCTTCAGGAAAAGGGGAAGATGGGGTCAAACCCGGTCGAGCACAGGAAGTGGTGCGTTTTAGAGTTTGACCCCCAATTGAAGGCCAATGTATTTTTTGGGAGGTTTTTCTTTGATCTCACCCGGTTTTCATCCAAACTCGACAGTACTAGCGCCGTGTTTCCCTGAGTTTGCGAAAAACACTGCGAAACACCCTGAAAACCGGTGCCCGCATGTTTAAATACCCCTGAACCCTAAAGATTCAACTGATACATTTCGAGGTTTTCAAGAAGTCGGTTTCCAATGGGAGAAAACGGACGGGCAGGTCATCTCTGTGTGGGAAAACCTCCGATTCTCGCTCTGAGAATCGGAATGAAGACCTTGAAGGTTCTCATTGAAAAAGTGCAAACCCACCCGACGCTGGTTTCTACCCTGCATTTGCGTTCGAGCATCTCTAGCACCACCCTGGAGATGACCTGACGGATTTTTTTTCCCCATCCAAGTTTAGTTTTGTACTCTTTCGTAACCCCGCCTGTAAAACTCAAACCACGTGGACCGATCATCGTGATGGGCCAACGTTCTCAGTAGCGGTGAGATCACATTAAATCCGATATTTTCTGCAGGCGCCCTTCACCAGCCAAGGCAGGCAACGCGATTAATCGTCCGCACTCACTATACAGCAACACTAGGGTTTAAGGTTTACGCATCATCTTACTATCTTACACATTATCTTATCCCCTCCCTCTCGCTCTCAGATAATAATAGGGAGTAGCCGGAACTTCAATTTTCCTTTCTAGGCATTTTTTGTTTGTAGCCAAAATAGTGGGAAGATGTAGGAAAAAATGGCTATCATCCCCACCAAGTTTAAGCCAAATATGCCAATTGATTTTGCATGACCCATTGTGTAGTTATGCTTGAACAATTCCAAAGACATTTACAAATATAACTATCTCATTCTCAAGCCTAACCCTAAACCTAACTCCATTCCTTAATGATTACTTCTTATCATAATAACTATCTCCCACTCATTTTTTTAAAAAACCATTTAATAACTTATCTTTAAAATTATTTCACCCCTTTTCGTAAGTACCCGCCAACCATGGATACGAGAAGATAAATTAATGTGTGCCTTTCCATGTCCATGATATTTATATTGATTAACACTAAATTTTTACGTTGACATAAAAAATAATGACGAATTTTTTGATATTACATTGATTAAAATTTAACGCATGAATCATATCAAATTTTCTACCCTTATGTATCACCCTTCAAATAAAGCATATTGTTCAACATCAAGGTGTCCGACATGTTTCGGATGAAGATTAGTGAAATTTTGTCAGAATAGGGCTTTTATTTAAAAGATAGCTTGGGCTGAACATTTTTTTTTAAGATGTTGGGGGGTCACAAAAAGCCATTGCAGAATGTGATGCCTACTCATTGGCCCAAGTACACTTGTTGTTGAGACACGTAAGTTATCTTGATTGTGTTTTCTCACATGTCCATGTCCTATTATGCATCGTACACGATATTCATAATTTGGTAATGAATTAAGGAATTTATTTCACATTGAGGTGAGAATTTAAAACATTAAATACTAAAATCCCATGGTTTTTGGGAATGAAATTGTTGTCAGAAGTATCCATGGGCATTAATTTTGTGAGAATTTTTGGCTACTTAGCCAAGAAGAGACGATTGTTATCATGGTTATCTCCATTTTTTTATGTATGATTTGGGGTTTTGTCTACATCACAAAAGTTGAAAACAATTAATTTATGAATCATCACTTCTAGCTCCGTGTTTTTATGAACATCCTTTTATAGTTTTTTTTAATGTAACAATTTCATAGAAATGACTCCATCCTTCTATGAACGACTTTTTATAGGCATGTTTTGACTATATATTTTATGAAGAAAATATACACTGAGAAAAAGTGAAATTTGCGGGTTTTATCACCAAGTTTCGGGGGAAAAAAGAAAAAGAAAGAAATCCCAAGAATTCTATGTTGGGTGCCCGTAGTTAGGAAACAATATAGAAGAATGCTTAAATCGTTCCACTTTCATATCTTGTTTATAGCCCAATTTGGCCAAACCTTTGTTATGGAGGATCACCCCTTCGACTACACCACAAAATTAGAAAGAGAGAAACACTAATCACACCATTTAAATAAAAACTATCCTACATTTTTATTTTTATTTTTTTTAAAGGATCAAAGAAACCAAAAAAGATGGAAAAGAAACATTTTCCTCTATTTTGGGATGTTATCTTTTTTCTTTTTGATGAAAAACGTTCCTTTGGTTCACTAATGTCAGTGATTGACCCAGAAGGTGACATTTGATTGGGTCCTTTCAATTTACACTATTTTAGTACCTTGGACAGCTTCAAGGGAAGGAACTTTCTTCCTTTACAATATATAATGATAATCAAGTGAGTTCGGTGAGCTTTGCATCGGCCTGCTGAGCACCTTTTTGCCCCCAACCACCAACCAATGTGCCATCTCTGCACGTTACACAAACACCAACCATCTGCAAGCATCGACCTACTCGCCTTCGACCTACCGATCCTTGACACACTTGTTCCTATCGACGGCCCACGAAGCAATTTTGATTTTCCATAAGACTTTCAACTACAATAGTCTCCCGTTTAAGTACGCATTGTTTGGCAAAAGAATTAGGGTTCAAAATTATTAATTACCTATGGTGTATGTTTTTTTAATAAATTTTACAGATAAAATGATCTAAGCTTCTAATTTTCTGAAGAAATTCGGAATTGCAGAAGTTTTGGTTCATGATTTCACAAAATTGACACAATCACAGAAGCTCTGGTTCCAGTTTTTTGCAAAAACATACAATCATTAGAAGAACCTCTAGTTTTGGGTTTATTTTGAGAACTGCTGGTCAAGGATCTGAACTGGTTCTTTGATTTTCTGGGAACCGCTTGTGAAGGGTCTCGGGTACTCAACCCTACACACTAGTTCTTTTATTTGAAAAAGGAGAGAACCGCCCAACACTGGTTTAATATGGAGCACCCAAAAAACACAGATTTCAAGTGGGATCTTTTTTGTAGAACTCAAAATGGAAAAAGGAGAAAGAAGAAGAGACAAAACCCACTTAAGAAATAAAAATGTTTCGCGACAGGTGCATCACCCCAACATCAGGTAAAGTGGTGAAACCTTGCAAAACTTTATTAACAAACACACAGAAGATTTTGAAAATGTACAATACAAAGGAATAATTAGAAAAGGAAAATGGAGAAGTTCCAGGATGTCAACTTAGTTCAGGTAAAGTAGTTTTTTTCTTTCGTGGCTCTGTCTCTTTGAGGGAGGAGGGACCACCCAATAATGTACCCAATTTTCATTTGGTCCCACATTTTCAGGAATGTCCACCACATGTCCTAATTTGTGAGACTTCATGGAAACATTTCACCGAACTTGCCATAAGGGACAAGGTAATGTGATTCTGTCTCAATAGGCAGTGTGTAGTTGCAAAGTAGATTACCAAAAGTGAGTGACTTGGGAGCTGCAAATCTAAAGTATGCACCTACTGGCTAAGTACGCACAAACCATGTAGGTTCAAGTTGCGTACTTAAGCGAGAGACTACTGTAGGCACAATCTTCTCCAGCCAAGGGGGGGGGGGCAAAAATTGATGTGACGTGTCAACTTTTCATTGGCAATGATGTCAACATTCCAACAAATCGCATTGGTTTCGCCATCATATTTGGCACCCATTCGGACTTCAAGTCCCTTTCAAATGCAAGCAGATCATACCTTAAGGCCTGGTATAGAAAATAATACCAATACGGGCCATGTATCGGTGACCAAAAATAATCTACCCCATATTGGGGTTATGTATTGACAATGGACGTGATCCAGGGGCATTGGGAAAATGAAAACGATCTGCGCAATTGGTGTTTTTCCAGGCAGTTAAAAGTGATCTCAATAATGTGTGGATGACCAAAAATAATCCACATCGTCCATGCCTTACCAAAAAAGGATCCACCCTATGGAGTGAATATAAATCATCTTTTTCGTCCACGGGTGATTGAAAATGATCCACTACATCCATGAATGTTGGAAATGATCTACCCCATCCATAAACGATTTAAAAAAAAATGATGAACGTTTTTTGGGAAAGTGATTGTGCATGATGTCTGGCATTCATATGTTAGAATTATTACCAAGATTGCAACCCGACTCAAATTACCTTTTGAATAGGCTCTCAGAGTGTTAGATTTGCGAATGTTCAGAAAAGTGCACAATATCGAGGATCCACGTACTTTGAGTTAGGCTTTAAATAACGCTTTGCTGAATTCTTTCCTTTCATTAAAGATTTTGTTTGTTGCTTGTCGGTGGACTTGTTGGTGCATCTATTGATTGTTCATTCATTCTTTTCCATGTGACTAGGAAGTGCATGTTCAAGAATGATGAACTTACGATTAATATATCGAATTGGTATTGTTGCATTTTAATTATATTTGTGTACAAATGTTCTGAGAACATCAACATTCACATGAGGGTCTAGAAAGTGATGTATGTGTGTGTGTGTGGAACAACATTGCAAGTGTACGCACCAGTTAAGTAGCAGTAGTAGCAGGGGTTTTTTTCCTTTCTTCTTTCCTTGGTTTTTTTTTTTGTGTCTTCAATGGCCAATTTTGTGATGTCACCAAAGTGACCATCATCCCCAAAAAGAAGAAAGAAAAACAGAAAAAGGGGCCAAATTCGCCAACATCACCAACTACGAAAGTTTTATTTTTCAAAAAGAAGGAAAAGGGGGTCCTTCCGTAGTATTGGCTACTTAATAGAACTTACCATAAAAGTCTGGTGTTTCATAAACTTTTTTTTCCCACAAGGTCTAGCCAATTTGGGACCATTTATTTCCCATGAAAAATCCTTCAAATAGTTTGAAATTTGAAATCATATATTTCAGGTGCAAGTTGGCAAAAAAATCTGGCAATAAAAAAAATCAAGGAGCTGCACGTAGGCAGTGGTATGTACATTACTACACATATTGAGTAGGCCAATCACGTGGCTGCCCGAAAAAAAAACTAAAAATATATAAATAAGCGAAACGGAAAATGGGGCAAGGGATGATGGGGAGGTCGATGACGAAAAGAAGGACAGATGGACGGAAGGATTGACGGACACAAACTAAAAAAGAAAGAAAGGAAGACGGACGTACGTAGAGCTCTTTCATCCCACTGCCCTGGCCGCAATTCGCGAATGTCTGTGAAGAACACACAGACAAACATACACCACCACGTTTGCTCTAATACTAGTGGGTAACCCGTGGCTACGCCACTCCAGCCACCCCCAACGCTTTGTGCTTCCATGTTTGGATTTGTAGCCAGGTTTGGCTAAATATTCCTTCAGATAATTGCCCACTTTTTCCACATCTTCCTATAGATGATGGCCATTTTGGCTACAAACAAAAACAATTCGCAAAAAAGAAAAACCCACCGGTGCTATTATTACCATATGGTTGAAGAATGGGTACCTTTAAAATAAATACACTTATTATTACATTTTCTTTCAAGGAGAGGTTTACAAAATTTAAAATAATAATAATAATACAATTAATATGATTATTTTGGGGTGCACAAATAGACAGATCCATTTCAGAAATGGAGAAATCCATAGTTTTGACTCTTACCCAAAATTGGATCTGGACTTCAAACCCTAATCGTTGGATTCGAAAAACCTGGTTTGGGAACTTCAAGCTGCACGTGGATCAAGACCTGGACCTGGAGCTAGACTTGAAACCCGAATATTAAACAAGGTACAATTTGTTGGGCAGTTTTTTTTTCAGAGTCCTAAACTGCATGAACATCCTAATTTGTATTATGGCACATGCCTGTAGGTGCTGAATATTCAGTTTTCAAGACCTCTAAAAGAGTTGTTATCAGTTGAAGTAGAAGTGGATGATGTTGCCCTCATTCCCATTGACAACAAAGGTGTTGACATTCGTGTTCGTCAAGGTGCTCAGGTAAGCATGCCATGTTTCCCTTTGTTGAGCAAAACATAAACTTTAGTAACAAATCCATTCAGAAATTTAAGCAAACAATCATGCAAAAGTCCATATCCTGATTTTCTCCAACATTTTTGGAAGCAACTCAGTCATGATGTTCACTTGTAGTTATCTACATCCACTGTCAAGAATTGATGAATTAAGTGGGGGAGTAATGGCAAGCTAGTTATTGCTAGTTACCGCCAGTCACATGATGAAAATGATGTGGTACATTGTGAGTGACCCTCACAAGGTTATGACTGCACTCATTCTTGTCATCCGCTCTTTGATTTGGCCAGAACTGAGATATTGTTATATGTTGAAGTTTTCTTGGCAATTTAATAGATATCTTGTCTGGGTTGTGTTGTATGCAATTCAATGTGCAGTGAGTGTCATTTGAGGAAGGTCATGCTGTGGAGACTCTAGAGTAAGCAAATAAAGCTTTGCAGCATGGAAGCAGCTTTGGGTTGATCTGCCTCTCGAGAGGACCCTTTGTTCCTTTCTGCCTTGTTTGGTTCTTGTGGTTTCCTGATAGGTCCGCTTCTTGACCAAGATTTACCATCCCAATATTGATAAGGTTTGATCTCTTCCTTTTCCTTGTTCTTTCTTTCTGTGTTCCTCTTGTGCAAATCTTCTGTGTCTTTAGTTGGTATTACATGCCTAGGTGACTTTCTCTCTGTCTTTTCAGCTCCTATGCTTTATTGTCTTTTGCGTGCTTATAATTACCCTCTGTGCCATTCAGAATTCCAGACAATTTTTTCATAGTACATCCATCACAACAGGATCTGTGGTCTCTTTGCGTACACAGCTGGGACGCATATGCTTAGACATACTTAAGGACAAATGGAGCCCCGCACTTTAGATTCGAACAGTTTTGCTCAGGTTTGTCTTGAGAATTTGATAGTTTTGGTCCCTTTCCATAGGTGTTGATTTTGGGAACTTTTCAACTATAAACAATTTTGTTTGTAGTGGAAGTATTCCCAGATCTTGCAGATCATGTGTGCGCTCTAAAGGGGCACGTGGTGCTGCATTTTAAGGTCATTTTAGTGTTGAATTTTGAATGCTAATTTTTGAGAGGGTTTGATGGAGATCTTGGCGAAGCTCAGCTAACAATGTTTCATGTTTGCTAATTATGGTAGTATTTAGGCACTCTTGAGTGCACCCAATCCAGATGACCCTCTGGCAAAGAATATTGTTAAGCACTGGAAGAGTGATGAAGCCAAGGCTGTAGCAACAGGTTGGTATCTCAATTCAACACTATGAATTTTTCACTTCATTATGTATAATCTTGTTCAGAGCAATAGAAGCTTTAAATTTGGTGTGTAAAGATTGTGTCAGGTTAGATATAATCTGTTGAAACATTGGAGTGTTAATAGTGTTTTGTTTTAGACTTTGGCAACTTAAGTTTGCTGATTGATGATATACGTATGCTCTTATAAGTACCAAAGAAGCTGTTTGCAGCATCATTCTACTTACCAAGAGCTTCTGTTGTATCCTGGGCTTGGGAGTAGTCAGGGAATGGACACGAATTTATGCAATTACAAATTAACGAGGTGTGGTTTGTGATCATTAAGGACCAATGCTGTATGTTCAAAATTAGGAAATTGTGATATGTTGTTGCATACATTTAACCACTAGATCTATTGATGAAGGGACTTGGCTGAAACAGAAATTGAAGAAATTTTGTGCACTTATAAACCTACTGTTGTGAAGTGACTGTGTAGCACTCTTTTGGCAAAAGCAAGTGCAGAGCTTGCATGTGGTCAAAATGATTGGTTATAGACACTTGCCAGCCTATCAAGATATGTGATACCGACATTGAAAGCTATGAATTTCTCATGGAGTTGGCAAATATCAGGTTCCTAATTCAGCTGTTGGCAATCGGGTATTGATTTTTGTGATTCTTGAAGTGATGATGATAGCTGTGAAGGATGATGGGTGTCAGCAGGAGTAGGCCATCTTGCATAAGGCCCGAGGCGCAGTAGCAGAAGTACCATCGGCACCACAACCCAACAAGCCTTGGTGTTTAAAACCATGGAATAATTGGGCTACCCAGCGACGACCACATCCTCAAAGTACAAGGACTGCACTAGATGAAGCAGCCCCATTGGGCACAACGTCCTCACAGTCCTACATTAACCATAGTGCATCTAATGGAGTCAATGGTGATAGCCAGGCTGCAAACATTGATATGTTGTACGATGGATATTTTAGGGGCCTTTTTCCAGCTGAGAATGGAAGAAGCAATGAAGCAAGCACATCCCAGACAAATGAGGTTAGATGGTTTCCTTCTGGTGGGGAGTTTGGTCAGACCATCGTGATGATGGTCTGGCATTTTGTGAGTGAGCTTGTTGAAGACTATAATTTCAATTTCAATTTCAATACTTGTCATCTTGAGTTCTTAGATGGACACATGGAAATTACAAGATGAAAATATTATGGAGTTAATTACCCATATTTAATGGTTAACAGATGGAAAAATCTCCCTAAATCAACCAACCATAATTTGTGAAATAACTCTCCTAAATTAACTAAACACAATATGAAAAAACAATTTAAATTAATTAATCACACCAGTGAAAAACCCTCTTAATTGACTAGTGTTGTAGGTTGACTTAACTAATAGGTGTAATTTCCACCTAAATTTGGACATCACTTGTTTCCGTCTTGTTTCGCTAGTTTAATTAACCTGTCCGTAGCAACTGGTCCCCGGTCACTGGGGGATTAACCTGTAATTAAGATGTTTTACCATGATTGGCCTGTAGTTAATCTGTCCTAGTTCACTCAAATATGAATGAAATACAAGGTGAACTTGGCCACATCTAGCTAGTATTGCCTCTCTAGCCCATTCTACACGAGCAATTTCAGCCCCATTAAGACGTCCCGCAATTTATATTTTAATACCTTTTATATCTGTTTTTTTTGCCAATTCAATAGCTTTTTTCATGGTTCTTCTAAAATCAACTCTACTTTCTAGCTGTAGAGCAATATATTCCGCAAGAATATTTGGTTCCCCATATGGTTTTGGTATTTCTGTCAAAGTCATGTGAAGCTTACGATCCCCAAAATGGAGAAGATTCCGTACATCTACTTTCAATTGTTCAATCCCTCGGCCACGACTTTCTACCAATAATGTGGGAAATCCCGTATGTATTTTGACTTGAATCAAATCTATTTTTTTTTAAATCTCAATACGTGCAATTCTTCCATAATTAGAAGAACTTCTTATATGTTTACGTACGTAAATTTCGATGCAATTACGCATTTCCCGATCTTCCTGAAGAAGTTTAGAATAATTTTTCGGTTGTGCGAACCAATAAGAATGATGATTTTGGGTCACACCGAGTCGAAAACCAAGTGGGTTCATTTTTTGTCCCATGCATCTGTTCCTTCTTTCAATGATATTAGCATAAAAGCTTCCATATTCATTTTTTTATCGGATCATCCATTTTCCGTTATTATCCATTTTTAACCGTAATAGTTATATGACAAGTAGGCTTATGTATAGGATAAGCACGTCCTTGAGTTTTGGGTTGAAATCTCTTCAGGGTAGTTTCTCCATCTACTCTAGCTTCACTTACAATCAAATTGGTTTTATTCAAATTGGAATTGCGACTTGCATTTGCTGCTGCGGAAGAAAGCAATCGTAATATGGGATGGCATGCTCGGTAAGGAATAAATTCCAATAGCATAAGTGCTTGTTCATATGAACAACCACGAATTTGATTAATTACTCTCCGTGCTTTATGAGCAGACATACATGTATATTTAGCTGAGGCTCAGATTTCCTCCGAATTTGAGCCATTAGTTCTCATTTTGGGTGTTACCTCCTAATCAACGACGAGATTTCTTATCACTTCTTGCATGTCCCCGAAAAGTTTGAGTAGGTACGAATTCTCCCAATTTGTGGCCTACCATACGATCTGTTATATAAATAGGTAAAATGTTCCCGCCCGTTATGAACAGCAATAGTATGACCAATCATTGTGGGTACAATGGTAGATGCGTGAGACCAAGTTACTATTACTTTTTTTTCTCCTCCTACATTAAGATCTTTAATTCTTCTCAGTAAATGATTAGCCATGAAAAGGCCTTTTTTTAATGAACGTGTCATTGCTAACTACCTTCTGTGTTTTTATTTATCTCCTTTCGCTTTTCGTACAAGTTTTTCTCCTAGCTTTTTCTACGACGATGCAAAATAAAATTATTACTATATTTATTACTTTTACGAGTCCTCTTTCCAAGTGCAATCCGACCCCAAGGAGTTAATGGTTTTTCCTTATCAATCGGGGCTCGGGCCTCACCACCCCCATGAGGATGATCTATGGGGTTCATGACAACGCCTCTTACTCTGGGGCGTTTACCTAACCAACGTTTGGATCCGGCTTTACCTATAGTTCAATTATTAGCATCAGCGTGACCCACTTGGCCAATTGTAGCTAAACAATCATGAGATATTAGACGAACCTCTCCAGAAGGTAATCTTAGTGTGGCTAGTCGACCCCCCTTCGCAATAAGTTTGACTACAGAGCCTACAACTCGCACTAATTGGCCACCTCTACCAGGTGTTATTTCTACATTGTGTATAGTTGTGCCTAAAGGCATATTGGTTGAAGTAGACTATCACAAAGTCAAATGAATTGATCGCAGTCTCTTCCCAAACTGTACAAGCCTTTTTCGAGGCATACAACTTTCTGGGTGTATATAGCGTAATCCTTTTTTACTAATTACATCCTAGGTTTTCTCCATCATCTGGCTTACTTCTATCTGTGTAGCTTCAGAATGAATGACTTTACCAATTTATGTCAACATTTTTTTATGTTTCATAATAACTTTGGAGGCAGATTCCATTCTATATTTCTGGAATGAAAGAAAATTCATTATCTAGCTTTGAAATTGCCCTTGACCACCAATTCGAATGTAATTAGCTCGTCCAAGTATATATTAAGGAACAACAAGGGTTGTTTGTATCTATATTTTTCTCCTTATGCTTAAGACAAACAAAAGTTTTCTCCATATTATTTTATATCCCCAAGGTTTATGACATAAATACTTCATAATACGATCTGATAAACTCAATCACATGCTATTGTTCCTCTTCAGTTTCCTTCTGAGGCTTATACCAATAAAAACAAATTTATTATTGGATTAGTGATGGATTTACAAGTTTTTGCTACTATCCCAATCGGTTTTCCGATTACGTAAATCAAACCGCACTCAAAGGTAGGGCATTTCCCACTAATATGGGAGCGTCTATATTATAAATAACAGTACCTCCAATTTTGATTCCTCAGGGATGTAAAATATATCGTTTTTCACCATCCTCATCATGTATGAGACATATATTTGCATTACGATTAGGATCATACTCTATGGTTGTAATTTTACCAGAGATTTTTTTTTAATTTCGTCGAAAATCAATTTGTCGATACAAACGTTTGTGACCTCCCCCTCTATGTCGGCTAGTAATAACCCTTCTATTATTACGACCCCTTTTATTATGTTGTCCATAGGTTAATTTCTTCTGAGGATTGGATCTCACTATTTTTTCAAATCCCAATACAGAACGATTGCGTGTACCTGGGGTATAGGCTTTATACAAATGGATGGTCATAATAAGATGTTGTACTAGGATGAGAAAAATTTTATCTGTTCGAAAATAGCGGGATGGAATAACCGGACCTAAGTGTAATAATCATTCGTTTATAACGTACCGAATGTCCTGTTATTGGACCTATTCGTCTCTTTTTTTTCGGAGGTCGATGACTATTCATTCTTATTACTTTAACACCGAAGAAACCTTCAATCCACTTTTTAATCTCGGTTTTGGTAGATTTTTGATCAACATCAAAAGTATATTGATTTTTCTCTAACAAACGAATCGTTTTTTCTGTAAGTACCGGGTATTTCATTTCATCCATAATTACTTTGATTCCTTCCCTTTATTATATCTTATATTCCGCATCGTACGATTCGACGCATTTTATTCCAATAAATATTTTTATTTTCAATTCATATTTCTTTTTCTCTTTTCTAATCGTCGCCCAATCAAATTAATTATGGCAGTTACTATTATTATTAGTCCACCTGAGATTCCACCGGATCTGATTAATGAATTATGGGTAAGTGCCACCCAATACCCAGAATTTTATTGATTCTTTCCCATGCATCCGACAGGAGTTGAACTTGCGAATTCTCCAATTATGAGTTGGGTGCTTTAACCGCTTAGCCACGGATGCTATTGTTCCAATTCATTATTAGTGGTATATCTATTCTTTGACAAATCCTATTACTCCCCATCCAATAAGAGGAAAATATCCAATGATCGGGAGAGTGAGAGGCAATTATGCACTATATCGAATCGATTAGGAATTTGTTTTTTGAAAAATATTGTTTGACTTTCGTGCTTTGATTTGGTTGACTCATCCGAGATAGTTTTGATAACTTATGGATATCTATATCAGGCTAATCGACTGTGTGAGGCCCACAAACAGGAATAAATATGGCCAAAGAAAGTTGAGGTAGCTTTTTTTTTCTTAATGATTGTGGAATCCTCCGTGATAAACTACTTACATCAGTCCTATATTTTTTTTATTACGTTTCCTGTGGACTGGGGAGAAAGTAAGAGCCTAGTGGGAAGAGGATTGTACCATGAGAGAGTAGGGGGGGTCAACGTGTTCCTATTTAGAATATACAACATAGATTTTTGGCAATATGGTTGGTTGTACCCTCACGTCAATTCAAATCAAGAAGTCTTTCCACGGAGGTAAATCTTTTCTTTTCCTGCTAGTCAAAGGTATATTAAAGCTAGTTACAAATCCTTCCTCGGTAGGGTGGTAATGTATGTATATAAAGTAGTTAATGGTTGCATAGGATTCCTTTTCTGTAGTGATAAATCCTGCATATGTTCCTAGTAAAAAAAATTGTCTTTTTTTTCCATTGAGCTCTAAAAAAAAAAGTGGTAACACATCAGAACTTTTGAATGAGCATAAAAAAGAGATGTTGGCTAGAGGTAGTTGGGATTTTATTTTCCTGGAAATGGGTAAGATTTTTGGTATAAGAAAAAAAATTTGTCTGTATTTTCTTTACTTGGTTTTTATCCTTCCCCCTCTTTTAACAATTCCTATATTAGGGTTAGATTGATTAGTGCTAGATCAGCCGTATTGAAAAATATTCTTTTTCATGTAGAATTTGCTAAATCTAGATGAAAAAGGTATTGGATTGAAGAAAAAAAAGAGGTTTACGAATTTTCAAACTAGTGGCTCGAATCAGTAGGAATCCAGATTTTCGATAGGATTACTCGGTGGACAATAGGATTCAATCTTTTCTACTATTTCCGTAATCATATGTGAAAGGAGGCCTGGCTCCAATCAAGTTGCTCAGGAATAGTAGGATAATGGCTTTCAATCTTCTGACTTTTTGGTTTGTGCCTACTTATTAGTAAGTTTTTTATGGGGTAGGGATATTGTCGCAACCCTAGCCTTGGCTTGCGACCAAGGCAAGGGGGTTGCAAGGTGCGAGCCTAATTGTCGCAACCCTAGCTTTGGGCTCGCGACCAAGGCAAGGGGTTGCAAGGTTGCGGGAGTCAAGAGGAAAGAAGCTTGGGAGTCAAAAGGAAGGAAGCCCGGGAGCAAAGGCAAAGGCATTGGAAGGGTGCGGGCCAAGAGGAAGCCCGGGATTCATCACATACTCCCGGGAGTCTAAGGAAGTGCGAGGGAGTGTGAGGGAGTGAGCACTCACACTCCCAAGGCAACTCCCATTTTGGGAGAGGGAGTCCCGGTGAACTCTCGAAACTTCAGAGTGCGAGTTGAAGGGTAAAATCTCAATGGATTGTTGCTCTCTTGGTACCGTTGCAAAGCTCTTCAAACGTAGATGTCTAAAATGGGGTCGCATTGCTCATTTGGACATCTGAAAGGCAAGTTATGGGCAAAAGAAGGGCCGGGAGTCAAACCCGCCGCGAGCTCCCCGGGAGTCCCGGTACAAAATGGCCATTTGGATGCCACCCCCGCCGCGAGCTCCCCGGGAGTCCCGGTACAAAATGGCCATTTGGATGCCACCCCCGCCGCGAGCTCCCCGGGAGTCCCGGTACAAAATGGCCATTTGGATGCCACCCCCGCCGCGAGCTCCTCGGGAGTCCCGGTACAAAATGGCCATTTGGATGCCACCCCCGCCGCGAGTTGCAGAGTATACTATAAGGGGGAAGGTGGTGGCTTCCCCCAAGTCCGGGCCGTGGTGAGTCTTGTGTGTCCGTGTTGCCCGTGGCTCGTCCTAGCACCAAAGGTGCTCTAACTATGCACTAATCACTTTGTGTGGGTTTTGTGCAGGCCCGTGTGAGTGAATAAGCTTGTCACATCTTCCTAGTCCTATCCCGGAGCTCCAACACGCCCCTCTACCCCTCCAAGTGTTGTGAGCTAGGGAGCGGCTCCAAGTTCCAACTCCTTCCGCATTGTCACATACTTGGACCCTCAAGTGGGTCCACAAGGAACTTGGGAGCGCGTCACTTGGTAGCTGAGCTAGGGAGCGGCTCCAAGTTTGAACTCCTTCCGCATTGTCACACACTTGGAAAGTGAAGTACAACAAAGAGTTGTAAGCTGCGTTCGAGAAGGATGAATCGCTCCTAAAAAAAAGAAAATCTATTGATTTTCTTCCAATTGGATAATAACGTAGGTGCGAGAATTTATTCCACGGGTGAGGTCTCTGGTTCAAGTCCAGGATAGCCCAGCTGCGCCAGGGGAAATCACAAAAAAAAACATCTGATTTGTTCATGCATGCTTCACTCGGCTCGGGTATAGGGGATATAGCTTAGTTGGTAGAGCGCCGCCCTTGCAATTGGGTCGTTGCGCTTACAGGTTGGATGCCTAATTGTTTAGGCAGTAATGATAATATCTTTTACCTAAATCGGTGGCTAACTTTTTCTCAGGAATGGGGAAGAGGACTGGAACATGCCACTAAAAAACTTTACTAAGACAAAGATGGGCTGTCAAAAGCGTAGAGAAGGTAGGATGGGTAGTTGGTTAGATCTGGTATGGATCGTACATGGGCAATAATTGGAGTCGGCGGCTGTTGCAGACAACAACTCACACAAAAACTGAAAATAACACTGGAAGCTTCGAAACTAGAACCAATAACACAACAACTCACACAAAACTGAAAATAACACTTGAAGTGGAAGCTTTGGAACTAGAACCAATAACACAACAACTCACACAAAACTGAAATAACACTTGAATCTTCAGAACTAGAATCAATAACACAACAAAGAAAGAAAGCTAGAAGTAGTATTGATATTGGAAGAGCAAATACGACTCGTGTTGACGAGAGTGAGGGACAAAGTCTGGAGGTCCTCTATTTATACTGCTAAGATACTATTGGAAACTCCAATGCTAAGATACTATTGGAAACTCCAATGCTAAGATATTATTGGAAACTCCAATGCTAAAATACTATTGGAAATTCCCATGCTAAGATACTATTAGAAACTCCAATGCTAAAATACTATTAGAAACTCCAATGCTAAGATACTATTGGAAACTCCAATGCTAAGATATTATTAGAAACTCCAATGCTAAGATACTATTGGAAACTCCAATGTTGGAATGTTGGAAAGTTTCGCACTGTCACGTCCGTGACATCACCGCCCCTTTTAAGCAACGAGTTCCCACGAGTTGTTTAAAAAATAGAAACTAAAAATCTATTACAAGAAGTCCATGTGATATTTACATGGTGTGGTGTTGATCCAGACATGTTGGATTCAAATATCTTTAGCACTTGGTTTTGTTGGGTACTGACGATGAAATTTGTTGATCATTTTGGGAGCATTAACAAGATTAGCAACAGGTTCCCAAGTTCACTCGCTTATTTCATAGCCCTGCCAATGTACAAGATATTCTAATCTCCTTCGATTGATGCGAGAGTCGATGATCTTAGAAACTTCAAATTCTTCTTCTCTGTTAATCTCGATTGGTGGCGAAGGTGCTGGCAACCGTCCTGGAATAGTCGATTCTTTATATGGTTCAAGCAAGGAAACATGAAACACTAGATGAATTTTCATAGATGATGGCAGGTCCAACCTGTATGCTACCTCGTTGACCTACTTACTCACGCGAAAAGGTCCAAGACGACGATAGTCAAGTTTGTCGCTCGATCGACGAGTCTTCAAATTGCGACGTAAAAGCCAAACTTTATCTCCAATTGAGATGTTTGGATTCTACTTTCGAGATTTGTCTGCATTTCTCTTCTGCCGCTCTTGAGCTTCTACAAGCCTTGCCTTCATGTCTTTATGGATTTCCAGAAGTCTGGTGACCAGGTCTTGTGCAGCCGGATTTTCTACCAAATTCAAGTTCAAAGAATCAAATCGTGGATGATATCCATAGTTTGCGAAGAACGAAGTTTGATGGATGGACTCTTGAAATGTATTGTTGTAGGCAAACTCTGCGACTGGAAGTAGATCCACCCAATTGTCTTGATGGTAGTTGATGAAGCACCTTAAATACTGCTCCAATATTTGATTCACTCGTTCGGTTTGTCCATCCGTTTGAGGATGATACGCTGATGATAGATTGGTCTTCACTTGTAAGATCTTGAACAGGGATTGCCAGAACTTGGACGTGAATTGCGTACCACGACCAGATATGATATCGTCGGGAAGTCCATGATATTTGTACACATTCTCCAAGAAAACTCGTGTCGTTTATTTACCTGTGATAGTTTTGTTGCAAGGCACAAAATGTGCCATCTTTGTCAACCAGTCCACCACAACAAAAATTGAATCAAATATTTGGACTTTGGAAGGTCCACAATGAAATCCATGGATATGGATGTCCGTGGGGTTTCTGGAATCGGCAGCGGTTGGAGTAACCTGTATGGCTGATGACGAGGGATCTTGGATCTAGAGTAGGTGTCACACGTCGTGACATAGTCCTTCACAGTTTTCCACATTTGGGGCCACCAAAAGTCTCTGGATATCAGCTCCATAGTCTTGTTATAACCAAAGTGTCCAGCCGATGGAGAGTCGTGTTGAGACTGGAGCACTTGGAGTTGGCATGGACCTTCAAGGACATAAAGTAGTCCCTGGTAATATAACAACCCGTCGTGGAACTGGAATTTTGGATCAACATTATGCGATCTAGGACCCTGTGAACTGGAAGTAGGGTGATCCAGGGATTTTGGATGTGAGCCTGGACTTGGAAATTTTCTAAGATTGAAGATGCCAACATTGTTCTTCAATTTCAAAGCCAAAGGATCAAAGTTTAAGCTTATTCGGATATCTTGGAGAAAAGATGCATCCACTGAAGTTGTGGTGCGTACGATCTTCAGCTGAAGTTGCTCGGGTTTGATAAGGGTAGTCTTTTGTTGGTCGTAAGCTGCATCTCCTTCCCTTGGTGTAAGATACGCTTGTCGGGAAAGAGCGTCGGACTGAATTTGCTTGGAACCGGGACGGTATGTGATGACAAAGTTAAAGCACGAAAGTGATATACTCCAACGAGCTTGTCGTTGATTCAGTACCTTGGCAGACATGAAATATTCAAGGTTCTTGTGATCGGTGTGGACCGTGACTGGATGTTGATCTCCTTCAAGAAAATGACGCCACTCTTGGAACGAGTCGACAATGGCTAAAAGTTCCTTGTCGTGAATCTCATAATTGATCTCGGCAGCAGTAAATTTTTGTGAGTGAAACGTGACAAGGTGGAGGCGTCCGTCTTTGTCGAGTTGTGAAAGGACCGCTCCAAGAGCAAAATCAGAAGCATCCGTTTCTAGAAAAAACGGCTTCTGGAAGTCAAGATGCGTCAGAATAGGCGTCGTTGTAAATGCCTTCTTCAGAGTTTCAAATGTTTGGTCTGCTTCCACATTCCACTCGAGCTTGTCTTTACAAGTCAATCGGGTCAACGGAGCGGCAATCTTGGAATAGTTTCGGATGAAGATTTGATAGAAGTTCGCAAAACCGACGAAGCATTGTACGTCTCGAATGGTAGCCGATTTCTTCCACTCGATAACTATCCGAATTTTCTGTGGATCCATGGATAGACCCTCTCTAGAAATGATGTAGCCTAAGAATTCAATTCGACTTGGGGTTGGTGGAAAACGCATTTCTCCAGCTTGGCATACAGTCCAACAATGCGCAGTTTCTCCAATACTAGCCGGACATGGTTGATGTGCTCTTCTTCATTCTTGGAAAAAACCAATATGTCGTCGAGATAACATACAACAAAATCATCTAAAAATTGTCGAAATACGTCGTTCATCAAGTGTTGAAAGACGGCAGGTGCGTTCGTAAGACCAAAAGGCATGACATTGTGTCGCAACCCTACTTTGGCCAAGTGTGGGGGTGAAGCCCAACACTTGGAAAAGTTGGGATTTGGAGTCCTTCGAGACTCTCGAATGTTCAGAGCTCGACAGCAAGGGGCAAAACACCTCGCATTGGGGTGTTCTTGGTGTCGTTGGAAAGGTCTTGAAACGTAGATATCGAAAATGCTCATTGGAAATTCGGACATCTGCAGCCCAAGTTATGGGCAAAAGAAGGACCGGGAGTCAAACTGGCAGTTTGACTCCCGACCACTAAAAGTCGGGAATCGACCTCTTCCCGACGTCTGATTTGAGTGTGCGACATGGCGTTGGAAATCTCGACAAGGGCTACAACTTTGGTTCAGACCTCGCCGCGATCAAACTCTGCAGTCGGGAGTTATGGCAGTTCAAAGTTCCGGGAGTCCCGCCGGGACAAATTTCGGGACTCCATTTCGGGAGTCCCGGGAATTTGTGCCATTTGGATGTAGTCCCCACGACGAGCTGCAGAGAATACTATAGGGAGTAAGGTGGTGGCTTACTCCCGAGTCTGGGCCGTGGTGAGTCTTGTGTGTCCAAGTGCCCGTGGCAAGTCCCAACACCAAAGGGTGTCCCGAATGCTAAACTAACCTCCTGTGGTTAGTTTTTGGATGCAGATTCAAGCTTGATCTTCTAGTCCCTCTTCCTAGTCTAATCCCGGGGCTTCCAACTCAACCCTTTACCCCTTTCTAGAGTTGGAAGTCGGGAGCGTGCCCTTCGGTCCCAACTTTCGCAGTTTGACATTTGGTGAACCCTCAAGTGGGTTCACCCCGGGACCAAGGAGTGCGTCACATTGTATTCAAAGTGTCTGTACCTAGTTCGGAACGCCGTCTTCCATTCGTCACCTCCTTTGATATGTACTAGGTTGTACGCTCCACAAATATCAAGCTTGGTGTAGATCTTTGCTTGACCGAGTTGGTCAAGAAGTCCTGAAATAAGCGGCAATGGATACCGGTTCTTGATTGTGACCTTGTTTAGTCCACGATAATCCACGCACATCTGAAGGGAGCCGTCTTTTTTCTTGACAAACAGGATAGGAGCTCCAGCAAGTGACTTGGAATGTTGAATGAAGTTCTTCGCGAGATTTTCATCAAGGTAATCTCGTAATGCAGCAAGCTCGTTCTGGGAGAGACTCTAGATTGGACCAAAGGGAGGTTGCGCATCTATTTGGAGTTTGATGCCACAATCATAAAGTCGATGCTGAGGAAGTGTATTAACGTTCTTCTTCTCAAACACGTCCTGATACTCCTCATATTTTGCTGGTAACTTGGTTGGTTCTTGAACAGGTTGAGATGTCGGAATTGCATAAATTGCAAACATATTCCCATTCTTGGCAACCCTCATGAAGGCTCGGGCACCGACCATCAACGGAACTTCTACCACGGATCCTTGGACTTGGTAAGGACACGGATTTGGAACATTCCTAGGGTGTCTAGACGAAATATGAGAAACTATGGTTCGATATGTTAGTTTTCGCTTTTTCCAATCTATATATGGGTTAATCATCTCTAACCAAGAGAGACTTAAGACAAGAGGATTAGAGGGAGAGCTAATGATATTGAATATAATAGTACTTCGGTGTCCTTCTAGGATAATGTCTAAGGGTTAGTTTCGTGAGTGACATCTCTTGAAATCAAAGGTCTACCGTCGATAACCTCTACTGCCACAGGGGATTTCTTGAAGACTATAAGAAGATTATGACGTTTTACAAGATTTTTATCGATAAAACAAGCAGAGGCTCCGGAATCTAACAAGGCTTTAACTTTTATGCTATGTGGATGAAAATCTATTTTAAGCGGGATATTAAAACAACGAGAAGGTTCAGAGGATAAGATAGGGCCTGATGACGTGGTAATACTGGTCAGCCGCACGGTCCCTAATGTGGCTGGCTGCTGTCGTTTTCCGACTCGATTTCCTCCTGTTTTGGCTCAGAAGTGCTCAAGGTATATCGGAATTTGTGCGCCTTTGGCCCCTGAGGTTTCAAAGGGCAGTTGTTTAAGTTGTGGTCCTTGCCTCCACAATAAAAACACAAGTGCTCCCTGCGACATCGTTCTTTCTCTTCTTCGGTTAGCTTCCTAACCCTCGAAGTGTCAATTTGCATGGCCTTTGGGGTCGAAGTGCTTGAAGATGTTTGGCGGGTTGGAGCTGTGTAATCTGCTCGATATGATCCAAAGAGCAATCGTCGCTCCTGTCGCTGCTCAAACAGCTGGTTGTCGCAGTCGATTGCTTGAGTAATGGCTTCCGACAGAGTAGTTGGTTTGGGCAGGTTTAGCAACAAGGTTTTGATATCATCGCGGAGTCCCCATCGAAACATGGTGATGAGAGCTGTGTCGTTCTAATCGAGGTCACATGCAAGTTGTTGAAATTCTGCAACGTATGCTGAAGTTAGGCGTGATCGTTGTTGCAATGTTTGAAGTTTTGTTGTTGCTATAAGGGCTCAATCTCTCTCTCCAAACGTTCTGCTGAATTCTTCCAAGAATTGATCAAGGTCTGCTAGAAGTGGAGAATCCTTCTCTAATAGTGACGAAAACCAAGATAACGCAGTTTCGGTGAGCAGTGATCCAATGAGTCCAACTTGTGTTTCTTCTGTTGCATATCTGTGTGGTTGGAGACGGAAGACAAGTCGAACTTGATTGACAAAATCTCAAAGTTTTGTACAATCTCCGTCAAACTTCTCTGGCAAGCTTACTCGAGGTTCTTTTGGCGCTTGTGGAACTGGAACATGGACTGGAGCGTGAGCAACTTGGAGCTGTTCCATGGCATTTCGTAGGTTGGCATTTTCTTGTTGTAGTTGTTACAGCATAGCAACCACGTTGTGCATCTGGATGTTGGAAGCATCACCCATCTTGGTAGTGCACTCTCGTCAAACTGTTGCGGACAGCAACTCACACAAAAATTGGAAATAACACTGGAAGCTTTGGAACTAGAACCAATAACACAACAACTCACACAAAACTGAAAATAACATTTGAAGTGGAAGCTTCGGAACTAGAACTAATAACACAACAACTCACACAAAACTGAAATAACACTTGAATCTTCAGAACTAGAATCAATAACACAACAAAGAAAAAAAGCTGGAAGTAGTATTGATATTGGAAGAGCAAATAAAAATGGGACTTGTGTGCAATTCGATGACAATGTTGTCGTCGTCATAAATCAAGAAGGAAATCCTAAAGGAACTCGTGTTTTTGGTCCAGTCGCTCGAGAATTACGAGAATCCGATTTTACCAAAATAGTTTTGTTGGCTCCCGAAGTATTATAAATGAGGAGGGGAAGTAACAAAATACTTGAATTAATAGTATTTCGAGTTTAATAAGTTGGAACTCAAAAAACCTCGCATTTACATATATATACTTATATTTTCTTACCGCTTCCCACGGGTAACTTGAGTAATAAATACTATTGCTAACTTTCTCTTTTAGATGGAAATGACAATCTTTCCTCGATTACTTGAATTTCCTCGGAAAAAAACCAAATAATTGGTTATTGTATATATCTTGCTCTGGATTTTTACTATCTCTACTCTATGATTGAAGAAAATTCCCAAAAAGAATAAAATGAATTTTTATCTCAGAACCTTCTTTTTTCCAACATACTTAGAAAGCTTATTTATATTAATAGTAAGAAGGAGTCTCTATGGGTAACGATACCATTGCTAGTATGATTACATCTATAAGAAATGCAAACTTAAGAAGAACAAAGGTAGTTCAGATACCTGCTACTAATACTAGTACTAGAGATATCGGAAAAATTCTTCTACGAGAAGGTTTTATGGAAAGTTTCAGGGAACATCAAGAAGATAAAAACTCTTTTTTAGTTTTTACACTAAAATATCGAGGGAAGAAAAAAAAACCACAGATAACTACTTTACAACGTATTAGCAAACCCGGTTTAAGGATTTATTCCAACCATAAAGAAATTCCCAAAGTTCTAGGTGGAATAGGAATTGCTATTCTTTCCACTTCTCAAAGAATTGTAACAGATCGGGAGGCACACCAAAAACAAATAGGAGGAGAAATTATATGTTATGTATGGTAATTCATCTACATTTTGTTTAAACCATTTTGCGTGGGGGAATCCTCATAAATAAAAGAGGCTAGCTAATGTTATATTTACCAATGTTAGTCAATCAAAAAAAAAGAAGGAGATTTCCCCTCTAATGAAGAAACAAAATCTAATTGATATGGAAGGTATAGTTACTGAATCACTCCCTAATGCGATGTTTCGGGTTTCTCTAGATAATGGGTGCAAAGTTCTAACCCATATTTCGGGAAAAATAAGACGTAATTATATAAGAATACTACCAGGGGATAGGGTAAAAGTAGAATTGAGTCCCTATGATCTAACTAAAGGACGTATAATCTCCAAATGGTTAAGTAACTCTCCAAAATGGAAATGGGAGATAGGGAAAATAAAAAAGGGAGTTAATTGGCATAAATAAAAAAAACTATACATTTTTTATATTATTGATTATATCAGAGTGAGGAATACAAACATGAAAATTCGTGCTTCTGTTCGTAAAATTTGTGAGAATTGTCGACTGATTCGTAGACGAAGACGAATTATGGTGGTTTGTTCTAATCTGAAGCATAAGCAAAGACAAGGGTAACCCTCTTTTCTGAGTTATCAGTGTCGGGAACCCAAATGAATCTAATAAGTAAAAACAATAACATAAATTTTATATTCTATATTTTTTTCCGATTTCTAAATCATATACGCGAGAATAACTATGATAAAACCTGTAAAAAAAAATAGTTTACGTAAAGGAAGACGTAGAATACCTAAAGGAGTTATTCATATTCGAGCCAGTTTTAATAATATAATCGTTACTGTTAAAGATATCCGGGGACAAGCTATTTCTTGGTCCTCTGCGGGTGCCTGTGGTTTTAGGGGTACGAAAAAAAGTACGCCTTCTGCTGCTCAAACTACGGCGGAAAATGCTATTCGTACGTTAATTGATCAAGGTATGAAACAAGCAGAAGTCATGATAAGTGGTCCTGGTCCAGGAAGAGATACAACATTACGAGCCATTCGGAGAAGTGGTGTAATACTTAATTTTGTACGTGACGTGACTCCCATGCCACATAATGGATGTAGACCTCCTAAAAAAAGACGTGCATAAGGATGAAATATATTGTAAAGAGCTCTTACTTAATATGATTCAGAATGAAGAAGTACCAGTCTCTGCTAGAGTACTGCAATGGAGGTGTGTTGAATCCAAAGTAGATAGTGAACGTCTTCATTATGGTCGATTCGCCATATCTCCATTCAGAAGTGGTCAAGCCAATACAGTAGGAATTGCTGTGCGTAGAGCACTACTTGGAGGAGTCGAAGGAACATGTATCATACGTGCAAAATCTGAAAAAATGACGCATGAATATTTTACAATATTAAGCATTCAAGAATTGGTGCGTGATATTTTAATCAACTTGAAAGAAATCGTACTTAAAAGTAAAAGTAATTCTTGCGAAACTCAAAAAACATTTATATCTATTTTTGGACCCAAAGAGGTAATAGTTCGAGATATCGTATTCCCACCTTCTGTTGAAGTGATTGATACTACGCAATACATAGCCACCCTTCCTAAAGCAATTCATTTAGATATTGAATTAAAAATTGAAAAAGATTGTGGGTATCGTACGCAGGATTCAATAAAATCTACAGATGGTTACTTCTTTGTAGATGTTGTATTTACACCTATCCGAAATGCAAATTATAGTGTTCATTCTTTTGAAAATAAAAACGAGACACAAGAAATACTTTTTATTGAAATTTGGACCAATGGAAGTGTTACTCCCAAAGAGGCACTTTATGAGGCTTCTCGAAGTCTAATTGATCTGTTTATTCCTTTCCTACATGCGGAAAAAGAAGAAGTAATGCATGGATTAGGAAATAAGAATGAATCTAATACCCTCCATTTTTCCTCCTCACCATTGGAGAATAAGATGGAAAAGGAAATGACTTTTAAACATATATTTATCGACCAACTAGAGTTACCTACCAGAGCTTATAATTGTCCCAAAAGAGTTGATGTACATACAATATCTGATTTATTAAGTTACAGTCAGGATGATTTGATGAAAATAAAAAAATTCGGAAAGAAATATGTTGAACAAGTATTGGAAGCTCTACAAAATTGTTTTTCGATAAAATTACCCAAAAATAAGCTTTACTTCCATTAAATAGTGAATGGTTCCATCTTTTTTTTTAGATAAAGGAATAGATAGATCAAACCCTTCTCATAATTATTTGAAACAAAACAAATCATTGGGAATGTTCCCATTCCTTCTTCGCCCATTTGTGAGAGTTTTTTCTCCTTTTAGTTGATTCGTTCATATAGAATCTCTAGGGAGTATTTGTTTTGGACTAAATACTCCCTAGATGCTAACTAAATATGGAGATTAATAAGAAGAAAAAAATACGAATTATCTCAAAAAAGTCCTACAGTTAGAGATTTATCAATAGGTAGAGCAGCTCCGATACCCAACCAAAGAACTACTACAGTCCCAATTTAAAAAACCGTTGTAGCTACTAGACGACGAAAAGGATTTTGAAATTTATTAACATTTTTTAGGAAAGGTACTGCCAATAATCCCACGGGTACTACAACCATTAAAAGAACACCTAATAACTTATTAGGGACTGGACGAAGTATTTGAAAAACAGGAAAAAAATACCATTCAAGTAATATTTCCAACGGAGTTGCAAATGGATTTGCTCGTTCACCAATCATTGAGGGTTCTAGAACTGCTAGACCTACGGTACATGCAATAGTACCTAAAATAACTATTGGAAAGATATACAAAAGATCATTCGGCCAAGCGGGTTCTCCATAATAATTATGTCCCATACCCTTAGCTAATTTGGCCCGCAATACAGGATCACTCAAATCTGGTTTTTTTGTTATTAGGATAGGTTATCGAAAAGGAATATTCCCCCAAAAGAACCGGACATGAACTTTTTTTTCGTCCAACTCGAGCCAGGTCTATGTATCCCGCATCTTTAATTCATTTCAAGTAATATAAGTTGAAACAAATTAAGACTTTTTCTATTTATTAAATAAAACGAGTTTCATTTCAATCGTAAGCTCATGATCCAAGTCTATTTATGAGTTTCTATATAAAAATCAATATATTTTTAGACAGTCTTATTCTCCGTAAGTCATTTCTTTTTGGACACTTTGAAATTTTTTAAATATACTAGGTATTGACCCGTCAATATATCGGCTTATTCTTTTCATTAGACCTTTCTTTTACTCCGATGATGCCTATTTTGGTGAAAAACACAAAGGAAATGGATGTTTTTTTCTTATCATACAATATATTTATTTGTTTCTTTTCTTCCTATCAAATTTAACGAAGCCTATTCGATTGGTTAATATTCGACTGATGAAACATATCATAAAAAGGAATTTCTCTTGAAAACGATTTTTTTTTTTTTTTAGCCAAGCTTTTTATCTCTCTATTGGAGAAAAAGATAAATTGGGATAGAAACACATTCTTTTTTTTGTATTAATGCGGCAGATTGATCGAGATATCTACACAATCCAATAAGTAATTCAGGTCACACACTCCCATAATCTATCGTCTCTCTAAAAAAAATTCTTAAATGAAGTATTTGAAATACTCCAAAATAAATAAATCCATAGAATATTACTAAATATTTCATATATTATCTGATGGATTTATTCAATAGAAATTTCTATGGCGATTGAATTCTCGTGTGATAATTCTTGTAATACTAGAAATATTCGTGGTAACTATAATGATTTATACTCATAAAAGACCTGAAATACCCTATTTACGAATCATTGGGAAATGCATTAACATAAAAACCGCAGTAAGAAGAGGTAGTATAAAAGTATGTAAACTATAGAAACGAGTCAGTGTGGATTGACCCACACCAACACTTCCACGTAATAACTCTACCCAGGGGATCCTATAATAGGAATAGCTTCAGGTACACCGGTTACGATCTTGACGGCCCAATAACCAATTTGATCCCAAGGCAGGGAATATCCAGTTACATCGAAAGAAACTGTCAAAACAGCTAGAATTACACCAGTAACCCACGTTAATTCGCGAGGCTTTTTAAAACCTCCCGTGAGGTAAACACGAAATACATGTAAGATCATCATTAAAACCATCATGCTTGCCGACCATCGATGAATTGATCGGATTAGCCAACCGAAATTGACCTCAGTCATTATATATTGGATAGAGGCAAAAGCTTATGTTATTGTGGGACGATAATAGAAAGTCATGGCAAAACCAGTAGCTACCTGTACCAAAAAACAAGTCAGAGTAATTCCTCCTAAACAATAGAATATATTGACATGGGGAGGAACATACTTACTAGTAATATCATCTGCAATCGCCTGAATTTCGAGACGCTCTTCGAACCAATCATATACTTTATCAAGATAGATAAACCTTTATGTATTTCCCCCCAAAAAACCGTACATGGTGGTTTGCTTCCGTACGGCTTAGACAAAAAAAGATATATATCTCCCTTTTTTTCGTACTCCATCACGTTTTTTTCATCGTCCCAATCTCAAGTTGGCTTGTTTCTTTTGTTCTCTTGAATGATCTTTTACTCCACCTATTTCGAGATATTTAATTCCTAATAATATAAAAAAAATCCTAGATATTTTCTTGTTCGAATCCTAATAGAGATGACTAAACCTTAGATTTCTATTGAACTCTGATGACTCAAAAAAGAAAGGTACAATGGGTAAATATTCTTTCATTATCATTAATTCGGTAAACGAGTAAGACTTGCCCCTTTTTCCGAAAAAGAGTTTCTATTTTGATAACGAAATCTGAATAGCAAATTTTTATAAATTAACCATAGTTTAATTCTCCCGAGAGGCTTTTTTTTCTGTTTCAAAAATACCTAGAAAATATCGCGCGTTAGATACTAAATTTTATAAACATCCAGCAAGGAGAGGGATAATCTTATAAAAAGATTAACAAATTATTTTGTCTATTGATTTGGATCCATTCGAACAAGTCGCACGCCCATAATCCAAAGATCCTTTAATTAATTAATTGATCACACGATTAGACTACCGTAGGATCGATTGAATAGAGGGAAATAAAATCCTCAATAGGAAGCACCTCTTCTCTTTTTTTTTTTTTAGATATTCGAAAAGAGGTTCAATAAAATAAGGAATATGCCTTTTTTATTGAACCTTTTTTATTGAATCTTTTGAATCTATTACCAATTCACGGAAACTCCATCTAATAAGATAGAAGAGTTATAAAGTTTTAGAATAATAACTAGGAAAATTGCAAATAATGCTATTACAACACCCATTAAAGAGTTGTTCCCCACCCGGGAGCCACTTTACCATATTCTGAATTAAGCGGTTTCAGAATATCCCCTATACCACTTCGTTTTCCTTTAGTTCTAGGAGTATCATCAATAATTTGTGTAGCCATATAACTTATTGCATTAGTTGAGATTTATTAACTTTGTGTACTACTATGTTAAAAAAACAAACCACTTTTTTGGGATTACCCAGCAATGGAAACTACAACCTTAGTCGCTATCCCCATATCTTGTTTATTTGTGAGCTTTACCGGTTATGCCCTTTATATAGCGTTTGGGCAACCCTCTAGAGAACTTAGGGATCCTTTCGAAGAGCACGAAGACTAAATTCATCAATGACCTTCCCTATAAATGAAGGGAGGGTCATTAGTTTCCTATTAAAGGGAGGGATAAGAAAGGAGGGACCTGAGAAAAAAAATGAAATAGGAATTATTTTTTTCCTTTACTTGGAATTTTAGGTGGTTCACGGAAAAAAATAGCAAAAAAAATGATTCCTAAAGTACCTACTAACAAAAATGTATAAACCAATGCTTCCATAGATTTAATTAAGAGTGAGAAGTATGAAGATAGCTTTCGTACTAATCCAGAAATAGATTCATTTATGAATTCTATAATGTATATATATCACTTCTCTATTTAGAAAGGTAGAAAGAAAAATTTCATGAATCTTAGACTATTTGTCTCTTAGTAGTTGGATCCCCTAATTTTTGGAATGCCTCGAATTCGACTTGAGAATCTAAATCGGGATCAATACCGGCAAAAACATCTTTAAATAAAGTTTTGGCACCATGCCAGATATGTCCGAAAAAGAAAAGAAGAGCAAATGTGGCATGGCCGAAGGTAAACCAACCCCTTGGACTACTGCGGAAAACACTGTCCGATTTTAGAGTAGCGCGATCGAATTCAAAAATTTCACCCAATTGAGCACGTATGGCATACTTTTTCACGGTAGCCGGGTCACTAAAACTTACTACATCGAGTTCACCACCATAAAATTCGACAGTTACACCTACTTGTTCAACACTATATTTAGATTCTGCTCTTCTAAATGGAACATGCGCCCGAACAATTCCTTTTTCATCTACTAAAACGACCGGAAAAGTTTCAAAGAAAGTAGGCATGCGACGTACGAAAAGCTTGTGTCCTTCTTTGTCTCTGAAAACACCATGGCCTAACCACCCAACAGCTATTCCATCTCCATTATCCATCGCGCTTGCTCTAAATAATCCTCCCTTGGCTGGATTATTACCGATATAATCATAAAAAGCTAATTTTTCGGGAATTTTGGACCAAGCCTTTGATAAATTAAATTTTTTGGCTTTACTGGAATGAATCCTTCAATCTATTTCCTATTGAAAGAATCCCTGATCCCATTAATAGCGGGTGGGACCAAATAATTCTACTGAAGTTGCTGCGGAACCGTACCACATAGTTCCAGCAACGACAAAAGCGGCAAAAAATACGGTGGCAATACTACTAGATAGAACAGTCTCAACATTCCCCATACGTAATCCTTTATATAATCATTGGGGGGGATGAACATTGGGGTGGAATAAACCTGCTAATATACCTAAAATACCGGTTGCAATATGGTGAGAAGCTATCCCTCTCGAAACGAAAGGATCGAAACCCTCGGCTCCCCAAGTTGGAGCTACGGGTTGTACTTTTCCGGTCAATCCATAGGGATCTGATACCCATATACCGGGACCAAATAGACTTGTTACGTGGAATGCTCCGAATCCAAATCAAAGAACTCCCGAAAGAAATAAATGAATTCCAAAGATTTTAGGTAAATCCAAAGAAGGTTTACCTATGCGTTCGTCGCGAAATAGCTCCAAATCCCAAAAGACCCAGTGCCAGATAGCTGCTAAGAAAAGCAAACCTGATAATACAATATGCACTGCGGCCACACCTTCATAACTCCAAAGACCTGCATTAGTTACAGTTTTTCCGGTAATACTCCAACCCCCCCAGGATTTTATTATTCCTAGACGAGTCATGAAAGGTATAACAAACATACCTTGTCTCCACATCAGATCAAGAATAGGATCGGACGGATCAAAAACGACTAATTCATACAAGGCCATAGAACCAGCCCAGTCGAAAACCAAAGTTGTATGCATTAAATGTACAGCAATTAAACGGCCAGGATCATTTTATACGACAGTATGGACACGATACCAAAGTAAACCCATGGAGATATACCCCTTTCTCAAAGAGAAGTAGAGACTATGTAACTTTTTCGCATTCATTGGGACTATACCGTAACAAGATTAAACCAATATTTCATTATCTGAAAAGTTTTACCTTTCTCGATGATGGGGAATAAATAGAAATCGAGGCATTAGTTTATTCTTGTTAATAAAGACAAACAGAAATAGTTTAGCATTTATATGTTTCATATAACAATGCAAAGATTGGTCTCATTCAGTTTATAGTGGGAACGAAAGAACCTCGGGGGGGGGGGGGGGGGGGGGTGAGAAAAAGATGGAAATAAAGTACTTAATATATATAGATTACATATGCTATAATTATATCGTAAAAAAAAGATGAAGACTTAATTATTCATTTTTTATTGATTCATTACGCTTTACCATTGAAGGGTTTCATCCAATATATCAGAAATAAAATGCCCATTGGTGTTCCAAAAGTGCCTTTTAGGCTCCCTGGAGAAGAAGATGCTGTTTGGATTGACGTATAGTGCAACTTGTCAAATATCTCCGGTTATATGGAAACTATGCATCATCTTTTCCGATTTAGATGTCTTTATCTCACCCAAGATTGATTGGATCGTCAATATTTTAGAGCGTGAAGTTATGATATGATGAGAGGGATTAAGTAAAAAAAGATTATTAATCTCGGATTTCTATGGTTAGCTCAAACAAATAGAGTTTTCAGGCCTCATTGGAACTATAGACTCAATAATTAATGGGATTTCAGTCAAAATAAATACCAATAAAACTAGGAATAATTTGTTTCAGGAATAGAAAATAACATGAAGGTAATACCTTTGCTTGTCCTATATGTGCAAGTAAGGATCGGATAGTTTTTACCGAGGTAGAGCATAAACCTAAAGATTTAGTTAGGAACCTACTTATAAACAAGAAAATATTGTTATAACGGAAATAACGAAAAGAAAAACCCCGTATTAGTTAACAAGTAGTTCGGTTAGTGAAACTGTAGAAAGAGACAAACTCGAACTGAGGGTGGTAAAAAAAAGGGTTTATCGAAAAATAAAAAGAATGTGAAATTTTTTTATTATTTTTTTAGGAAAAAAGAAACCCTAAACCGCTTGAGCCATATGCTTCTAAAGAAACTTGTACGGTTCCAGAGAAAGAGGATTTATCGATTTATTCCAATCAATCGACTCTATCGCGAAAGATTACTCTTTCTGGGTCAGCATGTAGATGACGAAATCGCAAATCAACTCATTGGTATTATGATGTACTTGAATGGGGAAGATGAAAGCAAAGACATGTATTTATATATTAACTCTCATGTGGAGCAATATTAGCTGGAATATCTGTTTATGATGCTATGCAATTCGTAGTACCTGATGTACACACAATTTGCATGGGATTGGTTGCTTCTATGGGATCTTTCATCCTAACTAGGGGAGAAATCACTAAACGTATAGCGTTGCACCACGCTTTGCGCCAATGCTTCTTTTTGCTCGATCAAGGGAGAAATGTCTGCGCCGAGCAAGAGGTAATAGTAGCATGACATGCAGACCTCGATATAAATATTGTAGAGAAAACTCTTTATCTCGAAGTAGTTAAATAACAATAACTATTCTTTTTTTATTCCATTTTTTACCAGTTTATTCTAGCGTTATAAACTCGCTGTTTTATTTTATCCTCAATAAATAATGAATAATCGATCTTCTTAAAAAGAAAATGGATTTATAGCCATTTTTCCATTTGGCTTTATTTCTGAAAGAAACTTTGGGATTGCTAAATAGGAAAATATCCGAAGCAATGGAACCATTATAGTATTTAGTAAAAAGAACAAAATGGTATATATATGAGTGGTTCAGTTATCAGAAATAGATTCCGAAGATATGCGAAATTGAAAAAGTCTGTGTCATCTCTTGATTAGATTTTTCCCTTATTTGTTTTGGAGCTGTATGCATAAAAAAATGCTTGTACAGTTCATCGAACTCCTTTTTTGTAGAAGATACGAAAAAAAGGTATTAGATTAGTAGGGTAATGATTCATCAACCTGCTAGTTCTTATTATGACGAACAAGCGGGGGAATGTATTATGAGTAAGCAGAAGAAGTCTTAAAACTTCGCGACTGCATCACCAAGGTTTATGTACAAAGAACGAGTAAACCTCTATGGATTATTTCCGAAGATATGGAAAGAGACATTTTTATGTCGGCAAAAGAAGCAAAAGTTTATGGTATTGTTGATCTTGTAGCTATAGAAAATGCTCAAAATTCTTGAAGAATAAAAAGAAATTTTGGATCTATGAAATGATATTGTATGTATCCCCACCGAGAAATGAGGGATTGAAATTGGGAATAAATGACTATTAGTTTGGTTGGGCCCCGCCCGGGATAAAAGGAAGTGGGAAAATAAATTATAGAAAAATTTCTTGAAATATTGCACTAATCTAACTTTCTCATTAGTACCGGATTCATACAAAAGCAAAGTCTAATTGAAAAATTTATAATAATTTCTTATGGTTGGGATTAATCCGAACCAATAAATTCTGCATACGACGGAAAATGCCTACTATTCAACAATTAATCAAGAATCGAAAACAACCGGTAGAAAATAGAACAAAATCTCCAGCTCTTCGGGGATGTCCTCAGCGTAGAGGAGTATGTACTAGGGTGTATGTGCGACTTGTTTCGATTAGAAACTTTAAAATAATAAATAGGGATCGGTATGGCGGAAGAACTCTTTTGTTATGGTAGAGTCTCAATCTATCAATTACCTATATGGTAAATGAAATTTGTGGTTCCCATGGGTGCGAATCCAATTATCTCGATGTGGGGTGAAAGAAGCAATTTTTCAATGGTATTGGTGGGTCATCGATCCGTTAAGCAAGAAAAAAAAAAGATGCAACGAAATTTAGGAAGAAAAATGAGTTATATCGATGCAAAAACGGATTAATAGGGTCAGCTGTCTAGCAAACCCTCGAAATAACGTGTCGTTACTGGATGGTGAAGTCTTTCATTACATATAGTGAGACCTTCTATTTGGTAGATAAAACAGAGCTATAAATTGGAAATTATACAAATAACCGATGACATTCTCAGGCTCCGGCATATAGAGAGGACCTCACCGTTGAAGTAGGAACCATAGAAACGATGGAATCCATTATTTTTTTATTTAAGGTCCCATTCCTTACTGGGAGGGTTTTCAACCCATAAAAAATAATGGCTAGGAAGGTTGCAGTAGTAAAAGCCAGTGGAATCCTTACTTTCTACATCATAATAGTTAGTCAAACCTTACAATCTATTTTTTTACTTATCGAAACCCTATTATTCCGAATTCTTATTCCAGAAGTAAATATAATAAAGTATATGTTTTTATTATTTTTATTCAATGTCCGAATTATTATTCCATAAATAAATATAATAAAATAAAAAAAATTATTATTTTTATTCAGTGACGAAATAAAAACAAAATGAGAAAAATATTGTATTTGTGGATAAGCCCTACTTGGTTCGGAAGAGCAGGAAGGGAAAAAACATAAAATAAATTTTATTTTATTTTTTTATTAAAACTATTTAGTAATTTGCGAGAGTAGATATCAATGACTAGAGTTAAACGTGGGTATGTAGTTAGGAAACGACGAAGATTTATTTTTACACTTACATCAGGATTTCGGGGAGCCCATTCGAAATTATTTTGAATTACTAATCAGCAAGGAATGAGGGCTCTGGCTTCCTCTCATCGAGATAGAAGTAGGCGAAAAAGAGATTTTCGCCGTTTATGGATTGTTCGAATCAATGCAGCAACTCAAGGTAGTGGAATCTCCTACAACAAATTAGTTCGAGATTTGTATCAAAACCAAGTGCTTCTGAATTGCAAAATGCTTGCACAGATGGCTATATTAGATAATGATTGCTTCTCTACAATTATAAAACGAACCAATAAATAAAGGTAAACTGGAGGTACGAAAATAACTTCCTCGGAGTATAATCACTCCGAGGAAGTCAAGTCGAAAAGGTTTTCCTTCTTATGAAATGAAAAATATATGAAATTATTCTTACTTATTATTAGTAGTAATAGAATAAAAGATCGAATCAATTTTCATTATTGAGAAAAGGTAGTAAGGCTAGAACCCGAGCTTGTTTAATAGCAATAGTCATTAAGCATTGTTGTTTTGAAGTCAATCTATTCATTCGTCTAGATAGGATTCTTCCCTGTTCGCTAATAAATCTACGAAGCAAATATATATTTTTATGATCAATTATTTCACCCGATCTAATTGGTGGCAGACGTCTACGAGAAGATCGTTTGGATTTATTTATGGCTTGTTTCATAAACCTCTAAATGCTATTTATTTCTTTATTTCTTTATGGATGGTATGCCTACCACAATAGGGGCAATATTTTTTCAGTTCCAATCGAATAGGCAACGATTTTTCCGAGTGGTATATTTAGACACACCTTTTTTTTTCTCTCACTTTCTTGGGCACAATCAATACATTCCAAAGTAATTGTTATTCTTACATCTTTATTCTTAGCCATAATCCCATTTTAGAAATTATATTTGTAAAACCTATAAGATTTTATGCTTAGAAAAAGAAAAGCATAAGGTTCTAGCAAAGAAGATCAATCAATTAATTCCCAGATCTTTTAGCGAATTCTAATAATAATAATTTTTTTTTTAAAAAATTATTACGATTGCAACCCATGAATATAATTTCGCAAATAGAGTCCCAGATTCAATCTTTGTATAAGATATTTCTCTTCTCTTCCTCTTTTTATTCGAATTAATGCCCCCCGATATTTCAATTTCATCTAATCATTCCATTGGTTAATTTAATCAATTGAACGTTTAGAGTCTCATTAACTTCAGATAGAGATAACAAAAAAAAAAATTGTTATTTTAAAAAAAGGAAGAATTAAAGCATCTAGAAAAAAACGATTGATTTCTATCAATAAGCCAGCCAAAAATCCAAACCATAACGTAGCTAGTACGGGCACCGTAGAAATATATGTTTTGACATCTTGCATTGTGAATTTCTCCTTTATAAATATATCTAATTATAGTCTTTTCGGTGTTTTTTACAAAAAAAAAATGCGTAACGAAATCAAATTTCAAAAGAAAAGATTAATTGAACACTTTCTAGTTTATCTTTTTCGAACCATTTAAATAATTAATTGGTATTATATTAAATCCCACCAATTTCTTTTTTATCTCACTATTTTTATTCTATTCCGGGATAGATTGACGAATAATTGTGAAATAATTAATTCAATCTTTGATCTATATCTTATTAAACTTATTTTATCCCAAATAATTATTTTTCCTAAATTTAATGAAAAGAACGATATTTTGATTATTTCATACACATCATATACAATGGCACATCATATAGATCGGAGTTATATACCATACAATATAGGTTTTATCCACACAAGTAATGGGGAACATGCAAAAGCTTTGGAATACTACTTCCAGGCATTAGAGCGAAATCCATCCTTGCCACAAGCTTTTAATAATATGGTTGTGATTTGTCATTACGTGCGGCTATCTATACTAGATTTTATTAGTCGGAAACTACCATAAATAATGGAATCGGAGGCTTTCTACATATGTACGATTATTTAATGGTTCCTTAACAACTGTAACAACGAAAAACTCCTTTGGAGTCCAAACATGAAGAAATAATTAAAGCCTATGTACTCTATGGATAATAGAATTCAATTTGTGAGAAAGGCACCGTAAAGATCAATTATTGAAAGTTTGGGCTGATACGACTACGATATAATATGTTTGCTTGGAAATACACAAAAGGGATGGGGAATCTATCTATCTATATGAATTCAACTTACGTAATAAGGTTGACTCGATTAGCTATTAAACAACGGTGTAGCACCAAATCCTAAAGAGATGAAGTACTTGGTAGTACCTACTACCGAGTATTGAAAAAATCTATATAAAGGTAAGATAGTCACCATCCGAAGAATTTAGATTCTTTATATAAATATAAGGATTTCTTATTATTGGTGGGAGAAAAGATAAAAATTTTATTTTTCACTTTAAGTCGAATTTAAAACTCATTTCATTAATTATTTATGCATAAAATGAGAAGAGGGACCAAATATTAATAAAATATTGAATATTAATCTCTCTTATTCTGTCTTTTGAATGAAACAAATAAGTAGTAGATAAAGTAAATAGTTAATCGAGCTATATGAGGTAAGAAACCCTCAAGTACAGTTCAAGGGGAAGGAGCTTCTTGCTAGTACGGGACTCGGTAAAAGAACAGGATTTAATAATTGGAGAATGAAACTATCCAAAAATATCTTATGAACCCGAGCATCACTAATTGAAGTTATGGGGCGCAGGGATTGATAATCCAAAAGATCTTTGGTTCGGTACCAATAAAATAGAATGTATGGTAAAACTAGCAAAGTGACTGTATGAGGTTTTACTAATATCATATAGAGGGGTGAATAATATATCGATAGAAATATTATTAATTATCCTATAATCAAACCGCTTACTGCCGCAGTACCACTGAGATTTCCCTCTAAAAGAAAAGCTCTTATGGATAAGATTTGAGAAGGGCTAGTAGGCAATGTTGTAAGAAATCCATAATATAGTCCAAATAAAATCAATGAACTTGAAATATTTATCCATGATAGTATTGGAGCCCATAGCACAGAAAGCAGTAAGGGAGTGTTTGTTATCATAATGAAATACCTTCCTCGAAAGCATAGGGGTGGAATAGAATAAAATTGATAAGTTTTTGGTATATACTAAGAAAAAAATCCAGTAAATTTAGAAGTATTTTTTTGATCATTAGAGTAGGTTTTTTACCCACTAATCAATAAAAATGGTTGGACTATTTCAATAAATCAACTTCAATATTTTTTATATTGCGAAAAAATTCATTTCATTTTTATTTCTTTTCCCCCTTAATTAAACTGGTCCAACCCAAATCTTCTAAACTATTATTGCGTCGTAAGGGACGGGTAACCAGTTCAAGAACATCCCTTGCATTGGTAAATCCATGAATATGAGCAAAAGTAAATTCAATAGACCATTTTGTGTTAATTCCTCTCGCTTCCAGAGGATTAGCATGAGCCATTCCAGTAATAGCTAGGTCAGGTTGTAACTCACGCATGCGCTGTATCTGATTGTAATTATCAGGTTTCTCCACAATTCGTGGCATAGGTACGCACATTTCTTTACATGTATTTTGTAGAAGTAACAATTCAGCGGCTTGATATCGTTTATCCAAATACAGAATACCAATCTCATAAACAATCATTTCGCATCGAATCAAAAACCTGGCTAGAGAAACTTCTAAGAGATTATCTCCCATAAAAAATACGGATTTTCCACATACCAAATCGATATAATCTTTCAAAGTTTCCCACATTTGTTGTTCTCTTTCTTCCAACCTTGGGTTTCGATACCAAATACGAAACAAATTTTTTCGATCCAAGTGCGTGTTCCATCGGGACCAATAGGAAAGGGTGCTCCAATCAATTTACATTTATGACGTTGCATTAGGGTTGTTGCTGTCCGACTTAAAAATGGATTAACCCCACACACATAGACTCCATCACCTATTGATGGAATATCAGTATATCTCTGAGCGGGTAACTGACCCGATACTTGAATGGATTGACGTCTCAATTCTAAACTAAGTTGAGAAGCCAGGGTAGAAGGTAAAGAACCAAAAAGGACTAACGGGGGATGCTTCTTTAAATTATTTATAGGTCCGGGGTTTACTCCTCCCTTCCTAAGGGGAAGGAGAGGAAATAAATTTTGCATAGCTTGATCTTATATAGTTTCCTTTCTCTCATCACCCAATAAACTTCGTTCTGGACAACGATTTGCCATAGCGGCTAAGACAATATCTTCTCCTTGGGTAAAGGCATAGTCGAGTCCATTTGCTCTTGCTACCACAATATTTATTCCAATTTCAGTTTCTAGTTTCGGTGCCATACCTTCCAAATCCATTTTGATTATTTATGTGGTACAAGTACCGATCCATATAATAACACTTGGGTTTCGATCTTTTTTTATTTGTAGGCAAAGCCTCTTTAATTCTTGATAATCATTCAGTTGAGCCAAGATATCTCCTTCTTCCAATTCTGCCATAGCATAACGCAATTCTGCAAAAATCATCACTCCGAGAGCATTTTGTAAAAAATAGCCGCACGTTTTTGTACCTACCACTAAAAAGAAACTATCTTTGATTTTTTGGTACAACCAAGCTATACAATTAATAGGACAGAAGGTATGGTAGTTACCTGTCTCGCATTCAAAAGTGAAAGTTTCAGATATGTTAATTGACATAGATATAATTCCTTGACTGATAGACTAAATAAATTGGATCTCAAATGATCGTAAAATCAAGTAAATTTTCATGATTTAACTCCCTCTTTCCAATAGGATTTAGGTAAAAGTTGGAGAGTAGACTAAATAATTCTCGATCCGGAACTTCTCTTGGTACAATTCCTTCTAGTTGAGATAAAATTTGATCTGCTATATTAAGATAGAATTCACAAACATAGTTAAGAGAAGGTTGAAATTCAACCATTTCAAATAATGTCTTACCTTTTACTCTAGATACTCGAATGTCTTCAATGGGGGGTAATACTTATAATACAGGCATCGGACAAGCTTCTACGTATTTATCAATCAAATCTCTCTTGGATGTGCGATTCCCCACCAAGCCTGCTAATCGGAGTGGATGTGTACGAGCTTTTTCTCTAACAGAAGCAGCAATACGATTAGTTGCGAATAGTGCATCAAATCCATTATCTGTTATGATAATGCAATAATCAGCATAATTCGATGGAGCGGCAAAACCCCCACAGCCTACGTCACCTAATACATCGAATGAAATAATATCATATTCATAAAAGGCATTTAGTTCTTTCAATAATTTGACGGTTTCTCCCACGACATATCCCCCACATCCAGCTCCTGCGGGTGGTCCCCCTGCTTCTACGCAATCGACTCCTCTGTAACCTTTATAAATAACATCTTCGGCCAAACATCTTCGTAGTGATAATATTTCGACTGTAAAGTATCTATAATGGTAGGTATCAAGAATCTCGTGAGGGTAAAAGTACTATTATGTTTAGGATCACATTCGATCTGCAAGACTCTTTTGCCACGTCTTGCTAAAGCAATGGAAATATTACAACTAGTTGTTGATTTATCGATTCCACCCTTTCCATAAACTGCTATTTTCATGTGAAATATCTCTTGGTATTTGTTTTATTTACAATTCGTAGCTAAAAATGACCATTCTATTGTTTCTTACTCCATAATAACACAATGTGAGCTATAACCAACATTCCTTCGAAATGTCTTGAAAAAAAGTATTACTAATAGGAATAGGTATTGATTCAATTGATTAAGTAGAATTTCAAAAAGTAAAAGTAATGACGGTACGATCGTTGATAAGGATTCCCCTAACTGACTTCCCACTACCTCACTACTTCATCCACCAAAACCTCTGGGCAGGCAGATCAAATAGAATCTTACGTGTTCTCGCATTCAACCTAAGAAAGGCTCTACATCTTGGGGTAGGCAGAGGGGTGAAAGGACACCAACAGGGGGCTTGATTAAAAGAAATTTTGTCATTGACTAACAGTTCCAAGTGCTTGCTATAATGTCTGACTCAGATAAGGAGTTGGAAAGATGATAGGTAAAGGAGGTTATTAAGACCATCTCACCATTATCTGCTAGCTTTTGGGAAAAAAAAAATGCCCCGTTGTCGTTCGCAAGGATGGAAAGGTCTTTGTTGCCTTTCGGTAGAGTGAGTATACTTAGCAAATCGGCGGGATTGCAGCACCGTGGAAATCGATTGATCAATATGCATCGAGGAGACAGTGGAGAAGATCATGGTGATGGTTGACCGCCTCCCTTTGTCCCGAAGGCGCTCTCCGGGGAGGTGGAGGGGATTGCTATCGCTATCTCTTTTTTATATAATAGAGGGTAGGGTGTACGCAAAGTGAGTTCCCAAAGTTCCGAAACTTTGGGTTTTTCAACGGTTCATGCACCATAAGTAGGTCGGTTTAAAGAGCAAGAGTCTTTGAATATAAGATGAAACTCTCTGCAATGTTCCTCAGTAGCTCAGTGGTAGAGCGGTCGGTTGTTAACCAATTGGTCGTAGGTTCAAATCCTACCTTGGGAGATCCATCTTTTTTTAGGAACTTGCTTTGACTGTTAGGAGTAGGTAAAACATTCCTTGTCATTGTTTGGATTCATGCAAAATAGCTAAAAACAAAGAGAAGGATGTACTCGCTACTCCCAATAGTCTTTCGGAAAAATGGAAACAACGGCCTCTTTGAAATACTGAAAAAAAAAAAGACTAAGATCAACAAATCCATAATTCTTTGTTCTCATGGCATTGTCAAAGCCTAATTCCTAATTGGTGTGAAGGCTTCCATTTGCCTACCAACGTGTTATTAATAGCTAGTGAAAGTGTCAATTTATTTTTCAGAAATCATTGATAATAAATAGGGTCACAGCATGCGTCAAGATCTTGGTGTAGATGTAGTAGCTGGCTAGGAGAATATCTTGTTTTACAGCCCCAGAAAGAACCTCTGGGGCTAGTTGTGGGCGAGGAGGGATTCGAACCCCTGCCACCATGGTTCGTAGCCACGTGCTCTAATCCTCTGAGCTACAAGCCCCGCCTCCACTGGATCTGTTATTAGGCGCCTTTTCCAGAAGCAATCTTTCCTCTCTTTAGCCCGTCGCGTCGGAATGGCGAGGAAGATGCGGAAGCTTAAGAGTTTTTTTTATAAAAGAGAAAAAGAGGTATTACATTTCGAAGTGTGGAGTAAGAGGAGAGAAAGGAGATCGGAATTTGTATGTATGGGGTTCTAAAGCAGGCGACCTTTAAAAAATAATAGGAGGCGTGAAACTTTTTTTTCATCATGGCGTCAAGCTATTTTTCCATAGGGCTTCCCCCACAGTATTGTCACCGTAGTAGAGTTTCACCATCAAGCTCGGGATGGATTAGTGTGGTTCCTCTATGCCTAAGACACCATAATATCAACCCATAAACTTTTTTTTTCCTTTTTTTTTAAATGTGACTCAAGTGTCAAACTACTTTCAACATCAAAAATAGTTCAACAGGGGGGAGCTATGGACTTGAGCTCAAGCTCGGGTCCTTTTTTTTTTTTCCTTTTATGACTCATGTGCCATCACTCCCTTCGACAAGCTACTTTTGGCGCCAAGAATAGCTTGACAAGGGGGAGCGATGGACCCAAGCTTGAACTGGGGTCCATATTTATTTATTTTGTTAGGTGATTCATGTGCCATTGCTCCCCCTATGGAACTATTCTTGGTGTCAAAAGTAGCTCAACAAAGGGGAGTAATGGACCTGAGCTTGAGGTCAGGTCATTTTTTAGAAAAGTTTTTTTGTGACTCATACGCCATTGCTCCCCCCTACCAAGCTATTCTTGATGTTTGGTAGGGGGTTGGTGATGAACTTAAGCTCAAGCTTGAAATCCCTAATGGCCATTGGAAAGAATGTCAGGCAAACCTACATCATGTACACATTGTTGTTGGTCATTGGTGACAATGTACCAAAAGCTCATAAACATTTGGTGGGAAGCAATTTAAGTGATAGAAGATATATAAATTGCCTTATCAAGCATAAACATGAAGCATAAAAGTCCCAACATTCTATTCCAAGCTCTAATTGGGGGGGGGGGGGGGGAAAGTAATTGGACATGGAGCATTATAGAAAAGGAGTGCATCTTGACCTCTAGTTTTGATAGGGGGAAGAAAGGGAATCAGAATTGAGCATTATCAAAGGGGCAGAAAGGTTGTGATTGTCCTATTAGATTAGGTTGGGGAACAATTATTTCCCACTTCAAAGCATTTTGGACAAAAGTGACATCAATAACATATGGTGACTTTGTTTCCTTAGCATTATGTAACCAAGAACTAAACAAAATCGATCATCAGGGCTCCTTCTTCAAGGTGTACAAGCAAGGTTGCATGGAATGAAAGGATACGTGGATGGATAAATGATTAAAGGAACATCTACCAAAAAATTCAAACAACATCTAAAGGTTTACAAGAGATGGTTGTTGTTGTAACATCTCTAACATCAGTATTGTTGGTGATGCGCCCCCAAGTTCCTTGTTAGACCCAAAAAGGGTCCAACTATGTTAAAAAGCGAAAGTAGTTGGAACTTGGTGCCGCTCCTAGCTTCCAGCACTAAAGGGGGTGAGAAGGGCATGCTGAAAGCTCTGGGATTAAACTAGGAAGAGGGACAACGTATCTAGTTACTTGGTCCTGCATCAAAACCAACCAACAAGTTGATTAGTTCATAATCGGAAGCACTATAGGTGTTGGGACAAGCCACGGGCAACACAAATTCACTTGACTCACCACGGCCCGGACTCGGGGGAAGCCACCACCTTCCCCCATATAGTATTCTATGTGTTTGCCCACGGCACCTACATCCGAATGGCTTTTTGTCCCGAGACTCCTAAGGAGGAGTCCCGAAATTGTCCCGGTTTGGACTCCCGGGACTTTGGGAGCTCATAACTCCCAGCTCAGACATCCAATTGGGATGAAGTCTCAAGAAAACTTATAGGTCTCCTCAAGAGCTTTCCAACGGTGTGTTGCACTCTATGTGCACACACCGGGTTTGGATCGATTCCCGACTTTTAGTGGTTGGGAGTCAAACTACCAGTTTGATTCCCGGCTCTTCTTTCAACCATAACTTGTGCTGCAAATATTCAAATGGCTCATGAGAGGCCATTTTGGACATCTACACTTCAAGACCTTTCCAACGGTATAAAGAACATTTCAATGAGAGGTGTTTTGACCCCTACAATCAAGCATTGAGTTTTTGGGAGTCCCGAAGGACTCCAAGTTCCCACTTTTGGGAGTGTGAGTTTCATCCTCACACTTGCCTCAAAGTGGGGTTGCGATAGTTGGCATTTCATGAAGACCATGCAATTCAAGATTTAATTGTTAGGGCCATGGGCCCCTAATGCAATCTTTAGCCACCTAGGCTATTGATAAATACAACCAAAAGAATGGTAGCAATTTGGTGGTGTATGGATTAACTTGGTAGCATTTATAATTTACTACCAATTTTCTAACATAATGAACTAAATGTGGCTAATAACCCTCACTAGATGTTACATCACTTATCACATTTCATTTGCTAATGTTTGTTACCTTGTCACGAGCTTTTAATGTTGACCAATGTACAAAAATACATACTTAAGGACCTATGTGACATTTTGGGATGTTGCATAATTATATTGCATATATGGGTTTTTCATTACCCTTTTTCCATTATTGCCTAAGCATCAAATTGGTTTCAATAGGTCTATCATCCTTTGCGTGTTGTCAACAACAAAACTCTTAATAATGTGTTACAAAAAAAATTATTGACATCGAGGTCTAATTGACCATGATTGTGAAATGATCTCATGAACCCATATCAAGGTGTGCTTGTGGTGTTTTGCAACAAATATCCCTAATCTTATTACATGAATATCTTCCATGCACCTATTTTCAACCCTTTTGTTGTAAAAATAGACCATTTGTTGTAAAAATAGACCATTTGTTGCAAAAACAAATATGAAGCACATTTTCGGTCTATACTATGTTTACTAATTATGTTTCTATTCTTGTGACATCCCCACATCTTGTCAAGTCCATCCTCACATAAACCATTTCAAGAATGTTCCCAGGTTCAAAGGCTCATAAGATGATCTAATTTAAATCCAACTTTGTGGTGTTACTAGATAACATTAACAAACAACTTTTGTCCTAGACATCCCTCCAAGCCAATTTTAACCACAAATTCTTGAATCATGGTAGACCCATGGCCCGTGTTAAGGTTGTGCCTAGATCCTTAAATAACACAGAATCCCAATCACTATGAATAACAGCCCTAGTCACAATACCCAAGCTATGCATCTTACCCTACATTGGTAAGCATATCAACCACACAAATATGGGCAACTCAGTTAGCTAAGACATTGAGGAGGTCATTGATGAGCTTAGGGTGCCTTTCAAGATAAAAGTCTACGACATGGTGTAAAGCTCCACATTTGCAACATTGACAACATCCTTAAATTACATGTGGTCCCAAGCCTTTGGGGAATGGTTCATCATGGTTGCATCTACATATCATCATACTCAACAAATTAAATGTATAGATATGTAAATTTATGTCAATGTTGGTGTTTTGGAACACAAATAAGCTTTGGGACACTGATGTCAATGACAAAAGCATTGAAGTAGTCCATCAAATTCTAGGGGTGGGACATGGCATAAAAAGTTCCCATCTTTGTGAGGAGATTCATATGAACACACTCCAACCCAAGCCCACTTTTCCATGAGCATAATGAGGTCATCAAAGTGGCCCTTGTTTTCATACTATGTTGACTTCTTCCAAGTCATCAACTTGGATAACAACCAACAAACCATAAACAAACATTATGGACATCAACAATCTTAGTTGAATGTGCTCCTTACATATATTAGCAAGCAATTGCACTAACAATAGATATCTAATTTCCAAGATGAGACCCTCAATCAAGTCATTCATCCAATTGACATCTATCAATTCCTTTGGTTACAAAGGAATGTTATGTGGATTCACCTTTTGAACATAATCCTCAATGTACCAAAGTTGGTTACTGAAGCATAAATAATGGGTGAGATCATGCACAAATCCATGGCTTTCATAGACATCCATCAACAATCATGCATTTGGCACCTTTGATTCCCTCAAAAAGTTTATTATCAACTATGGATGGCAAAGGTTAGATTCCTTGGTGACATGTTCCATTCCACTCTTTTTGATTTTGTTAATCTTTGCTATAGCTTCAATGTACATATAATGGCTATCATGGTCCTCCCTAGAACTTACCTATATGCTTTGACTAAGAAATAAAACCCTTCATAAGACTTGAATTGTTCAAATAATTTGACAACCAGATCCACACCCAACTCCTTTATATTATATTTTTTAACCACCTAAATAGTAAACATAAAACATGCAAATATTGGTACATGGAGTAAGATATATAGTGATGTGCAGTGGAAAATGTATTTCAAAGAAATTAAAATCAAAGGAACAAGCCATGGTAATTGACGCAGTCCCAAGTTCCTTGATAGACTCAAATGTGAGTCTAAGGTGAAAACAATGGAAGGAAAAGGAGTTGGGGCACGCTCCCTGGCTCGCAACATTTTGGGCATAAAGGAGCATGCTGGAGCTTTGGGATGGGGACTAGGACGAATGACAAGCAAATCAATTATTCACAGGGACCTGCACAAACTAAACAACAAGTTGGTTTGTGCATAGTTGGAGCATTTTTTATGCACGGACAAACCACGGGCAAACACAAACTCACAAAACTCACCATGGCCCAGACTTGGGGACAACCACTGCCTTCCCCCTTATAGTACTCTCTATGCTTGGCCACGAGGCCAACACCACAAATGTCATTTTGTCTCGGGACTCCCAACTTGGGAGACCCGAAATTCAGAAAATTGCGACACTTGTAACTTTGGAGGCCCATAACTTTTTGTGTAAAATTTTGATTGGGGTGAGGTCTAAAGCAAAATTATAGCCCTTATTGAGATATTTCCAAAGGTATGTGGAATGCCACTTTCATGCAAATAAATTAGGGTGATTCCCAACTTTTAGTGGTCGAAAGTCAAATTGGTACTTTGATTCCCAACCCTTCTTTTGGCCATAACTTGTGTTCTAAGTACTCCAATGGGTCATGCGAGCTCATTTCAAACATCTATGTCTCAAGCACTTTTTAATGGTATAAGGAACTTTTCAATCCAATGAGTTTTGGCCCTTGAAAGTTTTTTTTAAAGATTGAGGAGTCCATCGGGAGTCCAATTCCCAAAGTGGGAGACCACTTGGGAGTGTGTGGGCTCATTCCCTCACACTCTCCTACACTCCCATGAGCATGAAATGTGATTCCCAAGCTTCATTCTCAACCTGCACCTTTGCAAGCCCTTGCCTTGGTCACGAGCCCAAAGTTAGGGTTGCGACAAATATTTGCGACATGTCCATGGATGAATGATTTTTATGGATGAAAAAAATGGATGAAAAATGAATGAATTTTATTATGAATCTTGCCAAAAAACATTATTTTTGCAAAAAAATTAATAAAAGAAATAAGGTGGGATCAATTTATGTTGGTTTCTTTCAAAATAATTTGACAAATGAAATGTTCAAGTCACATTTTAAAGCCATACTTCGTATTTCATTAATATGAAATATATTCAAGCTCACCAATATTTATACCATATAGAATGTTAAATTAATTATCATAGACCCATAGAAAAATAGCTGTAAATCCAAACATTCACTGTTCACCAAAATGAAAAATTGAAATTATGAAAAACTAAAATGGAAGAGCAAAATAAAATTGATGAACACAACCTATTTGTAACCAAGGGTTATGTGCCAATGTAAATTATAACTTTTTCAAAACCAGAAAATATGTGTCAAGAGAAACAGTACCTATTCATCTCCAAGAGGTATGTTCCCATTAGGAATTGAAACAATATGAGGGCACACATTCTCAATACCATTTCACACTTTCTTACATTTGAATTTAGTTTATCAAACCTCTTACATCTAAGATCATTCTTGCCACTTGAAAAAAAACTACATTTTTCCCCCATCTCCACCTGAACTTACTAGCTCTAACTTTTCTATGGCTACCATTCATTTGTAATTGCTACACATCTTTTTACAATTGCAAACAAAATTTTACAAAAATGGTCACATCAAACACTTTGGAAACTATGATTGAATGCACATTAATCTCAACCATACTAAATAAAATATGCAAAATGAGAACAAAACCCTTGGAATCCAACTTTGTTAGGATCTCTAAAGAATTTATTAGAAATCAGAACATGGGGAACAAAGTGGAAAAGGAAAATTGACAAAACAATAAAATGGGCGGCATGGCAATGGGCGAATTTAAAATTGATAAAAAAAGTCTTGCATTGGTTAAAAAAACTATAAACATACTGAAGGAGGATATGGAAGACTATCACTACGTGATGTTTACACATGCCATGGAGTTCTTTCAAGAATGGGCAAGTTCCATAACATTTTTTCACAACTTTGTTGCAAGATTTGTCAATAGAGGATTTGGTTTCCTTTGGCAACCTCTTATTAATAGAATTTATGAAGCCTAGTATGACTATATGCAACTTCAAGTAGGTGAGCCTGGGTGCACAAGATTTAAGGAACAAAGTCGTAAAACAACATGTGAATCCTTGGATGATAGGCCTTACATTGAAACCATGAGATGTCTATGATAATCGAAAAAAAGACGTCCCAACAATTAATAAAGAAACCAAAATACCATCCTTTGCAATAATTTATGGTTCATTAGACGTTTTGATATGAATTAGGGTTAAAGATTTACTTTTTATAAAATCCAATAATACTTCGAAAATTCTTAATTTTCAAAAATCCAAAGAATACCAATATCTAGACTAAAGGATTATATCCTCCACTCTAGTATTATTAATTTGCACACATAATTGCTTTATTCAGTTTTACCATTTCAATTGATTTTCTAACAATCAACAACAAATAAATCACTGATTATTTGTAAGCTACCAAAAATTTCATGCATGAAAGAAACACATTCTTGCATTCAATTTTAAATACAATATCTGAGCCAAAAAAACAACCATGGCAAATTCACCAAGATGACATTTGATTTGACCCTTTATTTAGACTATTAGAAATTAGGAAATGGGGCATTCGATAAAAGGACAAAATGGACAAATGGGAAAAACCAAATAATAAATTATATATATTGCCAAAAAACTCCCAAGGTGAAACCCCACTTAATAGAAAATGAAATATAAGACTATGCAAAAAGAATGACCAATGGTGTCCAATTTGAAAGAAATGAACTCACAGTACTTGGCACATTCTAAAACATCTTGCATTAATTACACTCAGCAAATAAATATTTGTTAGGATTGATGACATAAATATTCACTGATCAAATAATATAACTTCAATAACAAACCAACATAAATGTTCACAATTGACATAGTAAAATGGACGTTAGAAAATGAAAATTCAAAACGAACAAAAACCTCTTTAGAGATTCTATGTAATGAGAAAGAGGTGCAATGGATGCCGACTTTATTTCATTGCAAGGGCAAGTTTGCAATTGTGAGAATGCTTGCTAGAACTCCTCGAGACTTGGATCTATATGCTTGATAGAACAGTTGATCACATACATATGAAAGTGGTAACTGCAGACTACAATGTGAGAGTGGGATATTGGGCATCAAGAAATAACGTGCAAGAATACAAAGTGTATGTCACAATGATATGGATGTTCAATCTAGATTTTGTGAACGACTTGTGACAAGCTCCTAGAGATAATCTGTGCCAACTAAATTGACAAACCATAATTATAGGACTCGTTTAATACGCCAAGCAGAATTTTTATTGGGGATGAACAAACCAAACCAATATTCATTGGAAGAAGCATAAAAGAAGTGGCTAGAAAATGCAAGTGATCCACAAGATGACGAGTATGAGTTGCCAATTTAAAAATATGATGTAAACTAGGACATAATAGTAGAATTATGAAGGAACACCGTAGTAGGAGGAGGAGGAACGAAAAACACCATCATAATTGACATCTAAAGAAGGAGAAAACCCATAAAGTGAGGATGAAAAATATTTTGGGTCATGTAGCAAAATCACTGTCAATTCATGGCATGGAGTAAAAGGACAATCACCGTCATATGCTGCACACTGTAGGAACACACATAGATGAGGACCATAAGCAAGAATGTTAATAACCCATTTTTCATAAAAACTTGAGAATGTAGAGCAAAAGCACATAACATTGTTGATAAGAAGAAACTAAAGTTGATTGAACTTGTTTTGTAATATTAATTGTCATTCAGAGGAAACAATTAGCTAAGGAAACTAAGGAAAATACTTGTACAAATGCTTATAACGACGAGTATTACAATCCTTCGGAGACATTAGAAATAAAAAACAAAGGTGTTGTGGATATTGAAGGTGTGAATACATTGAGAAGAGAAATAACAACAAAGAGTCTAAATTTCCATCCAGGTTCGAACTATCTGAAAGCAAAAGCTTCATGGTAGATTTTAATCTATTCCCTAAGGATTACGATGAATATAATCTAGCAAAAAGATTGATTAAAGAGATTAAATGCACTAAAGGATGGAAATTTACAATGAAACTAGAAGAGCCTATGGGTTTACAGATTGTTTTAGTGTATTTTTTTAAATTTTAAATGTGTAGGATTGTTTTATAAATAGAATATTTGAAAGCAAATATGATTGAAACTTCTTCCTCATGACAAATAAGTGTAGTCCAATTGAGAGTGCAATCCAAATTCTTGTATGAAATTCAATCCATAGTTTGGCAATTCAATCTTTATTTTGAATAAGGAAGATGACCAATCTGATGCAATAAACATGAATCTACAAATAATGGCCCTATGTTGGATTGAAAATGATAATGATTGATTTTAGGCCAATGGAAAATGTGTAGTGTTTTGTGAGTATGTGGTGCACATATTTTGTGTAAATACATAAAGTGACATACATGATGGGGAAAGAAAATCTAAGAATTATTTTATAATACCAACTAGAATGTTTAATAGTATCGGTTGTTGTTGCCTAAAAGGCTTTGATTTAGTAAACCCTAAACCCAATTTAATTAAATGTAATGTCAAGAAGCTCGTGAAACATACAAAATAAAAGTAATTCCAACTTGTATTGGAAATAGTGAACATTGGAGCCTTGTAATGAAGTTTATGGATACAATTGGCTAAGGCATAGCTCTAAAATGAAAGCTCAATAACCGTAATGATGACAAATAGGACTATATTTAATTTAGTGGATAATGGGATTCAATCATATATCAATTCTATGATCACATTGTGCATAAGCAAACCCTAGATGTGAATAAACACCTACAAGGAAATGATGACATTCCCAAAAGGCTAGCGAGAAGGAAGCAAATGCAATTACATAGAATAATAACATAGAGGAAGACAAAATATAAGACAAATTTTATTATGAATGAAAACCTGTCACTAAGCTTATTAGAAAACTAGATCAACTTGTCGAAAAGAAGAGGGAAAACAACAATTGTACTTGGATTCTAATATATCGCCTGGAAAAAAAATAAAAATTATTGTGCGACTACAACAGTGACAAAGCACTCTCCCTTGCAGCATGCAAGATGAATGGTTCTTGATCCAACTATGTCTATAGCTGGGGTTATAGTTAACAGGGGCTTGGGAGTGGAGCGATTAATCAAAATATTCTTGTTATAATTTGTATGATGAAAAAAAATAGTTAAAAAATTCAAATGCCGAAGTGGCAGAAATAGGTTTTTTATATAACTAAACAAACATATAATGTACCAATAAAGTAGGAAATACATTTAATTATAGTGATGATTGAATTATTTGTTTAATAAAAAGAATGGCCCAAGTATGTCATTTACCAAATTTGGAATAATTAATAAATAATACTTAATTAGTGATTAAAATGTTGATGACAAGAATGTGACTTTTGTAATATTGATAAATAAATATACATTTAGAGGGATTCCCATATTTCATTCACAATGAGCACATAATATCCTCACATTTATTACTTAACTATATGGCTATTTGAGTTTGATTATAAATTCAAGTTCACTTATAAATTTCCTTTCGAATAGGCGTCCATGCTATGGTTGATGCCGACTATAGGGGGGTGTTAATAATTTAAATTTCAAATATATAAACTTCAACCATTGAAAAATAGATAAATTAATTAAATTATTTGTGAGAAAGTTAAGTTTAAATATTATATGAAAACCATATGCCTTCCTTTATGGTTGGCACCAACCAAGGGGGGAATTGACAAAAATAAAATAAAAATGTAACTACAACAAAACTACACAAAATATTTTTAAATTTATAACTAATATTTATTGATGTTTTTTGAAATGGTTATTGTAGATTTTCAGCATTAAAATTACTAAAATTGAAAGGAAGGAATGATACAGATCATACAAAGCAATGGAATACAGGAAAAAATGATTTTTTTGACAAAACCATGTTTTAAAAAATGAGTAACATCATCCATTTCCTATGGTCGGCAATGACCATAGGGGGAAAGGAAGAAACTAAATCTGAAATTATTTCTTTATAGAATAATAAAATTTATGATGTTTGAATTATTCAAAATTCATATTTCATAATCCGTGAATTTGAATTAATTGTTTTGATTTTATCAAACATTGGAAGGAATGAAATGGAAGGAAAAAATTCAAAAGAATTATGGGAAAAAATGTGGGTAAATAAATTCAACAAACTCAGTTTGCAATGGTCGAGCATGTTTTCAAAATTCAAAGGGAAAAAATTGGAGAATTAGTCTTTGAAATTCTTTGATTAATTTAATTATGGAATTGATTCAAATCATACATTTCATTAAGGTCTCATTGAGTCTCATTTTTGCAAACTCTATAAATGTTTTTGAATCAATAAAAGAAAAGAAGCATTGAAATTTATTAACATCAAATTAATTAGTTTGTTGAAAGGATGATGGAATCAAATCATTGGAATAATTTTATTGAATGACGGTAAAACTTGAACATAATTCACAAGGAACACCAAATAACACAAATTTGATCCTTTTGACAAATTACAAAGATAACATAGATTGCAAGAGAGACGTTATTCCAAACATTCAATTATTTCATAATCAATAAGGTAATTTAAAATACCATGGTCATATGATCTTTCGTTCCTAGAGGATTTTGGAAAGGGAATGAGGCCATGTGTTGAGCAATATCTTTGACATATCTTAGCAAGTAGTTGTTCGGAAGGGGGATTGTGAAGAATTCATTCAAAGCATTAAAAAAAACGAATTGAGAATGATCAGGCTGGATATCTACACAAAACTTAAAACAATAGCCTTACATGAGAGGCAAAATAAAAAAGAAAGAGACAATCAATGATGACTAAAGTCAACTTATTCACAAGTGAGATTGACTTGAGCTCTCTTCTTGGGTTCCAAATTAGGTTTAGACTTTTCCAAAAAGGTTTCACAACCTCTTCATATACATTGTTGTCAGGTCTTAACACGAAAACATCATGGCCCATAGATTGACATGTTCATATGCAATTCCTTGCAAAACAATCAAGGAAGAGTATTATTTTAATCATCAAGCAGCAAAAACTATTGTTTTAAGATTACAAAGAGAATATAAGATGACATACCAGTGGATGAGTTCATGGTGACAATTACAAAGTTAAGAAGGCTGCAAAGGTGAATAAGAACCCTCAATGTGGACACATGCATCTCCTGATCTCCTCTGAATGGTAAACCTCTACTCGACTTCTCCATTGTATCATTGTCTATGTGATTTAGTAGAATATCATCCTCACTCATAGGAACACCAAGCTTGAACATTTTTGGGTGACTTTTTTGAAACTAGAATCCACCCATGGTGCGAACAAGAAAAATTGCCTAACTAAGTCAAGTCTGCAAGATTGGGAACGATAAGATTCAATCCAATATAATTCTTTGGAATCAAATGAAATGTAGTGTAAATAAAATTCAGTAAGGGAATTACCATTTTCCCCTTGATTCTAATGTTCATCCATAATAGAGAATTGATTATTGCCTATTTGAAATGGATCTCATATCCATTTGTCTTTAAGAAGGACTTGATATCCTTGAGGATGCGAGGGTCATCATCATGGAAAATAAGAATCACTCCATTATTCTCCACGTATTTGTTTGCAAAACCAAATATGTCGTACACATATTTATCTATGTGACGGTTCAAGGAGGGTACATCAGTGGGAGGAATGGAGATAAGAGGGATTGGCAAGTCTAAAAGAACTTCAGCAATGAGGAGAGCAAGCTTGCCAATTGTAAAATCCTGAAAGGCGGGAGGAAAATTCTTACTAACCTCCAGAACAATTTGAATAATTTGAAATGAACATAAGGAGTTTCATATTCGTACCTCTAAGAACATTTTATTAAGTTCGTTGAACTCACTGGGCCACGAAACCCTTGCCATCACCATGTCAAGCCAAGAAAGCTTACAAACGTTTATGAATAGTTGCAAGAGGGAATTGCCATTACCTTGAAATTTTGATGGGATAAGGGATGGGGTTTTGAAGAAGATCCAAACTGGGATCTATGTCAATATTCAGGAATCGCCTCCTACAATGGATTGTCCAAGACTATAGACCTTCTAGGTTTGGAGGTGGCTCCTCTTGCTCTACATCTTCCTCATCCCATTTGTCACCTGAAGGTCTAGCAAATTGGTCCTTGGTCTTCCTCAACTTCTTGGTACTTTGGCTCTTCTTCACACCCCTGAAAGTGGAATCAATTAAAGTGGGCTTGTTAAAACATGAGTCCTCAAACTTCACCTTCAACCCGCGTTCTGACTTTGGGGTATTATTAGTTGGGCAATCCAAGTACCATCCATAGGATCCCAAGTGGCCACTTGATCGCTCCTTCAATAGGTCCTTCCTATACATGGTGCTTTTAGCTTTAAGATTGCACCAGATCCTCAGAAGCAAAAACAAGCTAGGGATTGCCTCCTTTACAAAAAGAATATGGGAAAAAATACATGCAGCAAGGGAAATGGGTTAAATGTGTGGAATATTACTCTTCAAGTAAAGTACATCGAAAGGAAAATATGTCCTTTACTTGTAATTCACTCACTTTAGAGCTTCCTCACCACTAATCTATTGTTGCCAAGCCTTGATTTTCAGGATTCCACCCTTTTACTTGAATTCACTATAAAACGGAAATTTCCATAGTTCAAGCTTCTAGTAACTTATGAAGTCCTCAAGACTTTGAACTTCAACACCGTCAAGGATAGACACACTAAGGTCCGTGATTGTGCTATTAAAAAACTTCTAGTGATTTATGAAGTCCACAAGACTCTAAACCTCGACATTGTTAAGGATAGACACACTAAGGTCCATGACTATGCTATTAAAAAACCTCTTGGCCTCCACTTCCAATTATAATGATAACATAAATGAAGCCATCAACGAGAACACCCAATGAAAAAGCTCAAATAGAATATACAATCAAGATGATCTAGCAGAGTACTGGAAAATAAAACATTGCCTTATGAAGCCATTTCTCAAAAATGGCATTCGACAACCTGACCTTGGGAAATTTTTGAGTTTCCTTGAGAATTGGGGATTTGTTCCACTGCTTCAGCCAAGAAACCTTTTGTTCATTGCTCGTTTGCGAAAAAACAAGTAGTTGTAACTTCTTAGTCATCATTTTTAGATTAGGATTCATGTTGTAATGAACCTATACTTGTAGGAAATATTCAAGACAAAGGATGGGGTCACAAATGGGCAATCTCTTTTGGAACGCTATCATGTGTTCCTTTTGAACACTCTCCATTGCCTTGACACTTAGTGAACCTAGCATTTCTAAGTCTCAAAGAACTTGATCTATAACAGTTGCATAATACAAACAATGTGCAGCATCGATGGTAGCTACAAGTTCCCTTTGCAAAAAAACATTTGATTCTAAATCAAATGCAATTGTTCTATAGAATGGAGGTCACCTGAAAAAAGGTTTTGAATGTTTACCTTATACATAAGCTCAAAAAATGCCTCCTACATGAAGCTATACTAAGTTTTCTTGATTTTATTATTGCATTTCTTACATTATGCTTCTAGAATGACCTCCTTGAATTTATGGAGTGGAATCATTTGGATGGATTGAATGCAGAAGAAATCATGAACAAGTGATGGCTTCATGTTGTTCATTTCACATGGAATTGTAAAGAAAATAATGTTAAATATCAACAAGACAATGTTTGACATCCATGGTAAAAAAAACACATTGATAATGGAAACTCACTTGTTTATGTCAATCATAGCAGTAAGCAACTCAACCAGGCCATTTGTTGTGTCCAGAACAAATGAATTGACCTTGATTGCCATAAAGCTAAGAAATATGCATACCTTCAACTAAGAATTTATCAAACTATGCATTCTTTTTTTTCCAAGGAGAATTCCAAGTATTAACATGATTGCACACATATTCTTCCTCCTTGCCAGTTTATTGAAAAAACATAAAATGCCTTCACCTTCCCAATACCCGTGAAGAATGCCTATTCCATCTTCAACATGTTAATCTTCAAAGTCAGCTTGACAATCTGCATGGTCAAGAGCCGACTTAACAATTAACATGGTTAGGAGCCGACACAAAAGGATACTCATCCTTGCTTTATTCTTCGGGAAGATTTTGTATTTGTCTAGAATCTCATATGTATTTAGCTTGTTCTGACATTGAGTAATCTCTATGGTCTTATGGCAGCTAGAGTCTCCTTGTGAGTACACAAATGTGACACAATCATTTACTTTCAGTACATATATATTCTTTCTAGATTTTTTTATAAAAATGACAATGCAACAAAACTTTTAAAAATATATATACTATTCTAGGAGCTCAAATGAAACGAGGAATTTTTTTATGCATTTAGCATTACAATCGGTGCCGACCATTGAAAAAAATCATTTCAATTGTAAAAAAATCTAAGATTCTCTCCAAAACTCTCTATAGTTGGTGTCAACTATAGGGATTTTGAAGGTTAATGGAAACGGAGACATGATATAAAACATATAATGGAAGAGGAATGATATGTTATAAGGATTTGAAAGGATTTTGGTCTATAGTCAACATCGACTATAGATTGAAGGGGCTACAAAGTTGAACCCACAAGAAATTTACAAATAAAAATGCAAATAAAAACTTCAAAAGAAGATTTTTATTTTGAAGAAGCGTTGTAGTCCACGTCGAATACAAGGATGGTAGATAAAAACGTCACATACTATGGAGTTTCCAAGCAAGTTTTATTCCAATTCAATGCATCCATATGCATTTTCCAAATGTTTATTAGCTATGGTCGATACTGACTATATCAATCAAAAGATCTTGAGTAGAATTAGATATCAATTTTTTTTAGAAATAAAGAACTTCCCTTATGGTTGGTGTCGACCATAGAAGTGAAATGCATTTTTTAAAAGCAAAATAGATTTCTTACAACAACTCAAAAGTGGAATTTGAAAACCCACCTCCTTCAAATTTTCTGAAACCATGTCTTGCGTCACAATGGTGCGATCTACTTACAATTCCTACTCCATATCTACCTATAAATCAACTCTCCTAAAGTTTAGTTCTCTGTTTTATGTTTCACAATGAATTAGAAATCTAAATAATTGAATTAGAGGTCGAAACCTAAATGATGGCACTAGAATACTTGTTCATTTTTATTCTCTTCTCAACCTAGTCGGATTGCCCATAAATCTACCTCTTTAAAGTGCAAAATCTTGGTTGTTGAATCAAAATCCAAACCTTGGAATCCTTCTTGCAGGATGCAAAAAATAAAGTGAATGTCTAATCCATATGTTCCACAAGCATAAAACAATTGAAATTGTAGAAAAACTATACCTCTTCATGGGCGTCCCTAGAAGCCAATTCCACGACTCTCTCTTCAATGTTGTGTGCTTCCTTTATTTAAGAACATTTTTGTTAACAAATTCTCATCTTCTAATGTAAAGAAAAATAATCTTGGTTCTCTCTCTACTTACAAAAGACAAAATCATGTCAAGAATATAAAAGATTGAATCAAGAACATATAAAAAACAATTCTTTCAATTTTAAGCTCATCACATAGACATTTTGTTTCATTCGCTTCTTCCACTAAAGTTTCCTCCCCCTCTAGAATGAAGTTGCGAGGCATCCTAACAAATTTCATAGGAAGAAAAATTATGTTCAAAAAAGTTACAATAAGAACTATGCCTAATAATTATTCCCTTTGGCTTTTGCTTTTCCTATTAATATCCATGACAAAAATATTTCACACGATTTGACTAATGAAGAGTATGGACTACATATATTATCATTAATTTGACTTTTAGTCCCATGTTCCAATTTGTTTGTTTTGACATTGGATGTAATTGCAGTCCTCCACATTTGCATGAAGCTATTACCCTATTCTGCTATGCCTTCTTCCACCCATTCTTTTTGTAGTTGTTTTTTTAATTTTTGCACATTGCAGAACAACAACCTTCTTTATGTTAACCTGAATGCCAATTCGAATATGACACTCCTATGCTTTTAGTATCTTGCAACTAACGATATGTCAGAGTTTTTTAGTGTTTGCACATTCCTTTTCCTTGTTCATTTGTCCTTCCAAAAGTTGATCTTTCTCGAATGACACGTAGTTTTTTTTAAATGACTTTTTATATTTTCCCTCTTTTTTTTGTTTATTTCCAACCTTTCACCACATTTATGTAATTCACATAATCCATTGGAAGCTATAGAAAATTTTAGGTTTGATTTCCACTTAAATAACTTTCAAAGAGATCACTTCTACCCAAATTTATTCTCTGCACCATATTCCATCAACAAAGACTATGTTTGGCTACAAGCACATAAGTTTTATAATTTTAATCTAATGCTTGTTATTACACTACTTGACTTTCTTTTTTCTGGTTTTCATTACTATTGTTCTTTGTTCGATTTCATATTTGACTCACTCCCTAGTTGGATTATATTTCCCTGATTCCTTGTCCTCTTCTGCCAAACCCTTCAAATTTTATCCTAGTGTTTGATCTTGATCTTACTTATTCAAATTTGTCTAAGTTCCTTCGCTACAACTCATGTGCCTTTTGTAACATGGCAACATTTCATGTTATTGGACACTCCAACCTCACCATCATGGTAAACAATTCAAGGATGATTGTTATTTTTGAACATTATTTATGCGCTATGTTTATTTCTTAGTCAGGTTCTTTACATCTATTTAAGGACGTCTCGTAATATTCCAATAACTTTGTTTCAAATTCTTTGTACCAGATTCCTATGACCTCTTTGTAGGGGAGACAATAGGTGGTTAGTTGTGGTCGTTATTGCATTGTTAGTGATAGATTGGTTCATAATTCTTAGGAAACCATCTTTATGACAGAAACCGTAGGTTCTATGGTCAAGACTATGAAGCAAGAACTCAAAGTTGATGACACTCTCCTTCAATGTTTTGATGCCCTTGTGTCCTCTACTTTCATTGAATTGTCTGATTCCTCTATGGGTGGGGACTTGACATCACTTCCTTCATTGACAATATCATCAAAACGCATTTTTCAATTTGGAGCCATCCACCCTTGTGGGGGAATATTTAATATGTTGTTTCTTACTTATGCATGATGGTGCTAACAAGACAAACCTCCAACGAGTTGCAGACTTTGGATTATGACAATATCCCTTTGTACAAAGTCCAATTCTTGCTAATTGCTTTTGATGGGGACATATTGTTTGGATTACCGCCCATCCATTCGAATGTTCACAACCTTTCCCAAATGCAAGGCATGGACAAAAAGTACAATGGCCATGCTTGGTGTAAGTTGGTCACAACCAATATAAAAAATTCATTCGGGCTTGGCTTCAGGAAGGCTCGTCACTTGCGTCACGTGTGGTGTGTGCATGATGATTGTGAGAACTTTGTGTGTTCTGGCACTCGCAATGAGACATTCTAGTGTGGTGAATGTGCCCATATTCCATTTTTAGGTCAAATGACAATGATTTTGTCCTCCTCCTCGCTTGGATGTAAATTTTGTCGTTATCCTCCTTTTTATGTCGCGAATTGTGGTGGGCGATCTATTATGTTCTGCATTAACTTCAATTTATGTCAAGAAAGACGATTCATCTTGGTGTTCACAACCATCCTATCATGGATGGAAAGTGTCAAGAGTTGATTGAGGAGATTAGAAGGTTGATTGCATGCCTAATGCAAAGATCTATTCGATTTCCCTCAGTGCTAATAAGACCTTCTTGGTGAGTTACTTGCTTGATGATTTTAACGATGGCACAGTGGAGATCCTTAAGGGCGAATAATTGGAGCACATCAAAGACAAGTTTTGTGAACTTAGTTTTCCCAAGGTTTGGAACCTTGTTGCTTCTTTCAAGCATCGCTCAATAAGTGGTTATATTGATAGCATATTTCAATTGAAGTCCAAAAGTTGGTATGACTACATCCATGAGTGTTATTTCCTAAGACAAGCTCATGGACAAAAGGTGGTAATTTTCAAGATGTTGATAAATGGTGATAGGAATGGAGTTAACCTCATCACAGGAATGCAACCTACAGGGGATTTGTAAAATGCTTGGATCATGTTTGATCATGTGAAGTGTGTTGCTAGTTGGACCACTATGGTTTGTCATGTGTACAATCCTATCTATTGTAAAATGTTGACCATAGCTATTTGTGATATGCAATTTGAGGACACCAAAGCTCAATGACTTATGTGGACAATGCTTAAGGAATGATGTTGAAGCATTGGTCTCCAAAACCCAAATTCAAGGGATTCATGGTTAACAACACACAAGCCAATTGGAACATTGTCATAATTGTTTGTGGTTCTAAGGACCTTTATATAAGGATGGTTGATAAGGAGTGCACTTGTTTATTCCATTGGAATCATTCACTCGATAAGCACACCAAGTAATTGATTGAATTTGAATTCCAGATGAACACAAGGCTTTTTGCCACCAATACAAGAATGCCAAACCCCTTAAGGATGTTAACAATCATTATGCTTTCATTCATTCCTAGTGGCTTTCATCTAGGGCTGCTTTTGAAGCAGGTGTCCACAAGGTTAACAATTGGTTTAGCTTTTAACATTTTCATGTTTGACAATGGAGAGGTTTCATGGTCTATGTGAATACTTATTCTGTGAACTTCCTATGACTTCCCTTCTCTTTTATGTGTCAAAATTGTAAAATGTTCATTTTCATTAACCTTCCGTTTGCAGTCTATTTCCTTCTTTGTCCTAACATTTTAATTTATTCTAATGATTCCTTTCATTTGATTTGCAGAAGTTTGACGATGAGGAGTGGGTGGACATGCCCACTTGCAATCTAGCCAAAACTATGCATAACATCTAGTTGCAACAATTAGGGAATCGTGGCACTTATCTATACACAACGACGTTTGGCGATTACATTTGGGCTTTCAAATTACAACCTAAATGGTTATAAAATGTTTATGAGTACATATTGACAGGAATGATGCCAAAAATGTTTACTATGTACATCACAAAGATAATATTTAGCCCAAAGAGCTAAACCATTTGTGCTTCAAAATGAGTAGTATGTAGATTTGGACAAGACAATAGGTTTCATCAAGTTTTGCAACCAAAACAAATACCCATAGTCTTGCAAGAGTTACATGGAGGAGTTACATGAAGACATTTCTTTTATGACATTATTGTGAAAAAAATCTTGGATGCTAATTATTGGATGATGAATTGAGATGTCCATGAATATTATTGAACTTGTAACCAATGGGTAACCTATTGACACATAACCTAGCCAAATTGGTTACTACTTTACCCAAAGAACCATTTCAAAAATGGGGATTAGATTTTATTGGACCTTTTAAACTTGCAAGCATATTGTTAGGCAATTAGTACATTCTGGTGGCCACTAACTATGTAACGAAGTGGGTAGAAGCACAAGCTTTTTGCACCAATATTATTGCAGTAAGTGCTAAGTTTTTGTACAAATATATCCTTACGAGATTTGGATGTCCATTAACAATTGTGACCAATCAAGGTACCCATTTTACCAAATACAATCAGATACCTTACTGACCATTTTATTTTTAGACATATCAATTCTACTATTTATTATTTGCAAGGAAATGGACAAGTTAAATATACAAACAAGGTTTTTGGAGCCTTATTAATTGAATTGGTTAATGAGAACATGAATGACTAGAATGAGCTCGTGTCCACAATCTTATTCTCATACTGAACCACCTATAAAGTTAGAAAAAGTTATACCCCACTTTAACTCGTGTATGGATTACATCCATTATTGCCCATAGAGTACATGTAGATCCAAAACTTGTCAGAGTACTAACTAACTGACTATCAAAGTTTAAAAAGTTACAAGAGAACAAGTTGATTACAAAGGATATAGTTGCTTCTAACTAGTGGAACATGTTAATATGGTCACAGAACCGGTTCATGGTTTAAGAGACTATGTGTTATGGTTTCTAGGGCCTATTTTTAAACATGATTTAAATTCCAAAGACAATGGTTTGAGCCATATAGATTCCAAATTTTTTTAACCAATAATATTGTTTTATTTGTCACCATTGATAAATTTGATCCCAACCCAGTCTTTGTCAACATTAACAAGTTGAAGCCATATAGGTTTATTGAATATAGAACTTTATGACTTGTAGTAATTAACCCTAGTGACATGGTTGTTGATGAACTTGTGCAAACAAAGAACCTGAATCATTATTTGTTTAAAATGAAAATTTTGAACCGGTTAATAATTTTTTGACACATGCCAATATTACTGGAACAGATGTACATGTTCATTATTATGATGATGTACTTGTTGAGTTTAATTATGTACCTGTTCGCAACGATCAAAATGACACATTTAGTAAGAAGCCAATAGACATATGTATCCTAGAGGATTATAACCCTAAAAGTCGCATCCATTCTTAGCCATAAAATTGTTATCACTTCAAATAATACAAAGAACTGCCGCCTTTTTGTCTTGCCTCTTTGTTCTTGTTTTAATCTTAATCTATCAAAGGCCATGAGTGAAAGTGCCTCAGAGAAGAGAAGCAAAAGAGAGAGAATATGAAAGGAAAACTGAAGTAGCCAAGAAATAACAAGTGGAGAAGGAGAAAGCGAACAATTTTGTTTGACAAAAGTAATTTACATTGAATCTTTAGCTTTGCCAGAACCTCTAGAAGAGGAAACTAGAATCTTTGGGGAAGAAAAGAAAAACATAAAGTTAGAAGAGGGATTAAAAGTAGCTCTAAACTTTCTTAGGAGAACTATGATTTCTATAGTAGCAACAAAAGTGCGAATTATCATTATTTCAGACTCAGAGGAGGTGGAGATTATTTTTCAACTCGTTGTTGAGGAATAAACACCCCAAGCTCTTGAATCAAAACATGTAAAAGAAGAAGTTGATTTACATCCTAAAAGCAAGAACACTGGAAAAGAGTTCCTTCGAGATCTCTTTGAAAAAGAACCTATTTGCAATGTGTGAGCCATGGATTATAGCTCAACAATTAGTTAAGCTTTAGTTCCTTAAATTTCCTTAGTTCTAATTATTTGAATGTTTATAAACCTTCAAGTAGTGATTATTAAAAAGTTGAATTAGTTTTTGTGATATTTCTAGGCATAGAGTAATTCTTTATTTCAGTTGATGTAACGCTTAATTAGTTTAAGACCTAGTAAACCTTTAAGGTACATTATCCTTTTTAGTTTGTAGAGAAGGGGAAAGGGATGTAGAATTAGATGTGATTTATTGATATATAAGGAATACAAGCCCATAATTAACAATATTTCGCACGACAAGGTTGAGTTCGTTTGTAGAATGATCTTCAAGCACTAATGATGTACTTGTAGGATTTTTAGGATGTAGTCCTAATACATCTTTATTTAGTTTCACTTCTACCAGACTTTGAAATAGAATCAAAATCAAAGTTAAGTAGCAACAGTTCCGCCTGAGTAGCCTCAAGTGAATTACAACTGAAGAACTAACTAAAAGGATAGATCATAGTTGTAGAAAATTCTAGGATGCGACGAATGGTGCGAGCGAGGTACTCGGCTCGATGCTCCAGGGGAAGTGGGTTGATCGGGCCTCGTAGCCAACGATAATGGCCGTCACCGGGAACCCACGTTTGACAATGGAGACGGACATCATCATCTTCGCACTGACACTCTTCAAACCTCTCTGGCGTAGCTCCACGAGCAGGAACAAACTCTAGGTAAATTGCTAAGGCGTGTGGGTTAGGAGACAGTCGATGATCCCATACTGAACGAGCAACTTGAGTGCGCACCACTCTCCTAGGCGGTTCTTCTTTACACGGCCGTTGAGAAACATCCAAGTCGAGCGGTACTTCTTCAAGCTCTTCTTGGTGTACGGGTGCGACCGGAGGATTTGAAGGCGTAGCAACATCATCCGCCATGACTCGTGCTCACCTGCATCAACAAAACCAAGAGGGTACGAGAAACAATGCGATACTGGCGTTTAGAAGGGGTCAAGGCCTTTTTATTTAACAAATTAGGGTAGGCGTAAGGTGTGGGAGTGACGGCGGAACCTCATGAAAACTCGAACACCCTAGATCCAGTGGATTCATCAAACCCAAAATTCAACTGTGGATCTAGAAGTATGTGAGAGTTTTTGTGATGCAAATTGTAATTCCAATTTACTATGTACTACATAGTTAATTAGTGCATAGTAAAGTAAATAGGTAGGGAATATCAAAGGAGTAAATGGTACATGGAAATGTTACTCCAACCATTGACGTAGTCAAGTAAGAATTCAAGGATTTTTTCCTTGTTAATATTGATAAATGATCCTAGTAGTTAGTTACTTGAAGTAATTAGGATGAAAAAAGGGGGATGTGAGGGTCAACGGACGGAAAAGATATGGATCAAGCTCAAGAGGCCTCATCAAGATATCCAAGATAAGGGGGAGGATGGATCCTCGACTCCCATTAGTCATGAAGATTATCATCCTCCTTGATTGGAGGATGGAATCTCTCTTGTGGTTCATTGGGCCCAAGGATTCTCATCCTAAATTCAATTGGATGGCAATTCCTTCTCAAAATCTCATTGGCCCTTGGAGGATGAGGAGGCCATTGATTGGTGCAAAAGGATTTCGAAGATCTCATTGGACAAGGGAAACAAGCTCAAGGGGTCGTGGAGGCTCACCAAGGAAGGGGGCATTGGGTGTATGTGGAAAAGCAAAAGGAAAAGGAAGAGGAGATGAAGTGTCAGAAAGGTTGCTAGTTCTTATGTGTGCAAAAATCAAGCATGGAGGGAATGCGTACAAGAATCAAGCATAGAAAGAGTGTGTGTAAGAAGTAGGCATGAAAAAAACTTGTGTAGCAAGTACTTATTGTGAAGCCTCTGGACTTTTGGTTGATTAATTGTTTCTCACAAATCCACCGTTGGATTTGTGTCAAAATTAGATGAGTCTTTGTTTGGAAAGTGTAAAAGGCCCGCCCCAAAACTCAGCTCGATTGGACCTTCTGTGAGAGAGTTGCAGGTGTTGGAAGTAGAGGGTGTTGAAGAGGGTTTCATGGAAGGATTTCCATGATGAAGCCTCTGGACTTTTGGTTGATTAATTGTTTCTCTCAAATCCACCATTGGATTTGTGTCAAAATTAGATCAGTCTTGGTTTGGAAGGTGTAGAAGCTTGTCCCCAAATTTCAACTTTATCGGGTTTGGTGTGAGGGAGTTGCAGGTGTTGGAAGTAGAGGGTGTTGAAGAGGGTTTCATGGAAGGATTTCCATGGTGAAGCCTCTGGACTTTTGGGTTGATTAATTGTTTCTCTCAAATTCACCGTTGGATTTGCTTCAAAATTAAATCAGTTTTGGTTTAAGACTTGTAAAAGCTTCTCTTCAAATTTCAGCTTGATCGGTTTTGCTGTGAGGGAGTTGCATGTGTTGGAAGTAGGAGAGGTTGAGATGTTGTTTTGTTTTCCTCAATCAAAGTAAGTAGTTTTTAGTTTCAGGCTTAACTTTGGACAAAGACATAAAATAAAAATAAAAAAAACTCATGAGATTTGGACACAACGCGTTAGATCATTAGTGAATTCATTACGTACCTTGAACCACTTACTTGTTAGACTACAACTACATAGTAGTTCCACTTCCGACCGGTTTTATGTGAGTGCAAATCTTAATGGTGAAGGTGTGCAAATAATCCTCACACAATGTTATTCCTTAGATCCGCGATCAAGGACCAAAGCTAGATGAAGAGAAAAGGCAAAACACTTATAGAAAAATAGGTTGAGAAAATTGTTAAGAAGAAGAAAATGTTTAAAGTAAAGGAAACTCAAAAGATGCTACAGTCGATTAAGATGAAAGCTAACACCCAAATGGGTCGAACAAGTTGGTTTAGAGAACCTATTCACCTTATAGTGGACTACACCATGAAAGGACATGTTACAAGATTTATTATGAACTTGGGAAAAATTGGAGGATCGAACAATCCAAGGATAAGTGCATGGTCAATAAATTTTAATTAATCATGTACTTATTCATGAACAACTTGGGATTTCCAAGGAAGGAATAGTAGTTGCTACAAATGTAACCTTTGAAGAAGCAAAAATTGCTTTGAGAAAGATTGCAAGTCCACATGCCTTTGTTAAAAATGAATAATGGAGTGTAATTTGCATGAAGGAAAAAATTCATGCCAAATTTGTAGCTATTTTGCAAATTCTTTACCAAAGATAGTGGTTAGCATATTTTAACAACATGATTGCTATTACTCTTCACTTAGCCAACATAGGACAACTTGTGAATTAATGTTCTATAATTTTGACCTAGTTGCTAGTTGAACTTACCTATTGGACCAACGTTAAAAGAAAGTGACAACTAATTTGGTTTCCAACAAAACCAAGGCATATAGTTATTACTCAAGGCCTATCATAGATATTTTTTTTAAAAAGTGGTTCCCTTTGTCTAAGGTGCCTTCACCAAAAATAGCAACCCCAAAAAAACATGTGTCACTAACTAGCCAAGAGTGGTGAGTTGCTGAGGAGCAACAGGTTTCACTTGAACCTATTACAAGGGAGTAGTTCTTGAAGGAAAGAAGACCAATACACTCAACAACAACTTCACCTTTACTAATACATCAATTTCATAAACTGAAAATGAGCACAAAACCACCTACACCAAGTGTCGCAACCCTAGCTTTAGGCTTGCGACCAAGGCAAAGGGGCTGCAAGGTTGCGGGCCACGAGGAAGCCTGGGAGTCAAGGCAAAGAGGTCGCAAGGGTGCGGGCCAAGAGGAAGCCCAGGAGTCAAGGCAAAGAGGTCTAGGTGCGGGCCAAGAGGAAGCTCAGGAGTCAAGGCAAAGAAGTCGCAAGACTGCGAGCCAAGAAAAACCCCGGGAGTCACATCACATACTCCCGGGAATGTAAGAAAGTGTGAGGGAGTGTGAGGGAGTGAACACTCACACTCCCAAGGCAACTCCCACTTTGGAAGATGGAGTCCCAATGGACTTCCTAAACTTCATAGGGTGATTTCAGGGGTCTGAACTCAATGGCTTGTGGAGTTCTTTATATCATTGGATAGCTCTTAGAACATAAATGTTTTAAATGGGCTTGCATTGCTTATTCAAATATCTGAAACACAAGTTATGGCCAAAAGAAGGGCCGGGAGTCAAATTGCCAGTTTGACCCCCGATCAAAAAAAGTCATAAATCGACCCGATTTACTTAGCTATAAACAACGTGCAACATATCATTGGAGAGCTTTCGACAAGAGCTACAACTTTGCTTTAGACTGCAACTCGATCCAAGGTTTGCTCACAAAGTTATGGGGCTTCAAAGTCGCAAGAGTCCCCATTGGCGCAATTTCGGGACTCCCGGGAGAGAAAAGCCATTTGGATGTAAGTTCCGTGGCCAGTCACAGAGTATATTATAAGGGGGAAGGTGGTGGCTTCCCCCAAGTCCGGGCCTTGGTGAGTCTTGTGTGTCCGTGTTGCCCGTGGTTCGTCCTAACACCAAGGCCACTCCAACTATGCACTAACCACCTTATGTGGGTTGTGTGCAGGCCTGTGTGAGTGAGTGAAGCTTGTCAATTCTTCCTAGTCCCATCTCGGAGCTCCAACACGCCCCTCTACCCCTCAAAGTGTTGTGAGCTAGGGAGCGTGCCCCAACTCTTCCCTCTTCCGATGTTTTCTATTTGGACCCACATTTGGGTCCTTTGAGGAGTTGGGAGTGTGTCACCAAGGGACAAGTTAAGTCTTGAACCTATTACCTCGCCACCAAGAAATAAGTCCATATCTACTATAAAGTCAGAGGTTATTGACTCAAAAGAGGATGAGGAGCGAAACTTTTCAAATGAGATGGGAAGTGAAGGTGGAAAAAAACTTCAAGCAATAACTATACAGAACAACCTAGAGGAAGAACCTAAGCCCAATTTGGACCATGTGATTGATAACATCCAAGTTGAACTTGTTGAACCTATTCAACCTATGGTATCAATTGTAGAGCCCAATCAAACTATAGTTATAGTTGTAGAATCATCACAACCAATTCAACATGTAGCTGAACCTATTCATGTAGAAAACCCACAATCTTTTATAACCCAACATGTCCCAATTTCTTGTCATTCTACAGAGAACCTAAAACAAATTAGTATGTTTTAAAACAAGCTACCCAAAATGCCACAACTTGGTCAAAAACAATTATGAGAACTTGCCAACCTTAAAGTTAAATATGAGCAAACCAGGAAAAATCTATCTAAGACCAACAACCACTTGCAAACCTATAGCTTAGAACTAGAAACAATGTAACATATTCTTAAGAACATGACAAAGAATTCGTCACAATCAAGGGGCAATTGATTAAGGTCCAACATGAGAACTAGAACTTATCCAATAAGTTGAAAAAGGTAGAACAAGTTTTTAGGAAAATTAAATACTTACAACAAGAATATATTGAGCTCAATCAGCTTAATTGGAAAACTCATAATGATTTGAAGTGTCTCCAAATTGAATTTGAGCAAATGATGCATGACTATAACAAAATGGAGTCCAACATGCAACAATAAAGTACCATAATTGATTTGGAGCAAACATGTCAAGAGCTCAGGGAGTAATAAGTAGCTATTCATATAGAGTTTGAAAAGGAAAAACAAACTTTGATTGCCCAAATCTAGGATTGGAAAGGTCAGTATGAACTAATTAAGGTATAATTGAACAAACCCAACCCCATTCTACATGTTAGAATGAACATGTTGAAGGAATTAGTGGAGTTATTACTAGACAATACCCTGCTCTAGGTGCATAATCACACCTTGGAGATGAAAAACCTTAAGTGGAAGGAGTGGTGACAAATCGTTCAAAAGTTCATAGAAGAGTAGACTAAAAAAAACATGGAATTAGTTCGTTTTGATGAAAAAAGTTACCAATTGGAATTACAAGTGTATTAAATCACTTTCCTTGACTTTAAATACGAACTCCTTAGTTTCATATCTATGGAAATTGGAACCAGTATAAGACACCAACAACCAATTATTGTGCAACTTGTGACTACTACTAAACCAATCATGTGGAAAGTGTTTAGAAATCATACCCTTACATGTTTATACTTTTGCCATACCTGTTAAGGTTGTCACTATCATTACTAAACCTATGAGAGGTAGTGAAAAGTCTTTTAAGGAACATGCTAAACATCTTGATCCTTCCTTTATTGTACCAAATAGTGGAGTAGAATCTTTGGAATTCGTATCTACTAATTTACCTCTAACCCCACATCAGATAGGTATAGGTCAAGAGATATTTTGATTTCCAGTACCTTGCATGTTTTGAAGGTATTCATGACATCCATAGCAACCTTTGAAGAAACATTTGATCTATTAAAGATTACAATGTTAATAGGTTTTCAAATTTTGAGCCAAGATGAACCTGTGAAGAAATAGGTGTTGAACTTGTCGAAGGAGCCATCAATCAACTGGTTGCAAAAGACCAAGCTAACCTAGGACTTTGAGTTAACATTTTGAGGAACAAAATGTAGTATTCAAAGGGGGGTAATGTTACCCAGATTAAATCACAAGTGATTTAACAAGTTATAAATTTAGGTAGGTTATTAAATTTAATAAGTGATCTAACATTTATTTAACCTAACATGTGCATTAGCCTAATTAATTACTAAACATGACAATTAACATTAGACTAGGTTAGTAGATAGGTTGTTAAGTTAGTCAACGGGCAATCTACAAAATAGGTGGTAGAACAAGTAATTGAACATATGTAGTTAAACAAGTAGTGAAATAGCTTGTAATTTTTGAAATTTTGGACTATTAATTTAAGTAATGGCTATGACTATTTAAATGATCAATTATGACTATTTAGTTTTCTGAATTAATTAGTATAAGACTAAGAACACCAACTTGAAGAGAAGGAGATTTTTTATTTTCTTTTTGATCCTCTGTGTTTCACATTCATTTTGGAACATGAAGAACTTTTTTTTTAACAAACTTTCTTGAAGCTATGAGAATTAAATGCATGTTAGTTAAGAAATGCGTATAATTTTAATTTTGCTAGTTTAAGTGTACATGTTTGTTGTTTTAGGAACCTTTTACTAGAAAAAATCAAAAGTTAGGGAAAATAATGGGAATAGAAAAACCAGGTTATAGACATTCTTTCGGATTTCAATTCCAATGGGACCCAAGTCAAGTATATTTCCAAAGATGTAGATGCATCATTTTTGGTACACCTTTTTCACAACCCTAGTTTAGTTGGGAAAAAACCTCCACCAAAAATGGAATCCTTTCCTTGGCAGTCCTTTTTGCAAGGTTTGGAGGACCATATGCGTGTTTTTTATACTTATTTGTAGACAATAGGCACGTTAAGGCACACTTTAGAATAGTTAATACCAAAAAGGAGGCTACATTCGAAAATGTTTTCAACGCAAAGGCTAACGACCTACAACTTTGCAAATATGCAGACATGGTTGGACAAGATTTTGGCCAAAAATGAGGAGTATTGATTTCAACTCCTTACCTTCTAGGATAGGCTATCCATTATTCAAGTTGATTTAGACCGTTTGTTGGTCAAAAGGCATGAGTTGGAGGTTGCATATCAAAAACTAGAGACGAATTAAAAGATGTTAAAGCTAATTATTGCCATGGATGTGCATGAGTTCAAAATTACAATAGAACAAACCAAACATCTAGAGAAGGAAAATGTGGACTTCAATGCGAATCACACTCCAAAGCAAACGATTCAAGGGAGTCTACCAAAATGATTGAGTGCATGTAGCTGAATATCCAAGAATTATCATGCCATGCTCTAATCACTTAAGAGCAACTAAAGGACCCGCAACAACAAATTTGGTTGCTCACTTAAAAGGTCAAGGAGGCAAATTACACCTTCCATTAGAAGGCCAAGTTGGAGGTGATCATAATAAAAAATGCATTCATAAAACAAAACTCCACATTTATCAATAGAAGGTTAGGAAGAATCAAGTTGAACAGTGGGAGTTCCACAAAACATAGATTACCAAAAAATTTAATAAGGCCTTTTCTAATTACCAAAAATATGAAAATTTGTATAAACTTCGGTTAACTGCTTATGCCCAAGCCTTCCTCAACTTTGTCCTACTTTTGTTTGTCGCCCTTTCTTTGGCCAAGATGGCGTCAAGGACTAGATTTGGGATATTAAGTATGGGAGGAGCCAAAGAAGGAATCAGAACCACAATGGAGGTTGATTCCATTGTTGTAGAAATGGTAACCAAAAGCATTCAAGTTGCACCTAACATTATGGAGTCTGTCACAGAATTGTGCATCCTTCAACCCTATCTACCATCATAGAAACTAAGGAGGCTATCAAAAACCTTCAACATGGGGATGAAACTAGAATTACTCTTATGGTAAAGTAGATAGTTTTTGGTATAAATATAGAATGTGACTACTTGATCCCCAGGACGTGATCCAAAATAGAAGGGAGGATAATGTTAAGGCTAAAAAGTTCTTTAGGCCCAATTTTGAAGAGTTGTAGTTTTGGAATTAAAAATCGGACTTTACCAATTTTACATTACCATCAATTTTGTGTTACTACTGATTTTATGTTACCACCAATTTTATGACATAACCAAAAATATATATAACCGATTTTGAGTTGTTTATCAATGGAATTAAAAAATTAGTCGTCGCTTCTAATTTCAGTTCCAAATTCTAAATGTAGGATACATTTGGATAACTTGGAGTTTCGGAGGATTTCTAAGGATTTTCAATTTTTTTAGGACACCCACTATTTTCTTACAGGCTTGAAGTCTTTTCTTGGGAAAGTTGGAAGGGTATTTTTTATGATGCTTGTTTTGATGCAAATATAATGCAAGCGAGTTCAAGTTTTTCTCAAGGATTTGTTTTGTTAAAGTTGTTTTTTCCACTTGTTTTGTTTGCCAACTTTGGAAATACTACATAACCTCTCATTGTAAGTTATTTAATTTTTTTAAAAGGAAGTAATAGGATATTTGCCTAAATATTTTCCCCATGTTTTAAAGTGAATATTTGTCACTAACCATTAACAAACTCAAGGTGTTTGTCTATACAAATTTTTAATCAAATACCCAAAAACTCTTGAGAATTTTTCGAGTGGGCTTAATAATGAACCAAAATCCATAGACCCATATCAAGTGAAATACGTGATGTTGATAAAGAAAATGGCAATAGAGCAAAGGAATGTAATGAACATTGACATTATCTCTTACACGTTTTCCTATTGTCAGAGGAGATTAAAACAATTGAAGACATTATAATGCCCGGGAAAAATGTACTAAACAATTTCATACCGATCACCAATTGCTCTAACAACAAGTTGACCTCATCAAAGTAAATAACATAATTCTATATGACAATCTCAAATCTAAAATCATCATCTTTTGTTGAAAGTGGAATCCCCTAACTCTAAATTGCAAATATTTTCCATCCCAGCTAGGACAATCAAGGTCTATTGGTTGGTAGTCAACTATATAAAATTACACATAGCTATTACTCTGACACACTTACACATTGATGGACAAACAACCTCTCAACACAATTCAATAGTAAATATTATTTATTTATTTTTGTGTACAAAGCTTTGGAAGGTATGTAAATAGGAATAATTTAGTCCCTCATAAATTGAACACCAAATTAGAACAAAATTTTCCTTTTGTACACATTCCTTCCACAATTAGCCACATTCTTGTAATTATTCATATTACTACGTGTGTAGACTCCTTAAGCTATAACAAAAGGAACATATGCTTAGTAAAATTCTATTGAGATGGACCTTGTGGCTATGGATCTATGCTTGTCAAAGGAACTCAAACAAGGTTAAGAAAGATAAAGCCAAAATACCCATCATTGACACCTGAAGAGGTTAGTGAAAACATTAGAAGAAACACATGATGTATCAATGAATTTGGTGACCCCATAAGATTGCTTACTAAAACCAAACCACAAAGTTGATTATAAGGGTCAAGTGAATTTGATTATAGGAAACAAAATGTGCAAATGATTTCTTTGGGGAAAGATCCTCCACTCAAACAAATGACCACGTGTTGCTCACATAATGCTACTAAGAAAGGATTATGTACTGAGTAATCAATCAAACATTGTAATAACAACATTTTTTCATATGAAGAAAAAACCTAGGATATAAAAAAAACTTGAACTCCTTGTCTTATTTGTTGATTTGAATGTGCAAACAAATTGCTCCCATTTGAAACACCACCCCACATCGATCAAACAACAAAACCAAGCTAACATTTAAAAAGAAAATCACAACCTTCAAAAGCTCAAAAAAACTTACACTCCTATAGACTATAAAATGCAAGATGAAATTCCCACAATATCTCACTTTGTAATTAAACTAGAACATCTTGTTACCAACTATCACTAAAAATGGAAATTAAAAAAATATGCATTGAGGCCAAATCTTGTTGGGACCTTATGACTTAACGAATAATGTTAACTTGTAACCAAATCTTGAGTGTTAGATTAAAAAATCACCTTAATTAGAATTGTTGAGCCAATGCATAAGAGAATGTTAGGTAAAAATTCATTAAAAGGAAATGACCCCACCAAGGACATGTAAATCACGTATTCCAACCTAGGGTCAACAAAGGAAGATTGTTGATAGTTAAAACTGCAAGGATAATGAAATCCACACTAGAAAAAAAAAATCATTAAGAAAATTTCGTCTCCTTGTTTTAATTGAATTTAAGAATCAGAAAGAAAATCTTTTATCCTCCTTTTGATCAAAAACTTAGAGAAAACATGTAGAAATGGATTAGAAGAAGTTAACTTCAACCACCACTACGGCCAATAATATAAAACAATAATTTGTAGATTTCCAATGGATCCAAAACGATTTTAGTAGCTTTCGAAGGATGACACAAAGACAAGAAGATCAATACCACCATGAAAGTTGAATCCAAGACAAAAGTTGACTAAGTAAAAAAAAACCATTGCAAGAGGTGCCATGAGCATATCATGAATTTAGTTTTGTAGCAGTTTTTTTTGCATGCCCAATTTGAGCAACATTGATAATCACCTTGATTCTATGGAGAGGCTGACATTACATGAACACACATATTATTCTACCATTAGGACCTACCTAACATGATAGAAGCCCCTTGCACATATATATATTTTTTTACAACAACATGTGCTTGATCACATATCAATCAACAACTCCACCACCCGTACCTTTCTATGTTATTTTTATTGATGTAGGCTTTGCAAAAGTCAAAGCCCGTTATGTCTCAAAAAAAGAGTTGTGTACACATAAATTACACAAAAAACAATACCTTGGAAAAACATATACACACAGTTCACCAAAATAAAATCATGCACTTTCATAAATAACACATGCTTTCAAATTTTGCCTAGACATGGGATTCACCCACCCATCAAAAGTAATATCTATCACAAATGGTCCATCATGTCGTGCATTTGCATTTGATTTGTGTGCATTGAAAAAGACCTAAATCTTTGGACCCACAAAAGTAGAGATTCACATACACTATGAAATACAAATGTTTTGCAATTGGCCTTGCAATTCAATTTTTATGTTGCAAAGGACACTTGCAACTCATTGTATTTATACATTGGGAGTGTTAACGGACAAGTTGCATGAGTTGCAAAATTACAATTCACAATATATATAATGCAACTCATTACAACTTAATTGTAATTCAATCAAAACAACTCATTTTCAACTACTATGCAACTCCATTGTAATTACACCCATGATGTCATGTTGATATCATTGATTGTCATCCATCTATTAAAATCTAACACGTGGCATTATGAAGATTTTTGGACATAAAAATGATTTTCTTTTCAAAATATTGATCTCCTTTGTTCAATATGATTGTTAATGATGGTCCAAAATTATGACATATTAATTATATTTTGGAATAAATAAATTAAAAAAAATCTATTTTCGTAGCTAAGTAGGTCGGACATAGCCATATGTAGATAGGTTGGTAGGTCTTAAGACCTACAGACCTATGTATTTACCTAGGACCTACCTATATACCTATGTACATAAGTACGTAAGTAGGTAAGAAAGCACAAGACTAAGTGAATTAAAGAATAGCCATGAAATTGTTTTTTTTAGTTTTATGTTTTGCTTTTAGGTTAAACTTTTTTTAGCTCAATCCAAAATGACACTTGTATTTTAATGTGAGAATATGAAAGAGCAAGCATTCTTTATATAATTTGTAACATGGGATTCAAAAACAAAGCATATGGGTTAAATCTTTTAGTTATTCTTTGGTTGTAAATTAAGTTACAATTGAGTTGCAACTATAACACTTAAGCACTCAAGGCAAGCTCGATCCAAGGAAAGGGCTCCATTGTTTTTAGCGTCTAGACAAAACTTGAACCCCTCCTATTGGCACCTTTGGGGCACTAAAAATTGTTAAAATGGAATAGAATTGAGAAAGTTATGCCCCCCTAAAGTAAAGGAAGACTTCAAGTGGCATTCCTATAACACTTTAAATAATTAAAATGAATAAAAAATAAAAAATGTTATGAGGTTTGAAAGTAGGAGGGGTCCAAAGAGGAAAAAAAGTAAAAAATGTGTTTTGTACGTTAGAAAACTTATTTCTCGTGTTAATTTTTCATTATTCCTTTTCATTTACATTTCAAAGATGATTGTAAAGCTTGAAGTAGCGTTCCCATAACATTTGAAATCACGTAAAAATGAAAGACATATGATGAAAATATAAATAACTGATGAATATGTATTTTTATTAAGTTATAAGTAGGTATATTATAATCATAACATAGTTGAATAGTAGTATAGTAGTAGTGGCGCACTAGTGGCTATACTAATTGTATCAATGGGAATCATATTCAAAAACTAGTTGCAAAATGTATTCCATAATGGGTGGTGGAAATGTGAGCACAAGGCATGATCACATGTATGTACTTTTACCTAGTTACAACATAGTTGTTACTTTAGTGACACATTTATAACAATTCTAAAGTAGTTGCCACATGCAATTACAATGTAACCCTTGAAAAAATCAAACATGGTTGATTACATACGTATGTACGATGTGTATAATTTACTATATAAAAGACTCATTTTCAATTCATTTGCAACTATAATACAACTAATTGATTTTCTAACATGGCAATTTATTATGAATACACCTAAGGGGATAGTTGCACAATAGTTGGATATGATTTATTTTTTAGTTTCAATTACAAGGTAACGTGGTTTCGATGGACACAATTTTTCATAGTGATATATTGTGACATAAGGAGGTGCCTAGATAATTCTACCTCCCATGCCATGGATCTTCTTAGTGTTTAGGGTACTTCTTTGATTGCACCATCTTTCCATCCTAAAGCACTAGTCATACATTTACCATGTCCAAGTTAATTTGAGCACCTACAAAATGTTTCAATGGATCTAGACGAGATCCAAAGAACGACAATGGGCAAAGCAAGCCAGTTTGGCTAGCTTGTTTGTTGTTAATTGGACAATTCTATGATTGAACCTATTGGAGGATTTTTTGCACACTTCAAAGTCCATAGAGGATGGACAAATTCAAACAATTATTTGTGGTGAAAGAATCACCATTGATCAAATGTTAATCGTGAAATAATTTGGCGTCAGTGCTGAAGGAACAGTTGATGCAAGAAACGTGCAAGTCAAAGAAGTTCAAATGGCTTTTAAGAACATAGTTGGACCATATGCATTTGTCAATAAAGAATAGTGGAGTGTCATCTAAATAAATAAAAAGTATCACGCCAAGTTTGCAACAATCCTATAAATTATTTACCAACAAGAAAGGTTAACATATTTCAACAATTATATTGCCATCATTTTGAACTTGGAAAACAAAGGAAAAAATATCAATTAGTGTTTATTATGTTGAGACAAATGTTAATAAAATTTACCTGATGGACTGAGCACTAAAAGCAAATTGCAGGAAGGTTAACAGTGCTTGAAAAGAAGGCAACAACATGTTACTTTGGACCTATTATAGAGGTCTATTTATGACACTAATTTTCTTTGTCAAAGGAGGATATGCATGTTACTTCTCCAAGACCACAACCAATTCAAGAGAGAAGGGAGAAGAATACTGCTACAAAATAATCTAGAGAACCCTCTCCCGAGGTCGTGACCAAAGAGCAGTTCATAAGTGAACGACAATTGGGGTGCTCAACCAACATATCACCATGACCAGTTTGGTAGTCACAATGGATGAAGATACAAACTGAACCATCTACACCCAAGGACCAGTTGACTCAAGACCCAACCAACTTAACACCGAAGAAAAAACCTTGTACCTGTCAACAAATCATGGTTATGGAGGGAGGTGGTGAAGATATGGAAGTTCATGTCACTACACAGCAATATAACAAGTCAATAAGGATGGAAAGTGACTAGTTCATAGAGGATCAAAGTGAACCCAATTTTGAACAAATAACAAATTAGGACCTTTACCTATTTCAATAACTTTTGCTCCTACATAACATGATAATAACCCATTATCAACAAGTACGTAACCAATTCAACCAGTTCAACCTAAAACTGTTAAACTAGTTCAAACTATACCTATTTATATTCCTTGAGACATCAGCAACCTTTGCTCAACATGAAAGCTTGAAAACAGGTACACTTTTTTTTTAACAAAAAGCCTTAGTTTCCCAGACATGGCCTTAGACAATAGACAATTTAATTGATTTGAGATCCAAGTACAATACTATTGAAAACCTGTTAGAGGACATTAACAAGTAGTTACAAGTTCATTGCCTATAACTGGTTAATCATAAACAAGCCTTGTAGAATGGACATAATGATTTGGCCATTGTGAAAACCCAGCCCTCAAGTTGCAGGCAGAGAACAAACATCTTGTTGCTAAAAGCACCGAAGCTGAAAGAACAATTAAGAAAGTTGAAGCCCTACATTTTGAGTAGAATGAGTTAACCCTGACTCATTTCTAAAACCCATAGTGACCAAAAGACCTTACATATTGATCTTGATTGGTTAATCAGACACTATGGCAAGATGGAGGCCATTAGTGTACAATGGCAAAATACTTTGTTAGAGTTGGAGAATACGTATTTGTAGTACAGGGAACAGTTGATGGAAGTCAACATTGATATGGAGAATTGTACCCATGAACTTCGAATACAAATTCAATATTTGAAAGGCGAATTGGAGACACTTTGCAAAGTGTTTGACAAAGTTTCTCAAACCACTTACATGGACAATTGATTGAAGAAGTTTGAATAATTACTTTTGGACAATGCCTTGCTTAAGGTATAGAGCCAAACATTTGCCAATAAACACCCGAAGTGGAAGGAATGGTGCAAATTGTGGAGGAGATCACTAAATAACAAATCCAAGATAGTTTGGAGATTGTTCATGTAGATGAAGAAGCCTACTTGAATGAACTAGTTGCATGCCAATTGCATTTTGAAGGTTACAAGTATGAACAACTTATTGGCAAATTGGTTGAAGTACTTGTCAATGTTTTCTAAAAACTTTCACCTATGCAAGTAACAACTATAGCTACAAGTTCTCAAAACAAAGTTGTTGTTATTATTACTGAGGAACCTCAACCCATTAGTGGAGGAGCAAACCTGGCCATTGTTTGTTGTACCTTACCCTTACCCACAAAACTTATGGAAGTACCTATTGTGGTTGTTAACACTCATGTAGAAGTTTTTGAAAAACTTGTCACTCAAAAACCTATACCATTAATTATACCAAAGATTGGAATAGACATAAAGGTTACTTTGATTGATAATATTCCCCATGCCTCTAAAGTTTTTAAGACTCCAGATATAGTATTAAAGGACACACCTATTACTAAAAGACCATAATTTCAACTGGTTCCTTTGGTTGAACTCGTTGGGACCACATGTGAACAATCTATTGTTGATCTAGCTACATATGTTAAACAAGTAGTTGTAGGTGACTAATTTCAAGGATGAAATCTGGTCTTCAAAGGGGGATAATGTTAACCCAATTTTTAGTACATACGAGTGTTGATAACCCGTGGCTACGCCACTCCAGCCACCCCCAAGAAAAAGAGGGAGGACCTAAAAAAAACGAAAAAAATAAAAAAACACCTCCCTTCACTCCCTCGCCCGGTCCCCCCCCCATGTTGCCCCCCCCCCTCTCCCCCCACCCCTGCTGGCCCGCCCCACCCCCTAACTTCCTAACTGCCACTCAATATAAAGTAATTTAGGTAAATTAGGTAAAAGAAGGTAACTTTGAAAAGGTAAAGACAGACAGACAGACAGATACACGCACAGACACCATGTTTGTAATTATATATAAGATATAATAACTGGTTAAACCAACTAGTAACCAACGAAGCAATATAACCTAAGGCTATTTTAGTTTTTGGTTAATAGGTCTTAAATTAACTGATCTGTTATAAAAATTGATAACCAATCTGTTATAGTAATTGGTTGATTAACAAAACAATTTAACTTGAACTTGTGACCGATAACTTGTTATTTTGATTTTGAAGTTTATACTAGCTAGTGATTATTTAAATTGAAAGAACACTATGAGATGGTATAACTAAGACTTATAATTAGATCAAAGGATTGTTATTTTGTAACTCTTAAAGTGTTTTTGAATTTTCAACCAATTTTTTAAAAAAAATGGTGAAGTTTTTCCTTTTTTTGGAATGCAAGCTTGAGAATAATTGTTCTTGATGAATAAGCAAGAAATGACAATGCTTCTTTGGTTTTAATATTGCAGATTTGGATAATTTTTTTGATAATCTTAGTACACCATAATTAAAAATTGGAAGAGAATATATGAAACTAAAGGGACAAAAACGCTTTAAGATGCACATAGTCCTATTTATTAATGCACTATGATTAGCCTAGGGCAAAAACATTGAGGAACATTCTAAATGTTAAATATTATACACATTCAACAAGTTGAGGTAGCATAATATTCATGTGGATGGGAGGGGGATGAGGGTAGAAAGGGGGAACCATGTGGTTTTGGCACATTTTTTATGTGTTGCATATGATTTCAATGTGTTATCACCATGTTCCCAATGGTTTTTAATGATGTTCCTATATTATGTTCCCCAAGTTGTTTCTCCATAATATATCCTGTACCCTTTGCCAAAAAAATTATTTTCGTAGTTCCTATAAAAGGTAGGGCAAAAGGAAAGATTGGAATTTTATTATTTTGAGATTGTGCATATATATATATATATATTTGTGACGTAGCCTTGAAGTTGTACATCGTTTAAAAAAGGTAAGTTAAAGGTGGGTATACCCATAACCAAATCACAAAAACTTACAATTTTCATACTTTTGATCAATCAACCTTGAGGTTGTTTATGCATTCAAATGCACTAAGATCATGAACCCGTGAACTATACACATGTTCATGAAGCAATGTTGTTTATGCCTATATGACACAATGATGGTCAAAGCATTTTGAATACAATGTAATCATTTAATATCAGCCAAACAAGAAATATAAGGGCTCCATTTAGGAAAAAATATTAAACTTTGGCATACAATAACATGCATGTAGTTTAATCAATAAGATGATCTCCTTACACTACACCCAAAGACATTATTCCATTTTTCAATAATATAGGGTAACTAAATGTTTTTTAAGGTCATTAAGTTGGACCTAACAAAAATGTTAAGCAAATATACAAAATGTTGACAAGTTCACCACACACTCCTTGTTAAATGAATTGCAATTAAAAGTGGCCTAAATTCAAGATTAGTCTAAGCTCATGAATCATGCACATTAGTTTCACTCTCTTTAGGATTCAATTGGCTTTTAAAAGAGAAAATGTTCTTTTGATATACAATGTTAATTTAAATGCTATCACATCCTCCCAATTTCCAATCATCATGTCCTTGGGCAATTTTTTTAATAGCATCAATCAAAATTTAGATTTTGGATGATCTAATCCTTTTATATCTTATAATAATACATTTTAAGGAAGCACAAGTATAGGAGCCATGTATGTTCAATTAAATATATAGATATTGTACCTACAACTTGTGCTCAACAAATCTTGTTGAAATAGTAGTTTTTTTTGAAAAAAAGGTTTGACAACCCCAATTTGAATATTTGAAATTTTCAATAATAATTTGTAAAACTTTTTAAAAATTCATACTTAGAAATTACTACCTTGAACCTTGTCAGTGGATAAATTTGTCATGTCACTTGGGGTAACTTTTTGGTCTACTTTACCACGCTTTTACCCTTGTTTGTGGTTATGATTATCCAATCCATTGTGCTAAGAGCCAAACCTTTATCACTTCTTCCACCTCCAATGTCCAACACTTTGCTTGTGAATTGTTTTTTAAACTTGTGAAAGATTGAAAATTTGCAAAGTTTTTTGGAGCCTTGGGCTATCACTAGGAGGGAAGAACCTTATGACTATAGAAGTCCTACACAATGAAAAAATATCGTTCCATTGTTATAAAGAAAACAAAAGAAGGATACAAGATCACCATGAAAGTACCTACAAATGTATTGACCTAGCTAATCAACAATAATATATAAGAAAAATCATGAAGTCCAACATACAAATATTTAGCTATTTATCAACACCATATAATCCACCAAACAAGTCTCATTTGAGTCCTTTTACTTATCACGACAAAGTTGTGAAATTTTTTTTTTGTTTTTTAAGTGTCTTTGCTAAACAAATCATAAGTCCAAATGAACATCTAGCACGCACCAAGAAGAGCCATTTTCATAGTATTACCCAATGATGCTTGTTAAGCTATTTAATCTCACAATGTTCACTACATGAAAAGTGTGCATTACCTCTATGGATAAATGAGATGGGAAAAATCAATTCCATTATGTTGTCTCCTTCTAACATTAGTGTAATTGCTTCTTTGAGGCCCACCAACATTTCTTTACCCATAAGAGTTTCCATTTCTTGCATAATAGCTCCAACTAGATCCCAAGTTTCTTCTGCAATATTCTACGCATAATTATATGGACAAGACCCAACATAATAGATCTAAAGCAAGACCAAAATCATTTTCTCTATTTTTTTTTTAATGTAACATTTTAACTTGGCACTGTGAGTGTTTCCTTGATCTATGGAAAAGGAAGGGAAAATAATATATAATTATTAACATAAATTTAGTTAGTCTTGTTGCATACAAGACTTGTAAAAGATGTGATTCATATATATCAATTGTTGACAAGATTAATAAGTTCAAATGGTTAACATTTGAAGAGTTTTGATACCTAGACTTACATGGGTGAACTATGCAATATTGAACATGTTCTTCTCGTGGTGGTGGAATCAACTTATTAAAGTCCTTATATGCTCCATACTCCTCATTGGAGTTTCTCCAACTTGAACCCAAATAATCTTTAGGCTTGCCAACTAAGTGCATTTTTTCATTTTTGTATGGGACTATTGGGATCAACCCTACTTGTTGAGATGCTCTTTTGTCCTTCATGAGAAAAGCAATGGGAAATTCCTTCCCCTTACTATGAATGGGAGCTTTCCATTTGTATTTCAATTTTCCACTCCTATCCTTGCACATAATCGTGGGAAATGATGTTGTGATGTTTTCATCATCACACCATTTGTTAAATGGAATTGTTTGACTATTATCATTAATAGGTGTCTCTTTGGTCAATCCATGGTTTTGTGTGCAACCAAGGAAATTGACCTTATAACTTATGTATTTATGTCGATTGTTTGAGGGTGATGTTGTGATTCCATTACTTCTATCTTGCATCCTACAAACTTTGGTTTGAACATCATTTTGTGGTGGTGTTTCCAAGATCAACATTTTCTTATAAGAGTTTTTAATGCCCATAAATCTTTGTTTATTGAGCTTTTTGGGAGAAGGTGATTTGGTGCGAGATTCTTGCATGGTAGTTCCATGTGCTTGTTCATATTGTTGAAGCCTCCAAGAGATAGTTGGATGACAAGTTTTTTGGTTTGATTCAACTTGTATTTGTTTCTCCATGTACTCACATGCACCTTTTCTTGCATTTGTTGATCTTTTAGCCATAACTCTCGACCCTTTTGAGTTAGAAAGGAAGAAATTGTCACCCATTGAAACCTTCATTCCCCTTGGTGAAAGTGGTTTGCAATCACAATATTGACGATAATTTTGGCTGGAAGATTTACAATCTATTGTTGGGAACTTGTCCAAATTTTCAAACCTATCCATCTTTGTTGTTTTTTCAAAGTTTTTACTTGATTTCATCTTTGAGGAAGTCATGAATTCAAGCTTATTTTGATCACTTTGAGAACTTTGTTGTAAACTAGAAACAACTTCATCTCGCCTCAAGTGGTCATCATCTTTTATGATCTATCCACATAAGAATGAATTTCAACGTTGAACAAGGAATTCGAGCAATCATAATATACTAAAAAACAAATAAAATGAAAGAAAATGGTGTTACATAGATAACATTTTTTTTAATTTTAAATGACAATGGATAGACGGTTGGATGGAGGCTTCATCTATTTAATATTGATGTTGGAATATTAAACAAAAGACAAATCCTTACAAGTGAAGATGACTTTTTCATAGATTTCAATTCAACATTTGTATGTTTCCCCCAAGCAATATTATCCTTGATTAATTTTGTTAAATTTTGTTCATTTTCTTGGGATGCTCCAAATCAAAACTTGATTTAGAAGTCAAATAATACCAAAAGAATTTTATCCTTTATTACATTCAAGTTTGAATTCACAATATACAAAAAAAGAAGTTGAACAATATACTTGAATGGAAGAAGACATCTCCAACAATTTGTCAACCATCTTATGATCAAAATTGTTGAATTTATTGGAGTAAAAACTAAATGCTACTTTACCCCCCCTATGAATTGATTTAAAATATCAAAACAAGTCAAAAACACAATCATAAAAATGGGATCCTTTGAAAACACGAAATACTAGTTTAACTTCTTCATTATACCTTATTTCTATTCATATGTTGATGGCATCCGCATTTAACTCTTTTGACAAGTAGTCCAAATAGTCCCTATGGCAACTCTAAACCATTGTCATTTGAGTGGACGTACCATTTTTAATGTTTTCATAGTTTTGTTTTTATAAATTCCGTTTGATGGGCTTTTGTGATTTTCTCCTATCAAGGTGCTTGAATTACTTTTGCTTGTAGAGATGGAATTGAAAGCATCAATATCCATGGTTACTTCTTGCAATGTTGAATATAAATATGGTGGGTGAGATTCAACAATTTTTTTCCCTTTAATCATGGACACATCTTCAATACCCTACAAAAAATTAGGAATATCCACTCGTAACCATCATCTTTTTAAGTGATTGCATAAATTTTGCAATTTTTTTTTCCAGTTTTTAGTTAATTGTTGTTACTAGCACCTTATTTAGACTTGGAAATTTGATCAATTATACTTTTAACAAGAAGGTCTATAATGTAAGTTGTCTTTCACTTGCCTTGATAGCACCCTCCATGCTAGACACATCCAATATTTGGTGCTCAAAAAAACCTTCATTATCATGTGTTGATATGAACTTGGTTCCATTTGGTGACTTCATCTCACGTTTCATACATTCATGTATTTTACAACTTTGATATTCATCACAACCCATGATTTGATCCTTGCATTTATGATCTGCATTCCAATTTTTTTTTTGGGAGTTAGATCATTAATTGTATTGTCATGTATTATTCCATGAATGCTAAATTGATGACAACCTTTCATGCATTGATGAATAAGAATAGGATTTCCTCCATGGAAGGTTGTAATCAATCTGAATTCATTCAAAATTTTAGATTTTTCTACTATTTGTGTTACAACATCTATGGGTTGTTGAAGTGAAAGCCTTCTTCCATTTGAAATTGAGAAAAAAATATCATTTTTCATGGACTCACCTTGATTTTCAAGCTCATCAACATCTTCCCCTGATTCAAAATCCGTGCTACTTGATTTATGAGTAATGCATGGTTGACCCCATCTCTTTCTATGTCGATGTTTTGATTTTAATACTCCTGGAACACTACTACATTTATTTTCTTTTTGTAATTGACTTTTTTCATTGATGTGATTCTTGTGAAATTTTTGTGACTTTTGATATGTTATTGTTGGACAAAACAAATAATCCTATGGATCACAAACAATAGTTGCTTCAAATTCTAAAGGTGCAACATATCTTTTCATATGTAGTAGATTGCTACAAAATGTGTTCTTAATGATAATCTCATTTTACATTACAAGGGGATGAAAATGAGTTGTTGATCTCACTTGTTTCAATTGCACATAAGTTTTCTTTTCTTGGGCCTTCCATTACAATGTCAAGTTTTTCTTGTACATTATGTGCAACTAGTTTTCGCATCTTGGGTGTCCAATTTGGAATAATGGAGTCCTTGTGATCATTTGATTCCTTACAACCTTCAAGAAATTTTTGTTCCTCCCATAAGATTCACCTAGAAGTTGAACTTGTATACCCTCCTCCATAAACATGGTTCTAGGAATTCTCTTACATCTTGCATTCCTCCCCTCTATACCTTCTATTTTGTTTAAGATCTCAAATTGAACTGTAGCATTTGAGTTCCAAAAATCTTTAATGGCATCTTTCACAAACTTTTTTCTTGCCTCTTTTTCAATAATTTTCACATAATCTAGTTGGATTTGAGATTTTGGCTTTGAATGTTATTTACTTGTTTGAATGTGGCTTATAGTTTTGAATAAAACATCAAAACGTGTATATTGATCTACCATATGTTTTCCATAGTCATGAAAAGCTTTGAAGTCTAAATTTGTTTTGTTGCATGGGTTTTTTAAGTACCCATGAACTTTGGCTTCAATATTTCTTGTGTGTATGCAACAATCAAACTTGCCTTTCTCCTCTGAGAACCGTGTGTTACTATCTAATAGTGGATCAATACTTGTGCTTTTCTTCAAGCATTGTGACTCCCTAGGTGGAAGTGGATCCTTGTTGTTTTTAGTTAGAGGTAATTCCCTTCGCGTTTTTATTGTTCCATAATGTGCAAGGGTTTTTTCATTCCATTTTTTTTGAAGTTGTGGTATCAAATTATTTTGGGGGCACACACATTTGCTTTTCCTTAGGACCCTTCCAATAGTTTTTCTTGCTTTCAATTTCTTGCTAATTGATCCAATGTCCCTCACAAATGCCATTTTTTTTTTAACTTGTGGAGGAATATCATCATTATATGGTTTTGTTACAAACCACCTTTTTGGCTCAATGTCAACATGCAATCCTTTTACTTGTTTCCTCAAAGTGGAACATATGTGTATGTGGGACATTGTGTCATCGTCTAGTAGTGAGGGGTGACATTGTTCATTAAGAAGCTTGGTTGGAACCTCATTCCAAGCATCATTAATACATGCACTACACCACAAACTTTTATCTCCAAAACCATTGTAGAGATTGTGGTTTATTTTTTCAAGACCAACATTGCACCTTTTCAAATTTTGAGATTTACGCCTATTGATTTCCTCGACATCAAGATTGCCACTGTGTTTGCTATTTTTGTAGGACTTATCAATATTTCCCCCATTTTTTGGGGGAACATGGTTAATGCCCATGTTATGACATACTACCATTTTGTCTTTCTCCTCTTGTAACTTTTGGATGGTCTTGTTCATACTACAAATGAATGTATCAAAAAAATTCTTCACCATGTTGTCACCATCACTAGCCCAACAATATTTTTTGTTCTTCCAAATCTCAATGCTACATGAAGATGTTGGACCAAAGTGGCAATTGTTGGGACCAAAAACCTTCATTGAATTTGGAATAAGACAATGATTAGTACCACCAAAATACCTCTTATGATGATCTTTGTCTTTTCCATCTATGGGCATAGTGTCATTTATCTTGGTTTTTTCTTTTATGTGTTCACCAGTTGTCTCATGTTGAACAAATCCTTGTAGGTAGGTTTCAAATTTTATTTTGCTTTGTTTAAAAGGATAATACAATATCATGTTATTATCTTTTTGGAAATGGCTTTCCACACTTATGAATGGACTACAAACATATGGATTTTTAGTTGAATGTGATTTGTTCATTTCAAGTTGTAATACCTCAACAACATCATGCAAAAAAGGTGGCAGCATCAATCCACAATATAGGATTACATTTGATTTAATAGCAGTAGACCCATCATTCACATTCAAGTCTTCCAATTCACGCATAAATTCCTCTTCAAAGATTTCAACATCGTGTAAGTTTCTTGAAACATCCAAATCTTTGGGTTTTAAAATTATGTTTTGCATTGTCTTGGATTGGATGTTGACACAACTACATGAGTCTTGAATTGAGTCTTGTATATTAACACCATTTGAGAAAAAACTTATACTTGTGCTCAAATGTTCATGTGGTTCCATCATGTCATCTTCCAAATTTGACTTAGACATGATGAAACATTGCATAAATTTGCTTTTACCTTGTTTTATTGCATTTTTCCAAGTGTTATTTGACAAACAATGTTGATCCACATTCTTGTTACTACAAGATTCATGATTTTGTCCATCTTTCGAAGGTTTCCAACAAATGTTGAGCCTTATCCCAATGTCCATGGCTACTTTTTTATTCATATCAAGCAATTTCTCACTTTCTAAATCCCTTTTTGATCTCTTGGTAGCATCGAACATCTTTTGTTTCCTTTTTTCTTCTTGATAAGGGGCTTGAATTAGGAACAAACGATTTAATTTCTTGGTGAGCCCAACACCATTAATACTAAGGTTTGATAGTGGTGAAAGGTTCACATAAGTTGTATTTGGAATACATTTCCCCCCTCCTTTACATATAATCTCCACCTCTTCACAAACACCTTCGTCACTCAAAGCATCTTTTGATTTCTTGGCACCAAACATGGATTTCAAGAACTTTGAAATAATAAAAATTTTCACAATTTCTAGTGGAAGAACTTCAATATCATTATAACTTAATAATTTGTTTCCCAAGCAACATCTTCTAGCCTTGTACAATTCATTTCCACAAATTTTGTTTATAGGAAATTTAAATCCTTCATTATTAGTTACAATATTTTGAAGAATAAATGGAAAATCTATTTTAGAACAAAATACATCAAGAAATCTTCCAATGTCACCATTTTGTTCATCTTCACTTTGTTGGTCTTGTAATGAACATGTTGACATACCAATAATACTTCCCAAGCCAATTTCAACATCTTTCAAGGTTCTTCTCCTTGTATTATTTCCATCTTTGAAATTTACAAATCCCATTTCATTATCATCTTTGAAAACATCTAATCCATGGTTAATATTGATTGTGTCACTACAATATTTGTTTCTTTTTATGGGTCGTCCACTATGCAAAAATTGCACCAAACCCAATGATCCTGAAGGCTTGCAACATTGTTCAACTCCATCATTTGATAATTGGTTGCAAGTCACCTTTTTCTTTGCCATAAGGAGTTTCATAACCACCTTAGGGACCTTGTCACAAAGCTTTAAATGATTAGTTTCCATCACCATAAAGCTACCATCTTCAAGACCATTTTCATCCTCCTCAAAGTTTAGATCACTATGATTTCTATTAGTTGCTTGATGTTGCAACAATTTCTTGCTATATGTGCACCACCACCACCACCACCTTTTTTTCTTGCCATCTCTTTGGAACTTATGCCAACAAGAAACCTTAAATTCCTTGAGACTCTTAGCATCATCCTCAACCTTCAAATCCTTGAGACAATCATAATCACCATCAACCTTGACTTTTTTGCAACTCTCAAAATCATCAATAGCATTTAGTTCCTTTAAACTTCCATGATTAACGTAATCATTTGCCTTAAATTCCTTGAAACTTTTGCGTTCGGGATCAACCTCTTGTGGCTTCACAATTTTCTTGACAAATTGCCACTTGCAACTCATCATCTTTGTGCAAAACCCCATGGATGTCACCACCCTTCCTCTGCCCCCCCTTTGATTCTTCACAACCTCAAATCAACAATATTCAAAACTCCATTGTTTGCAATCTTTTATTTGATTCAATATACCCAAGGAACAAATTAATGTTATTCCTTTGCAAACTAATGTTTGGCTTTTATGTCCCCCCCACCCCCTTCCTTCTTTCGTACAATTATTATTTTCCTTCATGTTTCCATGTTCTTCACCAACATGAAACAACATGAGCTCTTACTTTTATTCAAATATATGTTTCCTTCTTTTCATTTGGTTCACAATAAAGTTGGGAGGTTGGTAACAATTTAGACCTAGGTAAAGAAACCTTGTCTTTTTTCATTCAAGGGAAATATTGCAACCTACCTCACCTTCTTTTCTTTTGAAGTGAAAGGTGGTGCCCATTGAAGCTAAGAATTGTGCATTATTATAAGATCAATAATCCCAACCAATTCATTATTTATTTTATCGATTTTTTGTGTGGATTTATCCAAAGTTTAGCTTCAAGTTATCCATATGTTTGTTGGATTTATCCAATACAAGGTTTCGAGTGGCCCATATATATGTGTGCATGCATGCATTTTTTTTTAAATTCAAAAAAATAATATTTCAATATCTAAATTCTAGTGACAATGTTTCATTGGAATTGGTTTATGTAGAATGGGTATTTTGGTGATCATCATTATGACAATTTTAGAGTCACTTCGAATTATAATTCATCATAGATCAAATTTTATTTGATTTTTAACTTTTGCCTGTTTGTATCTTGTTGCCTATCTTGTTTCAATGTTCTTGTCTATTTGTATCTTGTTGTTTGTCTTACACCCCTTCAATGTTTTTTTTTCTTTTGTGTGTTTGTATAATTTTCTAACTAATCAAACTTCTGTTGGCATTTTGCTTAACAAATCAAGAACGAAATATAAAAAAACAAAACAAAATGAAATATATTGAAATATACAAAATTTTCTCTTGTGAAACGACAAAACTAATTGCAACAAAATTATTATGTCCACGTGAAATTATTTAATCATCATTAATAATGCAAAGCAACATGATGCCCAAAAAATGAAAATGCACAATATTAACATGTGCATTTTCATAAAACCTTATCCTAATAATTATTTCGTTTTTTTCCTTTGACATGGACATGAAAAAGGCATGTTGTATACAAAGGCACATGCCTATTCATATGCATGTTATATAGTAAAATCAAAGTTGAAATTGGTCCATAAATTATTTGGGCTCCACATTGTTTTGCACTATCGGTGACGATGATTAAATTATTTTGTGTGGACATAATAATTTTGTTGTAATCAATTTTGTCTTAAATTAAAATATACAATTTTGAACATTTTATTATATGTAATTTTGTTCCATTAATATTTTATTACATTATTTTTTTGCTAGACAAAATGCCAACAAAAGTTTTGATATATTAAAAAAGTTCACAACAAAACACAAACAAACAAAAGAAAAAACATTGAAACAAAATAGACAACAATATACAAATGGACAAAAGAAAAACTAGATTTGTCACCCCATTGATCACAAACCATTATCATGCAAATGAGGATAAAACCGTCAAGTGGGGAATTCATCTTGACACACCTTCATATTAAGGTAGTTCATATGTAGGTTTTTTTTGACCATTCAATTGTGTTAGCACTTTCTTTTTCTTTTTTAAATTTTTAAGGTAGGTGGATTAACATATGATTCCACGTCACACAACATGTTGCTTTTAATGATAAAAAAATGCGCAAGGCCTTTATGAATTTCAAAAAACCAGCCATAGCTTTGTCCATTGTTTTGCAACTACATTTAAGTATGGTGTATTCATGAATTTTGAAATCTAGGGATGCACCTAGAATAGTAACCTAATAAATCATACAAACCAAATGGTTAGCCTTGGACCTGGAGGATACAAGACGAATATCAGTAGTCATATACATATGCCCAAGATACGAAGAAGGCTTGTGGAGATTACAAAAGTTGTAGAAGGAATCATTGCACTACACATGATGGTCAACATCTTCAATGCTTACATTGCCACATTTGGCATAACATCCAATGTCTTCTACAACACCAAATCTTCCTAGTGTTGGAATGTAAATAATCTATATTTATAGGGTAGTTAGAAAACACATGAAATTTCACCATCATTTGTTGATCCCATAGGTAATATGTTGAAATGCCCCCGTATCAATAGTTGTCACACAAGATGCCATTTAATACCAAAGACCACACCATATTGAATTATTGGGTCCAAATAAAAAGGTAAACATATTATCTGACACTAAGACAACAAAATAAGTAGTTGGCCTAAATAGTAAACTACTTCAATAAAATAGGGGGGTGTTTTGAACTATACGATCTACTTTAGTATCTATTCCCTACACCAACCATGATAAATTACAATTTTTCTGCACATGCACAAAAGATTTTTGGTTTGCAATTTTATCCCTTGAGTGCAATTTCATAAATTTGGTGAGGGCACACTCTCCATGTGGATATATTGGCAATTTCCACAATGCATATGACAACAAAGTTGTTTTATGTAGAGCCTAGTTGCAAAATTGCCAAGTAATATCACCAAAAAATGACAATGATTTAAAACTTTGGTACACTTTCCAAAACACATCTACACTACAAGGTAGATAATTCATAAGTATTTTCTTGCAAAATGAAGAAACAATGTTTAGATATTTTTAAAGGACGCATGAATGTATAATTACCTAAGTTGATATTATTCCACTAACCATAATGGATATCTAGAAAAGTCTCTGCAACTCCATTTGTCTATACCATTTTTTATGCCTATCTTTTCCCTCTATGGTTGTATGTCTTAGTGTATTTAACCATCTGCATCACCAAGCATCAAGAGGACATAGATATAAGATGTCACACCAGATTTCATAAATCAAAATGCCAAAGGTAATCCAGTACTTCAAGTATTTAAACCAAAAATATCTTGTGAACATGGGCTAAAAGGGTCCTTAAATTTGAAATCAACGTTATATCACTGGATAATCACTATGAGAAATCGTGTTTGTTGAAATTGCACTGCCCTGCAACTAAAATTAAAAAACAACTCATATATAAGTATTGTGCAACTATCCCTTGGGTATTACAACTAGTGTGCAATTATCCCCCTATAAATACAATACAATTATAAATAAATTGTCACGTAAAAAAATTAGTTAATTGTATTATAACTACATGTGGCAACTACTTTAGAACTATTGTAAATGTGCCACTAAAACAATAACTATGTTGCAACTAATGTATAATGTACATACATGCAATCATGCAATGTGTCCACATTTCCACCACCCATTATGGGATACATTTGCAACTAGGTTTTAATTATGATTCCCATTAATACAATTAATATGGCCATTAGTGCGCCACTACTAAAGTATTGTTGTTTAATTATGTTATAACTATAATACAACTACTTATAATTAATTTAATAAGGATACATATTCATCGATTATTCATATCTTCATCACATACATGCTTTGAGTGATTTAAAATGTTATGGGAGTGCTACCTCAAGCTTTAGAAATAATCTTTGAAATGCAAAGGAAAAGGAGTAATAAAAAAATAACAAGAAAAGAAATAAGTTTTCCAACTTACAAAACACATTTTTCCTCATTTTTCTTCTTTGGACCCCTCCAAACCTCTTTCAAACCTCATTTAACTTTCATATTTCATATTCATTTAAAATGATTTTAAATGTTATGGAAACACCACCTAAAGTTTTACAAATCATCTTTGAACTCTAATAACAACAAAGCAACATACAAGGAATTTTTTGGGTGTCTGGGAACTAGCCTTTATAGTGTTGGGTGGTTTGATTTTTTGAGTTCTTGACCTTTATATTTTGGGGGGTTGTAACCTTTTCAATTTTGTTCCGTTTTCAATGATTTTTAACGTGCTAAATGTGCCAATAGGAGGGGGTTCAAGTTTTGTTTGGACACTAAAAACAATGGAGCCCTCCCCTTGAATCTAGCCTGCCCTAAATGCTTAAGTGTTTTAATTCTAACACAATTATAACTCAATTTCCAACTAATAAACAATTAAAAGATTTAATCCATATGCTTTGTATTCAAATCCCATGTTACAAATTATATAAAAAAGGAGGTTGTTATCTTATATTCTCACATTGAAATACAAGTGCCATTTTGGGATGAGCTCAAAAAGCTTAACCCAAAGGCAAGATTTTTATAAAAAAAATTCAAAATGATTTTTTAATTCACTTAATATTGTGCTTTCTTACCTAATTACCACCTAGGTAAGTAGGTAGGTCCTATTTTTCTACCTACCTACCTATGGTTATGTACAACCTACCTAGCCACTCAAATATGTATTTATATGTATTTATTTTTATTTTTATTTTTCCAAAATACACTTAAATATGCCATGTGACAAAAATATATATTATGCCACATGTCATAATCTCAGACCATCGTTAACAATCATAGTGAACGATGGAGATCAATATTTTGAAAAAAAAAATTTGTCCAAAAAAGTTCATAATGCCACCTAGGTCCAAATTCTTTAAGGTGTACCAAAATCTTGTCACATCACCTTTTTATATCTTTTTTACCTAATCCTTTTTTACCATGTAAAAACACATTTATGGATGATTATAATGCAATCTAGAATTTTAATGGTCTAAAGTATAGTCCTTTTGAAAAATTTAATGTCACAACCCCATTTTGAAGAAGTGTGAGGATGACACTCATACTCCCGAAATGTGGACTTGGGAGTCCTCCGGGACTCTGGAATACTCAGAGCTTGATTGCAGGGGTCAAAACACCTCGCCTTGAGGTGTTTTTTATACCTTTGGAAAGGTTTCGAAGTGTAAATGTCGAAAATGGCCTAGCATGAGCCATTCGGACATCTACAGCACAAGTTATGGTCGAAAGAAGGGCCGGGAGTCAAATTGGCAATTTGACTCCCAACCACTAAAAGTCGGGAATCGATCCGACCATAGTGCGTGCAGGTGAAGTGCAACACACCGTTGAAAAGCTCTTGAGGAGAGCTACAAATTTACTTCATGTCTCATCCCAAGCGGAGGTCTGAGCTAGGAGTTATGAACTCCCAAAGTCCTGAGAGTCCAAACCGAGATAGTTTTCGAACTCGTCCTTGGGAGTCCCGGGACAAAAAGCCATTCGGATGTGGGTGCCGCGGGCAAACACATAGAATACTATATGGGGAAAGGTGGTGGCTTCCCCCGAGTCCAGGCCGTGGTGAGTCTTATGAGTTTAGAGTTGCCCGTGGCTTGTCCTAACACTAAGGGTGCTCCAAAAAGTGAATTAACCAACTTGTTGGTTGGTTTGATGCAAGTTCGAGTAAGTAAGTAAGGCTTGTCACTCTTCCTAGTCCCATCCTAGAGCTCTAGCACGCTCCTTTACCCCTTTTAGTGCTGAGAGCTGGGAGCGTGCCCCGAGTCCCAAACAATTCCGCTGTTTGAGTAACTTGGACCCGATTTGGGTCTAACTAGGGACTTGGGAACACGTCATTTAACAACTTTTGACTCATTATGTTTTATGGGGATCAAAATATAGGTTAAACGGACTGTAATAATGACTATGCCTTTTTTGTCTTATGTGATATACCTTAAAAAAAATTCACATGTCAAATTTTAATAGATGGATGACAATTAATGATGTTAGCATGACATGATGGGTGCAATTATAATGGAGTTGCATATTAGTTGAAAATTAGTTATTTTGATAGAGTTTCAATGATTTGCAATGAGTTGCACTATATATAGAGTGAGTTACAACTTGTCCATTAGCATTATCGGTGTATAAATATAGTGAGTTGCAAATGTCCTTTGTAATTCAAAAATGAGTTGCAAGGTTAATTGTAAAACTCTTTTTTTCTCATAGTGAATTAACTAATTACAAGTTTCAAGTTCAGCCAAAAAGTTAAAATCAATGCTGGGACCTAGAGAGACTTCTGTGAAAATGAATCACTCAAGACATGCCAAAAATTATTGAATGAAAGTATTACCTTTTGGTCTCAAAGGGAAGAGGAATGCGTAAGCCTATGTGAGTTGATGACACCATGTAGGTGACCCACTCTACACATGCTAATGCATCTTGCATTTATTGTGCCAATTTTGGTATCAATTTATTGCTAAAAAACTCTTCTTTAGGCACCAAATTTCTTGTTACCCGAATTTCATCAAAATTGTTTGTTGTTCCTTTGACAAAAACATCGATTATAGCTTAGATACATAGACATGGAACCAACCAATTTAAAGCCTCCAACATTCATAAAAACATAAGTATGTTATACATTAAATTTGTCTTATCAAAGTTGCACATGTCGAACTGCCAAGAAACGAACCAAAGCATGTCAAATCATGTTGAGTAAAAACATACTAAAATGAGCCACTTAAGCCTTTTTTGGGGGTCCTTTTCAAGACTTTCTTTGACCCAATTTTATGAATGTATATTACAAATAAATTTTTTTTGACTACATCTTAATCCTATAGGATGTATATTATACATTCATGTTCTTTTCACATATAAATGAATAAGTTTTGTGAGAAATCACCCCCAAAATTCAAGATATTAAAAGTCAAAAGCACTTTTGAAGCAAATTTCATTAACTAAAATTACAAAACGTACAAATAATAATCTTATAATATTTGAGACCTTTTTATTTTTCATCTATTAACCATCAAAATGCTCGCCAATTTTCTAATTGATTGGTGTGAAAAACTAGTGGGTGCCCGTGGCCGAAGGCCACTGTGAAGCCCCTGTGTGAAATCCAGGTCCCACAATTGAGATCCCACATTCTGAAAATCACGTCCTAAAAGTTTTCAGGTTTCGGTCTTGAAAACCATATCCTAAAATTTCCCAGGCCCCAAAGTTGAGATCCCAAGTCCCGAAAACAACCATGTCCTGAAAACCATAATAAGTCCTGGGCAGTTTAGGGCGGGAAAAAAAAAACCCTCCCTGGCCCCCCCACCCCTTCCCCCGCCCCCCCCCCCCCCCCCCCCCCCCCACCCCTTCCCCGCCCGTCCCCCCCTGCTGGCCACTGTTTTTTATTTTTTCTTATTTTTTACTGCCCTGCCCTGCCCTGTTTCGAATTTTCCTTTTGCTGCCAGGGACATGAGGAGGAAGTTATACAGGGAACGGGCAGTGTTTTTTTTCCTTTTGCTGCCAGGGACAGGAGGAGGAAGTTACACCCTGCACTGCCCACCCGGTTCTGCCATAGAATCTGTGACAGGGTTGTGCAGAACAGACAACCCTGTCACAGACAGACATGAAAAATATGGATGTTGGGAATTTTAAATTGAATTAATACATGTTTTAACATTTAATTTTGGATTGAATTTAGGACTTGCAAAGTTGAATAAGTGCAATGTCAAATAATTATACATTCAGAGAGGGCCTCTTAATTTTCAAATTAAAAATTATTTAATCAACGATTTTTTAATATTACTTGGGGACTATAAAAAACACTTAAACACTAAAAAACAAATAAATGTACAACTTGGTATTTTTCAAAATTTAGAGTTTTCTTGAAGTTCATGAATCTTTTGTTGCATGTAAATGTGGTGCAATACAAATGGTGTTTAAAGCAAAGTTTTTTAATTTTAATGTAAGAAAATCAAATATGACATTTATCAAAAAAATTACATGATTTAATTAATAATTAAATTTACCAAAAAATATTAATTGAAAAAATTCCTTTGTCCAAAAATGATTATCACATGATTAATTAAATGTTTCTTATTATGCCTTGACTGGGTGTGATCAATTTGCAAAAAACCCTAGTCCAAAATTTTATGTGAACATGATGCACTGAAATTGATTGAATGCAATTAGGTTATAAGGTGCATAACCAACAAATGAGCTAACAAAGTTCATTTATCAACCTCATGGATGTTGTTACCAATGGCCCATTTATTTTCATTTTGTCATTAGAACCCTAAAAGTGCATCATCACCATTCAATCCAATTTAGTGGCCTAGGGGCATATTTTGAAAAGTTGCATCTTCCCTCATGATGGTTACGATGCATGTGTTGTAGTGTCTAGGACAACTGTGTGTCCTATTTTCTAATTATGTAAATTGTTACCTTGTGTGCACATATGCTCTGAAACATGCGTGCACATATACTCTGAAACAAATGTGCATGTAGGAATGGGCATGTGGGACTACACAATGTTTTCACCTCAAGAATAAACATTGCTATGAGTAATTGTGTGCTCTAGTGTCGGTATTCAATAATGTCACGCACCAACAAATGAATGTTATTATCTATTGCATGATTAGTTCAAGATTGACATGCAACGTTGGATTATTTCTTATTTACCAAGACCAACAAAGATTTAGAAGCCATGAACACAATGATGTTTTACCAAAACTAGGAGATGGGAGGAGCTCAAAAAGCTAGAACTTTTGGGCATCGTATTGTCACAATAAACTAGATCTATGATGATCTTTTATAAGAGACATGCATGTTGAAAGGTACTTGATTTTTCTTCTTCTAAAACATTTACATGAATTTTACCTATTGTATCAGAAGGCCTAAGTTTAATCCAACCCAATTGAGTTTTGTCTGAATCCAAACACAAAACCAATCCTTCCTTCAAATTGCCATTTATGAACCCTTATGTGCTTACATGCGATAGTTGCAACAATTAACATAGTAAGTCAATTTTAATGACTACAAACTCCAACCTCCGGCAATTGCGTCTTCAAGGCACAACATTGTTCTAACAACATATTATAAGCATTTCAGTTATCAAAACCAAAACCTTCAAATTGAAGGATGGTACATGCTCTAACTTTTGCATGCATTATTACCTAGATTTAGTAATAGGTGACCTAACAGGTTGTTAAACCTAATAGCTTATTTAACCTAACATGTGATTTAACTTAATCGGTTATAAAACCTAGTAGGTAGCATTACATTAGGTTAGTAGGTAGGTTGACATGTTATTAGTCAACTGGTATTTTATGGAACATGTTGATAAAACATGTAATTGGACATGTAGTTAAACAAGGTGTTACTTTGATTTTTTTGGGCTAATAATTTTTTTACTAGCTATTAATTGTTTAAATAGTCTAATGGATTATTTAAAATTTGAATTAGTTAATATAAGATTAAGAGGACAAACATGTTAGACGGATTAGGGACTTTGTTTTGATTTTGATTTTGTGTTACTCTTCCATTTTTGAAGAAACATGGAAATATTTCTATTTTCAACATTACTTTTTTGAACTTGAGGCAATTTGAATACATCTTAGTTTGGGAATTGTAGATAGAATTAAGTTTTTAATGGTTAAGTGTACTTGTTTGTTGTTTTAGGAACCTATTGCTGAAAAAATTCAAAAGTTGAAAAAATAATTTAATGCGAATAAGAAAACTCGTTAACATTTGGTGACCATGCTAGGGATAAGATTCAAAAGTTGTCACACTTGGGTGAAAACACATTCATAAAATGTTGTCACAAGGCAATTTTTGCAAGATTTTTGAAAGTTGTAATTGGCCATGTGATTAAATATAGTCAATAGGATGAAAAAGGACTCAACATTACAATGTTATATATATTTAATCACGTTGTATGAATTTCATGGATAGTTTTTGAATAACCATAACATATTGGACTTTCAAAATAGTACCCAAAAACCTATAACAATCCATAATCAACAAATATGGACTCCATGCACCTTCATATAATGTTCTTTAATGAGTACTAAAGGACTTAATGGTAATATGATGTAGTAACATTTATACCAAGGAGGACTTTTAGGAAGAATTTTGATGACCAAAATTTTCTATGTACTTTGAATTATTGTTTTTTCTTATTAAGTCCTTTATTTAATGAAAATAATATTTTAGATGTTCATATTTCAAATTTAAGTTCTCCATAAGGTAAACTAAGGTTGAGTTTTGTTAATAATAAATCTCAAATGATAACTTGTAAAATGATTTGTGTGATTCAAGGCATTATGCCTTCACACTACCTTTGTAGTTATATTTTAAGCAATTATGGACTTTCACATGTGCCTAAAAGTGTTACACCTTCATGTGCTTTCACCCACTTAAGAAATTCTGGTTAGACTCAATAATTTTAGTAGATCAAGTTTGAAAAATGATCACACTTGAAATTTATAGTTTATATTATTTGCTTGTTTTGTGTAATTTTTAGTATTGAAATTGTTGTTTCTTGATTTAGTATGAAAGCACACGTGACGCGCCCCAAGTTCCTTGTTAGAGCCAAAAAGGGTCCAACTATGTTAAAAAGCGGAAGTAGTTGGAACTTGGTGTTGCTCCCAGCTTCCAGCACTAAAAGGGGTGAGAGGGGCGTGCTGAAAGCTCCGAGATTAGACTAGGAAGAGGGACAACTTGTTGCAACCCCACTTTGAGGCAAGTGTGAGGATGAAATTCACACTCCCAAAAGTGGGTATTTGGAATCCTCTAGGACTCCCAAAAATTCAAAGCTTGATCGCAGGGGTCAAGACACCTCACATTGAGGTGTTCTTTGTACCGTTGATAAGGTCTTGAAGTGTAGATGTCCAAAATGGCCTTGCATGAACCATTTGGACATCTGTAACACAAGTTATGGTCGAAAGAAGGGTAGGGAGTCAAAATGGCAATTTGACTCCCGACCACTCAAAGTCGAGAATCGACCCGATCCCGGTGTATGTAGGTACAATGCGACACACTGTTGAAAAGTTCTTGAGGAGAGCTACAAGTTTGCTTCAGACCTCATCCCAATCGAAAGTCTGAGCTGGGAGTTATGAGCTCCCAAAGTCTCGGGAGTCCAAACTGGGACAGTTTTGGGACTCTTCCTTGGGAGTCCCGGGACAAAAAATCATTTAGATGTAGATCTGTGGGCGAACGCAGAAAATAATATATGGGGGAAGGTGGTGGCTTCCCCCGAGTCCAGGCCGTGGTGAATTAAGTGAATTCGTGTTGCCCGTGGCTTGTCCCAACACCAAGGTTGATCCAGAATGTGGATTAACCAACTTGTGGTTGGTTTTGATGCAGGACCGAGTAGCTAAATACGTTGTCCCTCTTCCAATCTAATCCCGAAGCATTCAGCACGCCCCTCTCACCCCCTTTTAGTGCTGGAAGTTGGGAGCGACACCAAGTTCTAACTACTTTCGCATTTTAACATAGTTGGACCCTCTTTGGATCTAACAAGGAACTTGGGAGCGTGTCATGTGGTGTCTATCAAATGATATTTGTATTTATTTATTTAATATTTGATGTATTCATTTTATACATATTAAAATTATAAGGTCGATAGTCAATATTACATCATACATAACCATTCATTTTATACAAATATAATTTACATGCAATTTAATCTATTTATGAAGGTAGGTAGGTAGTTTGTTTTGTTTTATCATGTTGAAATTTTCAAAACCAAAATGTTTCATACAATGTTATTGATATTTTTGAAAACCTAATAACAAGTAGGGGGTGCATTGACTGGGGTTGAGGATTTTTGGAGTTATGATGCAAAGATTATTGATTATTAAACCATTTTTAAAGTATATATTAATAAAATAATGAATAAAAGTCATATTTGAATCAACAAATGTACTCGGTGTTGTTGGAAAGTAGCCGTTGAATGAGATTTGATGAAACTTATTTCATTAATTTTTAGACTTAAGGTATGGAAGATATGTTGATTTTTTAATGAATTTTGTTGTTAAAAATTCAAACAAATTACAAATAATTAAGTTTAAAAAGGAAAATGAGTTGAGTATGTTCCAACTTCACACTCGGTACCAACAACACATGTTGTGTTATCTATCCATGAAGGATGAAAGAAATTAATTTGTTTTGTTTTGTTACAATGATGCATGGTGTTTTAGTTATGATATGGAACTTATCATTATAAAGTTCTCAATGAGTACAGGTGCAGCTACTTGGTTTAGAATGTTTGAAGCTACTGTGTGGAAGCTATTGATTATTGAACCCGTTTTGCATTGAAAATTTCGGGTATTCAAGGACAGTTAGATCTGAATTAGATTTGGTAAAGCTACAATTTTTTTAAAAAATAGAAAAATGCTTTTAACACAAATAGCCAAGTAACAAGGTACATCGGAAAGAAAGGAAGAATCCCTCCAGTTCCCGACCCGCGATCCGCGACCCTCGACTGCGAAGGGGAGCGCAGTGGGAGGACGCAGTTTTAGATGCAAGGAGAGGGGAAATGGAGAAAGTATTTGTTATTCGAAATAAGTGCAGCGAGATGCGGGTCAGGCATCATTATCACAGCATGACGATGATGCAGGCTTCTTCTTCTTCCTCTTCTTATTTGGTCACGGTGTTTTTTGTGGTTCTTTTCCTGCCTGGAGGCCTTTGGATCGAGCAATGTGCCGGGCAGTGCGGTTCGACTAGCTCTCTTGTGGGTTTCACAGCAGACTTTACTATGGTGCAACATCAACTGCGTGGCACCCTTCGAATTGTGGATGACTGCTCTTTCACGGTAAGAGTCTGTTTCCTTCCCCTATCCGCACCCGCCCTCCCGTTTCGGCCTCCAAACTCCCCTACCTAATCTGTTAAGGAGGAGATTTTTTTGCTGGATGCGGCTCGCTGCATCCTAGACACAAGTTATCAATCACTAAAGTAGAAGGTTTCTATACTCAGCTGAAAGTGTTACAAATTTGTAGCAATTGTTTAGGATCGTCGATGATTATCACTGCTGTGAAGTAGAAATGAGGAAGCCATGGATTCTGGTTTGAGCTTGTCTTTTGGAGAATTTTTTCGAACCATACATACAGGTGAACTAGAGATCTAGGTTTTAACATTTCATACAACCTTGAAGACACACTACTTTTTACCAGTTAGATTGCACAACATTGCCTCTTCTGGCATCAGGATGATTCTTGATGGAGAACACCTCGATCAGACACTAAGAATTTTTGGAAGATTTGGACTGACGAAATACTTGGGAAGGGAAGAGTTTCACTCACTTTGAATTCAAGGTTTAGGGTTTCCAATGGACATGTATAAGATGTGGTTGTTTTGGTTTGTTGAATAAGTTAGGGTTTTACAGAATGTTGGACACAGTATTTTTCCCTTATCCATTCTTCTTTTACACCACAGAAAATATCCAGTGCAATAAGTCACTCACAACTGATAGTCAATTCCACAAAACTTATGTATTTTTCACATTGCCCCAGTGGTCTGGAATGCTGTTAAACTATAAGCAGTAGTTATAGACACAAAATTCCAAGATAGGTTGATAATGTGCTTCAGACTCTTCTATTATGAACTAAGGTGACAAGCATGCTCTTGTTTGTTTGATGAACTGAATGAAATTGTGTAGGCCACATATTCATCAATCATTGCCCTATCATCCATGACAGTAGTTGGTCTTTTTCTGTAGACAGCCATTCAAATGCCTGTGTGTGAAGTGCTTGAACTTTTTGGTAGATGTATACCAAAACAGAGTCTGGGGTAAGTGGACCAACTTGGTTTTGTGGTCCTGCATTCTTCAGAAAATATGCAGCTTCTGTGAAACTGAAGAAGTCCAGTTCTTGTCAGTGCTCATCATTCCTGTTAAAAGATTTCAGATGATAAACAACCTGGACACCTGCAGGTATCAAGATTTGATATGCTTGCAGGAGTGGAGGTATTCTGGTGGGGTGCTTTAGGGGATGATGTTCAGAGTCTTTTGGATGGGCAGCCTATTTCGGAGGGCAATTTGGTGGGCACTTATAGTAATGCAACTTTGCAGGTAAACTCCCAGATTAGAGCATGACAGTAGTTCTTTTTGGGTAATGTAATCACCTAAATCTGGCATCATCATTGTAATTTCTTTGCATTTCCTCTGTTCTAGTTTCCAGAAGGCAAGTGCCCTGTAAGCTTTATTTAACTTGAATTTTAGCTTTTGTGATTGAATTATGTCAATTGAGTGCAGTTACTACTGGATGGCTCCACATGGGATGAAATCAAAGTTCTTAGTGTATGGGATAAAGCCACTGCATCAGATTTTGGTCATGTAATCTTACAACCTTACCCACCACCTCCAACAAGAGGGAGTGGAGTTTCTGCTCCCACCCCTGGTGTTGTCTCAACTCCTTTGGCAGGAGGAGCTCCAGGCCCAAGTCCAGGATTTGCCTCTAACGCCCCAAGTTATGAATATGACACTCCTCCATCAACAGCAACAGTGGGGGAATGGCAACCAACCATGTTTGATAATTGCATTGCATTGACACCTGTTTACCGTATGCGGTGGACTCTGGATGTCATACCTGGGATGGTTGATATTGGGCTTGAGTTTGCGCTAACCAAAACACAATACATGGCATTTGGCTGGGCCAACCCCGAAAACACTCAACACTTCATGCTAAAGTCAGATGTGGTGGTTGCAGGAATTGATGATAAGGTCAGCATCATTAGGACTCCTCCAAATTTTTAACAAAGTTATGAAATGGATATGGGTGCTTCTTGGCAAATCAATCTCTCACCAACACTTCCAACTGCTGACTGATTGCTGTTGTTGGTCCACCTTATTGGGATGTGTGAAATCCAATTTGCTGGGATTAAAACCCTACAATCAGACCTGTGCATCATTGATTTATAACCAATGTAGAGATACCAACTATACATGAAGTGATGAATCCATTTTTACTTGCTGAAAATGAGACATGGCAAGAAATGGGGACCAATCTAGAGCTTTCAGGTGTCATTAACTACGTCTTGTGTGCAGGGTATCCCAATCTCAGAAGACTACTACATCAGTTCATACAGTGAGTGTAATTGGGACAGTGCAAAACCCGCAGGTGTTTGTCCCGATTCAGCTTTTGCAGGCAGTACAAATTCAAACTTCAACAACTCACAAATGCTTTATGGCCAACAAGTTGATGGTATTTTATTTGCCTTCCCAGTCATTAGGGTTTAGTTAGTTTGAGCACCTATAACACGAGGTCCTGGAGGATTCATTTTGGCAGTAACACACACACATCAACCCCCAGATACACTAGGCTGATTGATCTGAATAAGATGTTTGTGATGCTCTGGTGATTGTTTGGGTCATTTTTTTAAGACATAGGCCTTGCAGGACCCCATGAGGTGAAATCTTATTCACAGCTTGTGAGCCATGAAATTGGGGCTGCAGTATCTGCGAAATATGCAAGAAGAACATGGCTTGTGTATTTCACAGATCACATAGTGGAGATCTTTATGTGCTTTGGAAGAGGATTCAGGTTTTGTATCACTGATGAAAAACGTTGTGAGATCTCTGAGGGTATAGTGGGAGCCTCGGTGATTTTGTAGGAATCACTCTTGTTCGATACCGGCGTCCACTAGAAAGTGGAGACATCAAATATGACGTGTCTATAAATGTGACAGACAGCATGACAGTTATATGGGGAATGGGCACTTTAGCAGCTGACAATGCACGAGTCCATCTTACACCTCAGTTTCATGGGATGCCAAAGGGGGTCAAGTTTGGGTACCGAAATCTGATGCTTAGCAGCTTCACAGACGAGTGTAATGGTCCCTTAGCTGCTTCAAATGCATCACAAGGAAATAATGTCGTTGCTGATCGTGGCACTTCTCTAGTTGTGACATCTGACACTGCTCTACAGTACCCAAATCCACCTAATCCTGCAAAGGTGTTATACATAAACCAGAAGGAATCACCTGTGTTAAAGGTTGAGCGAGGAGTTCCAGTCACTTTTTTGGTTGAAGCTGGTCATGGTGTATCACTATATATTACATCAAATCCAATTGGTGGCCATGCTGGCTTGAATGAAAGCATTTATGCGGGTGGACCAGATGCTCATGGAGTGCCAACATCTCCGAACATGCTTTCTTGGCTCCCTGATCATAGCACACCCAATGAGGTCTTTTACCAGGTGGGATATAGGTGCATCTATGATTACAAGGAACAGAGCTAGGTTTTGACACACACATTAACCTTTTCCCAGTACGCTCTTTGTTTTCAGGACATCCAAGAGCCTCACTTGTAAACTTGGCTTTCCATTCTACAATTTGGTTGATTCTTACCTATGTCCTAATATTATTGTGGGTCTTTTAAGTTTTGTTGTATTTATTGTAGTCATATTTCCAGCCAAAAATGGGCTGGAAAGTGCAAGTTGTGGATGGTGGACTTTCAGACATGTACAACACCAGCACTCTTCTTGCAGATAATCAAGTAAGGCCCCTAATTTCAGACGGTTATTCTGGGCAGTTCTGGAAAGCTTATGCTTGATTAGTGCTGATCAATTTTTTTCTCTTTTGGCATGGTTGTACAAAATTAACCTGTATGGATCTGAACATTGGACTCTAAGCCACAAAGTTTTTGAAACTGGGCAGGTGACACTGTTTTGGACATTGACAAGCACAGACATCTTTTTTGCTGTTCGTGCAGAACGCAAAAGTGGATATCTTGCAATCGCATTGGGAAGGTGTGTTTCATTATTTTCTACCATGTTGTTCAATTTCTAGATTGCAGTAAGTGTGCCTTTGGGTACCATATCAATCAACACTCCCTTGGATGCTCATTGTTTTATGTACTCCAACTAGACTGATGTATTCAATGCTCAAAGTTGAATGAGTCAGTGGTGTGAAATTTCCATGTAGGGCAAAGTGGAATCAACTTTGGTGGGTCTGGTGGTGTAGGTGCTCTGGCTGTGGGTTCTTTTCCCTCTTTGTTACCATAAACTAATTACAAAGTGTGGGTGCTGGTGGGGTGGGGGGATTACAGTGGGATGGTGAATTCCTTTGCATATGTGGGCTGGATTGACAGTGAAGGCATGAGTCATGTTGGGACATATTGGATTGATGCAAAAGATGCATCTGGCATCCATGCAACTACTGAGAATCTGTCAAACAAAAAGTGCGAGAGGCAGTATGGGATAATCACTTTTGAGTTTAGCAGGCCATTGAAGCCTCTCTGCCAAACTGGGAAAGAATGCCGAAATGTCATTGATCCAATAAGTGCACTCAAAATGGTTTGGGCTATGGGTGATGAATGGTCTGGTATGTGATCTGTCTCTTTTCTGTTGCTCCTCCCAAAACATGGTTTTAAATCTTCTCTTGAATGCTGTGCCTTTCGTCTTGGTGACTGAACTAAAAACTTTATGCAGATAGTTATTTAAACTATCTGTTTTGCATATGTGCTGAAGTTCCTTACTTTGGATTGCTTGAACCACAGTTGTAAATTGTTATTCCATGCTTCTCTGGCAGTTTATTTTTAAACTTCAGACTGCAGTGCCCTCCATAACCTCTACTCATAACCATTTGCTAAATTTGGTCAGGAGATCTGAGTCCTTTCTTGTCGACTGCTAGAGGCTGACTGTTGCCCTCTAATCCTGCATCTAAATCCTAGACCATGCTCCTACTTTATCAGCAAACCTACAGTTTATCAAACATTTTGGATCTTGAATTGGGGCTCTTGTACCCTGCAAGAATTTTGTTGTTCCACTATAAAGTTCTATGGTTGGTTCTTGCAGATAATTTGACAAATGGAAATGTACACACTGTAGTAAGTAGCATGCCTACTTTGATCTACTTGGCTAGTGGAGCTGCCAAAGTGGAGGAACTGCAACCCGTTTTGGCTGTATTGCCCCATACCTGCCTGTATCCTTTCATGGAATCTTGATTTTGCAAACTAAGGATGTGAAAATATGTTTAGTTTTACTGTCTTTGTGGTACAATTTTTGGTTACAGTATTATGTAGTCCTGTTCAGGCTGTGATAGGAACCTAAGCCTTTGAAATGGGCAATGCTGAGCAGGTACATGGGTTTATGATGTTCCTGGCATGGGGTTTATTCTTTCCGGGGGGCACGATGGCAGCCAGATATATGAAGCATCTGGATCAGTGGTTCCAGTGAGTCTCTGTATCTCCTATGAGCATAGAAGGATGCAAGTAGATCACTTAAATATGAATGGTGAATAGGACAACACATACTAATGGAGTATGAGATGAAAAATGAATTTAGATATCCTCCATCTAGTGGGGACATTTAATCTATGAGTTGGTAGGTTCTAATAATGGTGCTTCCTCAACACTGGTATAGGGGAGTTAATCATTTCTTTGTTGGCTACTTCTTTTCATATTTGTTCTATCACTCACAGCTAGATATCTTCTGTTCAAATTTGCATATCATTGTGCAATTGGATTGTTACTGAGAACCTTTGAGCTGCCTTTATGTTGCAGAATTCATGTGTATGCTCAAGCTTCGGGGATTTTTGTTACACTTTTAGGTCTTCTATTTGCAGTAGCTGAGTTACAGGGGTATGTATCTTCCCTCTGTACTGCTTCTTCCTGATTTGATGAAAACATTCATCAGTTGTTCTCATAACTCATGTCAGTTGGGCACATGAGGCTGATGCTCTATTTGCAACTTCTGGGTAGCAATGATTTACTCTTCTAGGGTTGATGTTTAACCCTCTATGTAGGCTGATGGCTGCTTGCTTGTACAGGGCAAGCTAAAATGAAGCTTGCTGCAGCTTGAATGAGGAAATTACTGACTTTTCTGGTCTCTTGAGGGCTAACCAACATCATGATTGAGCTTCCTGTTGCTTTCAGAAATGCAGCAGAAACTTGGGGTGCATATTTTCTTATAATTGTTTGCCTGAAATTTTTGGCACATTATCATGTACTTAAATCTATGCCCACTGCTGGGAGCTGATGATGTCAGCAGGGAGTGATGGCAGCTAGTCACTGCTATTCATGGTCAAGGTGATGGTCTGATACTTTGTGAGTACCTCATAAAATAATGACTGCACTCATTTTTGTTGTGTCAGTTTTGGTTTTGCTGGAATGGACACAATTCTTGCCTTCAAACTGTTATTGTGCAGTTTTCTCTGCAAACTCATAGACATACTATCCTAGGGTTGAGCTGCTTATCTCACTTGTGCAGGAATTTGTATTTTCTGTTGTCAGCTTACTAAGAATTGAGCTCATTGAAGAAATCACTGCACACCAATCACTTTTCAATCTTGGATTTAGTGTGATCTATAACTTCAATACTCAGAGTTATGTGCTTTGGACTTAACTTAGAAGGAAGCTGCCACTTTGTTGGTTTTGCAGCCTGGATACAAGAAATAAACATATGAAATTGGGGATCACCTGCATATTACTAGCTTGCTTTCAAGCCAGTAATGGCCTTGTGCGACCAAAAAAGGCAACACCGGGAGAACATGACCGATTAATTCGCAAAATTTGGATGTACCTGCACCAGTAAGATGTCATTTATTCAGTGTGATATTGCAATACACTGACCCATGAGATATGATGTATACAGTGTTAGTCTTTGCTGGAATTTCAAATAAGCCAAAAGTAAATCAGCTCATTGAAAAACCAGCCTTCTTTAGGACAGTAGATGCACCCCCAATTCCACCTGCTTTGGAGATGGGAAAGAAATGCATTACTGGCTGTTTTTTCCAACCTTAGTGTATAAGGCTCCACCTTACATATTTCTAAAATTTTCTAACTTTTGGATTCTCCACCCTCTTAATTAGTTTCTTCCAGATTGGGGTTGTGTCTACAGTATCATTTGACAGTTGTGCTGAACTGCGTGCAGATATATGGGGAGAGCAGCTTTAGGGCTAGGGTTTATAACCCTTCTTACAGGTATTACACAGTTGGGAGAGAGGGATGGATTTGATCGTGTTAGGAGTTTGCAGGCAGCATTGTTTGCATGGTTCCTGCTCATCACTGGATTAGTCATGTACATTGAGATGTGCAGAACAAGGTTCCTCCTTACTCTACTTAACTATCACAATTTCCATTGCTCACTGTGCAAATTTCCTACTGTGGATCACACTTACAGTCATCAAAACACTCTAGGCTGATGTCCAGAAGACTTTGCACATAAGTGGTGTGAAAATATGCTTGTTATCTGTATTTGGAGTCTGATTTAAGGTGATCAGGTGTGGCCTAAGTTCAGTCTTGTAGGTCTTATGAGAGACTATTGGATGCTGTGGCTTGGCAAAATCTCGAATGGACTGGGCATGCAATAGAATTAGAATTTGATAACATCTGTGTCATGGTGAAGCAAAGCACAACATATGTGGACATTGCACAAAACATATTTGAGCAATTCTAAGACCTCAATTGTATCTCCTTTCTGTCTCTTTAGTGCATAAGCTTGAAACACCTGGTTGTTGGATTCTTTATTAGTTCTTTTGAAACATGCTTCTGGTCTGTTAATGTCAGTAAACACCTTTGGGGCATTGACTGTGGTAATTTGACCAACAGGAGGCTGGAATATGGATACAAGATTGGTGATAGTGGGTTTGAACAAGGCCATATTATAGGTGAGGAGGAGGAGGATTCCAGAGAGCTTTTACAGAGCTCCTTTCTACAGCACACCAAGAACTCAGAAGAGCAATCTGAGACACTGGGTATGGAGGTTCAATTGGAAGCATTTTAGCAATTCTCTTAGTGGATCAAAAATGTCTCATGATGCTGTGAAATTAGATCATATAGGGATGCTACTTGGTGAATGTCAACATACCACTTACACATCAGTCATTTGTCTGCATGATGAGGCTGTAGAGTCTTTTCTTGAGCTCAAGCTTGAATTCAGTTTTGAGTGCTGAAACTTATGTGAAGCAGGTTCATGTCCTTTACTCTCTGTATACTATACCAAGTTTATGAAGTAGACCCAAGGTAGTTCAATATGATTGTTGGTTGCTCAGAGGCAGAGCTGATAAACATCTATGTGCCAGGGATTTATCCCTATAGATTTGCAGTTGTAAGTCACATTCTCCTCACATTTGCAAATGGGTAGGTACAAGGCCAGAACAAAGTAAACCATGACATGAGAAACCTAATTTGCATTATCCAAATCTAATTCCCAAACCACAATTAAGCTTTATACCTAACCCCTGAACTCTATACCCAAGATAGGGACAATCTGCAAGCAAACTTGTATGATGCACACCTTGTGTCTTCCTCCCAGCTCTCATTTTCAATTGCATAACTAAAACATTTTTCCAGTCACAACTGATACCAGTTTTTCTCATAAACATGTTGGACATACCTCCCCTAATAATTCAACTTTGCAAGCAAGTAGGAGAGCATGTTTGGGTGCACACAAGCCAATGTAGCTACTGCGTGAGTCCATGAGTGTGAAAGACAAGCTTGTGAGTGATGAGCTACAAACATGTGAGCTTGACTTTATGAGCAAGTGAGAATCTTTTATAAAATATTCTTCTCGTGGATGGAATATTCATCTTGATTCATGAGATTCCTATTCTCACATTAAAAGAATATTCTTGCCACATGAAGGAATATTCTTATAATTTGGCAACAATAATTCACCTTGTCACCTATTTGGTCACCTAAGGGTTGTTTTGGTCATATCATACTCCCATTTTGTCTTATTGTATACAATAGAACCTGTCTAAGTTAATACTGTCGGGACCAGGGGTTCTGTATTAATTTAAACATGATGTTAATAAAGACAGGGTCATTAAATAATTTTTCGCTTGCGCCATTTGTAACATTTGTACAGTAGAACTTGTCTAAATTAATATTGCCTAAATTAATAACTTGACAATTAATATGTGCCTGTGGAGTTCATTATAAAAAACTTCGGGACCGCCTGTGGAGTATCAATTATTAACTTTTGGAGGTTTATTGATAAATGTATAGGGCCCGACTTGGGACTGGACCGCACATATTAATTATCACATGTTATTAATTTAGGCAGTATTAATTTAGACAGGTTCTACTGTATAATGACTATGGTTAGGGGCCTTGCTTGGTCAAAATTGTAAGTAGAATAATGAACTGAAAGTTTGACATTATTTATAATGATTCAAAGGTAAAATATTTTTATATCAAGTATTGGACATGTTTTCAACATAGAAAAGACAAAGTTTAAATCCCAATTCATGGCAACAAACTTCCATAATGAAGGTTGATATCATTTATATTGTCTCATGTAATACACCTTCACACGCTTTTTTGTAAATGCTTGGATGTCATTTCCAAGCATGAATCATTACTTATAAGTGATATCACGATCCAACAAACGACAAACTCCGTCACAACTCCAAGGGGGGAAATGAATGAAAAATTTTAACTCTTCGCAAAACATGACATGTTGCAATACATAGTACAAGTGTTTGCAAGGCACCCATTTCATTGATCAGCCCAATGAATTGGCAACCATACCCACAAAATCTAAGCAAGTACAAGTTGAGAATTTCCCAATTGTAATTTCATATTGCCTCCTATTTGTAAGACCACTAGACAGAATGTTGTAAATATCCAAGCGTGGGTACCTCCAATGGTGGGTTGACAATTGCTTCTAAAAGACGACCAACTTCCCACTAATTAATATGTTGTTAGACATGTTAAATGGGATTGTCCATCAAATAGTCTTAACATTACATGTTGTAGGCCATGACATTGCATTTGGCAATAGATGTATTGGAACAAAAACATTTCCACTGAATAGATTTTAAGGCTAGATAGATTGGCATTCATTAAAAACAAAGCTTGCTTCTTCAAGAGATCTATTACCCAGTGAATGGAACATATTCAACAAGGCAATGATTAGTTAATGAATGACAAGTTTTCAACAAGGCAATTGATGAGCTCATTAGGACTAAGACTATTGGTCATTTGATTTTGAATTATTTTTAGAGGGAAGAGAACTTATAATGTATTTTTGGATATGTTCAATTATGAGTAAAGAAAGTAGTATGGATTTGATGAAGAAACATGGATTGTATTTTGAATTTGTAAGTTATGATAATATAACAATGTTTTGACTACATATTCTATTGTAAGAGAAAATTGAATTTAAAAAGAATGCACAATAGTTGTAAGAAAAAAACTATGTAAAAACAACTGTCAAAATTGTTTTGAATACTAAGACCACAAATGCAAGTGTTGAAATGGGTAATTTTGAAGTAAAATTTGTATTGTTTTAACTAGGTAGAGAACAATTCTAGGATAAAATCTACATTTACAATTTGGCGACCATCTTGAGGACCTTTTTTTTTTTTTGAAACAAAAAACAACAACAATATTGTGAGCAGTTTTGGATTTGTTTTGATAGCATTAATTTTGTAGGTCTCGAAAATTAGAAAAGAATATATTGTTTTATGGTAGATTTAAATTTCTAATTTTTTTCGAAAATAGAAGACAAAGATCTAAGCAATGAAGGTTGTAAGGATGTAGGTCAAAAAACATACCAAGAAACAAAGAAAATTCAAGACTTGCACAACAATATGAACCAATTGGTGACTTGAAGTTTGCAAGGACAAATGGATCAAGAAGTTAGGCAACAAAACATGGATTTTGATTTTGAATAGAATCGAAATTTGTAAACCAAGATATGTATGAAAGGCCAAATAAAGGTATAGTTTTGGAACCCAAAAGTTTGCAAACAAAAGAACAATATGCATGACATTAGGTGTCTTCAATGGGAATGGGAGTGAAAAAAGAAGTATGGACATGGGGTCCATAAAGACATCATCGGTTCAAAAGGCAATTACGTTTAAAGTATACCCAAGAAAAATATATATCCATGTTTTTCAAGCACCTTCTATTATTCAATAACATGGGGATGAAAGAAATCCAAAGGAGAATTGTTATTGGTGGACTTTTGAAATTCTTCAAATCCATAATCTATGAATAGTTGGCGAAGTGACTACAACATATGCACAAATGTACCATTTGTGTACCACTTAACATCGCCATAATATCATGAACTAGTAGAGGACTGGGATGTGGAAGATAAACTATGATCTTAATATTCCATTGTGGGTAGATATGATTTATCCAATAACTTTTGTGATGCATAGGTGAATGTTATAAAAAAAACATTACTACCTCAAACAAACAACATAATCAAAGGAATCAAAAAAGACAAAAGGAATCCAGAATGTAAAAGTTATGATTTTGAGGATTGAACCGAGTTGGCTCAAACTCTTTCTAGAATTTGTGTTTTGTGTAGAATTAAGGACATGTTATCACATAATGTCCACATATTGATAATGAAGTGAAAGATGGATTTGTTAGGCATGTGGGACGACATATGTTAGATAAAGACCAACCACATATGAAAAAACAAGTCTAAAATGGTTTAATAGACAAGCTACAAGAAATTAGTCCGGGTGAAGCACAATTTGTACAAAATAAATTGGGAATTCATAATTTTCCCAAGGTTAATAGGGCAAAACCATTTTTTATAAGACCAAATTCTATACCACAGAAAGTATAGATGAATGTTATAAAGTTGGAGGCTAAGATGTTTCAAAAGTTCACACCATTATCCAAAAGGCTTAGACTAATGAGTGTGATATCTTAGATAGCCATTATTGTCTCACAAGAACAACATATTAGGTTTGTGATGCCAAATACAACTACTGTAGCATGTAAGCCTAGACAACAATTGAGCCATCAAGAAGGACTCAATTTGATAATGGTCAAGCTACATACCAAGTACTAATGAATACTCAATTTGGAAGAAGAACATACCAAATTTATGAAGATCCAAACCAGGTAACAATACTCATTTCAAGACCTCAAACGATTTACACAATGCCAATCATGATGACTCACTAGTAGAATTCCATGTTTTTAAAACCAGATTTTCAAACCAAAAAGTACCCCAAAGTGATAAGGGGTCAAAAAACCACTTTGGTTTTCTAGGAAAAGTCAATTTTAACAAGTCCAGTATGACTAGGATGGTTTTTTTTACCAAACCCAAGGCAATGCTTTTGATTAAAATTTATGACTACTAGTAAAATGTGACATGTTGTAAGGTCATTTCAATGCCCCATGTGTCATCATTTGATTGGTCAAATCATAAGTCAATGGGTTAATAAATCAATCAAAAATGTAAGTAGGTAGGTGATGACATAGTCTACCCTAGCCTAGCTTAACCTAACCTATTTAATCTACCTAGTCACCCTAGTCTCTAAACATACACATAAGTTGCAAGTGTTAGGAATTGATCTCACCTTCACCATAAGAAACCAAGTCCTTACCAATGGACTACAACATCAAAAGATGTCAAGTTTTTTTTATTTCACATGTTACAAAATTGCAAGAAAGTAGTTGGCTAAATCTAATGGCTAAATTCAAAGTCTAAACTTACTTAATGACTAAATTCCATGGCTAAATTAATGGTTAAACCTATATAATGACTAAATACAATGGCTAATGTTATTGGTTAAACTTATTTAACAATTAAATCCAATAGCTAAATTTATTGAACAACTAAATACAATGGCTAAACTTATTTAACTATTAAATCCAATGGCTAAACTTAATGGTTAAACCTATTGAATGAATAAATACAATGGCTAAAATTAATGGCCAAACCTATTGAATGACTAAATACAATGGCTAAACTTAATGGCTTAATTTGTTTAATGACTAAATTTGATGGATAAACCTATTTAACGATTCAATTTAATGGTTATATATAATGGCTAAACATATTTAATGACTAAAATCCAATGGTTAAACTTATTTAATGGCTAAATTTAATGGCTAAACCTATTTAACGACTAAATTTTATGGCTAAACATATTTATTGATTAAATCCAATGGTTAAATTGAATAGTTAGACTTATTTAATGATTAAATCTAATGGCAAAACTTAATGGGTAAACATATTTAATGACTAAATCCAATGGATAAACTTAATGGCTAAACCTATTTAATGACTAAATCCAATGGCTAAACTTTAATGGTTAAACTTATTTAATGACTAAATACATTGGCTAAACATATTTAATGACTAAATAAAATGACTAAACTTAATGGCTAAACATGTTTAATGAAAAATTTCAATGGCCACATTTAATGTTTAAACTTACTTAATGATTTAATTCAATGGTTAAACCCTTTTAACAATTAATTTTAATAGTTAAACTTAATAGCAAATAATGTTTAATGATTAATTTTAATGGAAAAACTTAATGAATAAATCTAGTTAATGACTAAATTCAATGGCTAAATTTAGTGGCTAAACATGTCTAGTGACTAAATTCAATGATGATGGTTAATGGCTAAACTTAATGGTTAAACATATATAATGATTAAATGATTTGTTAATTAATATAAATTAAGTGGTTTTGTTACCCAAATTTAATAAAATGTGACCTAATAGGTTATAGATGTAGGAAGGTTGTTAAACCTAACATGTGATCTAACATGTTATTTAACCTAACCTATGACATTAACCTAATCGGTTACTGAACCTGACAGGTAGTATTATGTCAGGTTAGTAGACATGTTGACATGATAATCAACCAATAGTTTGCATAATAGGTGGGAGAATAGGAAATTGAACAAGTAGGGAAACAAGGTGTAGTTTTTTGAAATTTTGGATTGTTAATTTCATAGTAGTGACATACGAAATACGAGTATTTTTCAAAGGTGCTCAAAAAGAAGTATTTTCAAGTATTTTAAAAAAAACATTATAAAAATACAAAGGCTTGAAAATTGGCCTTTGTATCAAGTATTTTCAAGTATTTTTTAAAAAGCCCAAAAAAACATAAAATACGCGTATGTTTGAAAAATTTGAGAGTATGTCACTACTATGGTTAGTTTAAGTATCGGCTAATAAATGTTTAAATATTCAATTATGATTATTTAATTTTTGAATTATATAGTATAAGACTAAGAGGACATACTTGTTTTAGAAGAGGAGACTTGTGATTTTACTAGGATTTTGTGTTTTTTTTCATTTGAAACATGAAGTACTTTTCTTTCAACTAACTTTTTTGAAGTTATGTGCAAATTGAGTGCATGTTAGTTAGGAATTGTGGATCATTTTAGTTTTGATAGTTTAATTCTATGTGTTTGTTGATTTAGGAACCTGTTGCTAGAAAAATCAGAAGTTGAAAATTTAATGGAAAATTTAAAAAAACTTGTTAACATTTGGTGACCACATAGTGGATCAGAATTCAAAAGCAATCACACTTAGAATTTTTGGTCAGATTCAATAGTTTTAGTAGATTAAGTTGAAAAGCAATCGTGCTTGAAATTTTGATTTGTAGAATGTTTGCTTGTTTTGTGCAATTTTTATGATTCAAGTTGATGTTTTTTAAATTTCATTTGAAGCATTAAAGGAAATAGGGTGAGGTAAGTGCATAAATTTTTGAAGGAAACTAACACCCAAACTATAAAATAAAATTTCTACAAAATAATAATTATTAGGAGGGGCCATTTTAGTTTTATGTTAAAAAATAATTGAAAGGCTTTCCTAGAACCTGTTGATTTTTTAAAAAGTAGTCACTAGAAGTCTTAGAAAACAACTAAAACATGTTACACATAGGCCTATTCCAAAACTTGAATAAAAACAAGATGAATAGCAAGTGCAACTTATGGGAAACAAACATGTGAATGCACCAAACACAACTGCAGCATAGAGGGGGGAAGCCAATGAGCAACATCAAAATGCAACTGAATTGGTTCTACAAAGAGACCCAACCGCACATCAACCACTCATCAAGTAACGACACACAAATCAACCCAATCACAAGCAGTGGGTGTTCATCATGATGACAATCATGAACCTGTTTAGTCATTTGATGCAATTGTTTCCGCAAAACAACCATGGTGATCTGCAACCCCATGTTATTATTTACCCAAAATTGGTGCATCTACACCAACTACAACATCTGTTGGTTTTCAAAACCAACCATTAATCACCATAATCAATTTGGTACCCACTAATTCGAAGGTGGAACAACTTCAACTATTCAATAGGTTGGTGTAGCTTCATCCCATCAACCAAAGACTCTCCAATCAATCAATTTCCATACCATACCAAATTTGGAACTTGTTGAACCCCGAGCAAGACCAATGATTGTTCGTAAAAAAACTACATACCAATAAGGCTCTTGGCCAATTAGATTTGCACCTAATCAAGGTGAAAGATCACAAGTACCACACCATAGACTAGTTTCAAGAGGACACCAAGGTGCTAGGATTATAACCTATTCATATTGTCAACATGTGGGACACGTTCAACCATTGCCCAATTGTTGATGATAGACTAAAATAGTTATTAAAGGAAGAGAAGATGAATATTCATCAACACTACAACAATAGTACCCAATGTGTTTATATTAGGAACTCGAGCCATGAATCCTAGTATAAGTTATATAATAATACATGTTAGTTATCAAACAACTTGGTCATAGCCTGTTACACCAATCATACCATGCAAAACCAACACGTTACCTACTTCAACATACCCAGTGTGGTATAATGTCATACCCTCTTTTGTGCATGTAGGTCTTAATTTGTATTTAGTATACCCAACTAGAATAAAAGGACTTGATCTTTTGATCTTTAGGAATTATACAATTTATGTACCTAGGTATGTGTACCCAATATGTGAATAACTTATTGTACCACCAACACATACACCACATTCTATTGGAAATCAATTTCCTATAGTGGTTCAACTAGTGACCAACATGGATAAACAACTTATCCAACAACTTGTTACTACACTAGTACCAACCATTATACATGTTAATACCAGTTTACTAACTTATGTACCCAAAAGTTCTGCTCACCAACCACTGGATGGAGGACAACCTAGAAACTCACCTTGAATAAGTTCACCCGAAGGAGATCCTTTAATGCACTTGTTAATCCACCCTTTAATCCATTAGTTGGATTGTTTGGATGGCCAACACCTAACCCACGTATGTTTATACCACCATGGTATCAACCACCTATTGTACAATTTGTACCATAACCAACAACCAAGCAACCATACATGAAGCTACAATATCCAACCTATATCAAAGACACTAATTCGGATGTTTACATCAGAGTGTTCAAGAAGGCCATTAAAGTTAATGGTACTTTGTTCAAAACCATCCAAATTGCACTTTTGAAAAGTTGGAGCAAACATGTTGTAAGTGATTCAGAACTATGAAAAATGATGAAGAGGTCTATATGCAATTGCGAAACATACAACAATAAACTATTGAATGTGTTGTTGTTTATTGAAATTTGTGAATTTTTTATAGGTTAAAACAACTACAAAAAATCTCACCATTGTTTTTAGATTAAGTTTATTACCTTACTTGAAATTAACAACTACAGGTATGAAGAGAAATATTTTGATTGGACACAAGGAAGCCTTTGTAGTATGTGAGGAAAGTGGACATGTAAGTTTAAGTTACAATGTTCTACTAACCACACCAAAGGCTAATATAGTAGTTAAATGTGTAGTACTTGTTGTTACAGCTAAATCATTATTAGCCTATACCAATTGTGGTTAAATAGTCATACACTTGAGACTTGTCATAATAATAAAAAAAAAGTACCAATTGTACCACCTGCCATAGTTAAGTCTATAGAACCTATAGTAGAAATTAAAACCCAAATTGCTAAAACCAATTAGAATACCTATTCGTTATCCCTACATAATTTATTCTAATGTAGAACATAGATTTAGAGAATGTCCTAGGAAGATTGAAGTACAAAACATGTTCAAAACTAAATTTGTTAGTTCTAATATTACAATAGCACCTAAACCACCTAAACTTGACAATGTGCTAGTCAATGTGGTAGGGTTTAGGGTCAACAACTAGAACAACAAAAGCTAAAGGAAAGAGAACCAGTTAAAGCCAAAGGAGCTGAAGATTGGCAACAAGAAAAGTGTCTATGATATTCATTTATTAAAGCTATCAAACTATTACAATGTGGTGCTGAACCAAGATTGTGTTCAATAGGGACCATATCTATTCCTACACTAGTCAAGATAGAACAACTTGTTAATTTGATTTCATCAGTAGGTTTGAACTTAGTTGAATAGGTACTTTTACCTATAGAATTTATATTTGTACTACCCATTTGATAAACTTGTCAATCCAATATCTATATTACTTGTTCAAATAACTATACCTCTTGATACTTTCAAATGGCATTTGCTAGAGATTTTGTTTCAACTTGAAGTAAGAAAAAATGGAGATTAATGAGATGCCTGCTTAATAAGAGTTCAAAATATTCGCATTGCTAGCTGGATTATCACAAAACAAAAACAAATTAATAAGATCAACATGGGTTTTGAAGAAAACTTGCAACAAGGTAAAATCAGTGTTGATTTGAAACTTGTTGTTAGTTCCCAACTAATTGAATTATTGAAGTTCAAAGACATCTTTGTATGGACTTACAAAGACCTAAAGGGCATACCACCTGAAATAACTCAACATTGGATTGAATTGGACACATTGATACCACCTACTCATCAAATAAGGTACCAGTTGAATCTTAATTACACAATTATTGTCAAATATGATATTAACAAATTGTTTGTTGCAAGTTTCATTAAACATGTTGAAGAGGCTACTTGGCTATCACCTATAGTTGTAGTGTTTAAGAAAAACAAAAAACTCAAAATTTGTGTGGATTTTAAAAAGCTTAATGTTGCCACAAAAAAAGATTCATACCCATTACTTTTTACTAATGAAATTATTAATACTATAGCCAGACATGAAGTTTATACATTTTTAGATGGTTTTTTTGGATACCATCATATTTCCATAGCATCAAAGGACCCATACAAAATCACCTTTGTTAATGATTGGGGGGCTTTTGTATGGGTTGTGATGCATGCCTTTTGGGGTCAAAAATGGACCACCCACCTATCAAAAGGCAGTCACCAAAGCTTTTTGTGAATACATTATGTATTCATGAAGATTTTTTTAGATGATTTTTCTATTTTTAATGACATGTCCACCCATTTTGAAAAATTCAAAAAATGTGTTATAAAATGTGAAGAGTATGGCATTAGTTTGAATCTAGATAAATGTCCATTTTTGGTATATTTTGGAACTATTCTAGCATTCATAGTGTCCAAAAAGGGGAAGACACATGATCCTAAGAAAATAGAGGTTGTAAAGTCAATTTGCAAGTACCCAAAACACTTCAAGAGATTAAAATGTTCAATGGAATGGCATAGTTTGACAAATGTTTCATTAAAAACATTTCTTTTATCATTGCACCAATTACAAAGTTACTAAGGAAAATTGAAGTATTTGAATGGGTTACTGAATGTCACACTGCTTGGGAAGACATCAGGAACCAATACATTCAAGCTCCTATACTATCAATCCTAATTGGGAACCAAAATTTCATGTTCATATTGATGCATCTAAGCTAGTAGTAGGGGCAATATTGGTTTAAAACCCAACAAGTGAAATAAATCAACTTGTTATGTATTCATCAAGATTTTTCAATTATGCTGAGAAAAACTATACTACCACAAAGAGAAAGGCATTAACTATGGTTTGTACCTTACATAAGTTTAAGCATTAGTTGTTAGGTAATACATTCACATTTTACATAAACCATATGGTTTTAGTATATTTAGTCAACAAGCCACATGTTTCTAGCAAGTTAACTAGATGGCTTTTTTAATTTATGGAGTATGATTTCAAGATTGTTTATAAACCTAGTAGATTTCATCTAATAGTAGATGCATTGAATAGGCTACCTAATTAGACTGAACCTATTGGAATACCTAATCAAACCTGTGATGCTCACCTATTTACATTACAACCTAAGTGGTTACAGAGTGTTTATGAGTACATGTTAGAAGGAGTGATGCCAGAAAGGTTAACTATGTTGTGCATTCCTATGTCAATGCCTATAACCATCACTATCGCCACACTCACAACACAACATAAAAATACCTTGAATGGTACACCACATCCAAACTACCCCCTTCTCTAGGGTTGAGGTCCCCTTAAGCCATATAACATCATAGAACTATTTATTAGAAATCCACCATGGATGAACACTTTGGTTCCAATGCAAAAGGTTGGGTGCAAATGTGAGCCCCATCGTTAGCCACCTAGTTGTAACCCTTCAAATCCCAATTCAAATGTGAATTACCATGGAAGATAACCTTAGATTAATTCTACTATGTGACCCTAGGAACCTAGGTCTATAGGGTGCATCAAGGGCAAAACCATTTGCCAACTAACACCTTGTCCATTAGTGGCATGAGATCCCATATGCCAACCTTGAGAACACTTGTCACAAATCAACATAATGGCAGCTCTTGAAACTTGCCCACACAACATACATCATAGGCCAATTGTAACCATTGCTAAGGATGGGTCCATTTGGCCATCCACATTGGGAAGATGACATGGTGCATAATTGTGCACGGTCCTTCCGTGTCTGACCATCTCAACCCTCCAATAACAACACTCCAGAAGGTAAAAACCTTCTACACACATAGATAACATGTCTTGTAGTCACATCCAAAATAATTAGTGTTGTTTGCTACATTTAAACAAAATCTCCTCATTCAAACCTTCAAACATAGTAGTGACATACGAAATACGAGTATTTTTCAAAGGTGCTCAAAAAGAAGTATTTTCAAGTATTTTTAAAAAAACATTATAAAAATACAAAGGCTTGAAAATTGGCCTTTGTATCAAGTATTTTCAAGTATTTTTTAAAAAGCCCAAAAAAACGTAAAATACACGTATGTTTGAAAAATTTGAAAGTATGTCACTACTATGCCTTCAAATTTGAGGCCGATAACCACCTCCACGTATAGTGGCATAACGTAATATCCCGATGTTGGGCAATTGCCAAATTTTTCATAGCCATGGGCATAACATGTTGAAACAAGGTGATTCATTGTTCACATGCATGAATCCTCACATTAAGATCGTCCATGTTCATTATTACCATCGCATCTCGTCAAATTAAGGTTGGTAACTCGGGCTCACGACCAAACAATAAGAAATATGGTGAAAAAGATCAAAGAGAAGCTTACTGATTAAACCTACACCCCATAGCTAACCATGGTAGATATAAGTCCCAATCTCGAGTATGACCCCTATGAAGACCATACTTTTGCAAACCCCACTTCATCATATGCAGCATCCGTTTAACTGATGCACCCCCAAACTCCTTAATAGATTCAAATGTGAATCCAAGGGTGAAAACAACGAAAGAAGAAGGAGTTGGGGCAAACTTCTTAGCTCGTAACACTTTGGGGGAGTAGAGGGGTATACTAGAGCTCCGGGATGGGGACTAGGACGGACGACAAGTGGTCAATTATTCACACGGACCTACACAAACCAAACAACAAGTTGGTTAGTGCGTAGTTGGAGCACTTTTGGATGAACCACGAGCATACACAAACTCACAAGATTCACCATGGCCCGGACTTGGGGGAATCCACCACCTTCCCCCTTATAGTATTTTTTTTTATTAGCCACAGGGGCTACATCCAAATGTCATTTTGTTTCGAGACTCCCAAGTTGGGAGTCCTAAAATTGGGACTCCCATGACTTTGAAAGAACATAACTTCTTGTGTAGACCTTTGATTGAAGCGAGGTTTCAAAAAAAGTTGTATCCCTCTTTGAGGCTTTCCAACAATATGTGGCACACTACGTGCACACAAGTAAATTAGGGCAATTATTGACTTTTAGTGGTCGGGAATCAAATTGACAATTTAACTTTCGACCCTTCTTTTGTCCATAACTTGTGTTTTTAAGTACTCAAATGGGGTGTACAAGCTCATTTTAGACATCTACGTTCCAAGATCTTTCCAATGGTATAAGGAACTTTTCAATCCAACGAATTTTGACCCTTAAAATTGCTCTCTAAAAATTCAAATGTCCATTGGGGCTCGAACTCCCAAAGGGAACCCACTTGGGAGTGTGTGGGTTCATTCCCTCACACCCTCTTACACTTTTGGGAGCATGAAATGTGACTTCTAGGCTTCTCTCTTGGCTTACACCTTTGGAAGCCCTTGCCTTGGTTGCGAGCCCAAGGCTAGGGTCACGACATTAGCTAACATGTTTGCCTTAGGATCGTCTCATGAAGTTGAGCAATGATCAATCAATGTTTTCTCACATAACTCTTGAAATTCTTCACGAAATTTTGTACCTCGGTCAGTGAGAACTTTGGTTAAAACCTTAAACCTACTAAGTACCATGTCCAAAATGCATATGTTGTTCTTTCATTATTACGACATGGAAATGGAACCAACTCCAACCACTTAGAAAAGTATTCAATTATAACCAAAACATATTAGTTTTGTCGAGGCGTTAAATTCAATGGGTCGACAAAATCCAAACTCCATTGGTACCCAAGTTCCATAATTGGTAAGGGTTGTAGGCGAGGTGTAGGTGCATTGAAAGATGCCCAAACTTAGCCACACACCATAAACCTATAAAAAGATTGTTGAACTTGCAATTGCATCCCTCGCCACCAATATTATGTTTGGAGCAAATTGTATGTATGTCGAACCCTAAAATGGCCCAACTCTTCATGAACATGCCTCACAAGGCTCGCACATTACTTTGGGCAAGGCACAACCTTCACTTGTCCATCTGCCCACATCCATAGTAGGGAATTGCTTTCCCATTTAAACCACTTGGCCTTATGCATAACACGGTCCTTTTCTTTGGGTGTTAATCCAATTGGAACTTCACCTACTTGCAAATATGCAATGATAGGTGCATCATCATAAATATATAGGGCACCATTGCCCTCTAATTCCATGTCCACATCATAAGGATCCCCATCATCCATATTAGTTTGAGGTACATCCCCAAAACACTTCAATAAGGTATAAAGGTGTGCAAAGGCATGCCATATTGGTACCACCTCCAAATCCATATCACCATGCTAATGACCAATGCTATCCTCTAAACCCTAAATCCTAAACCCTAAACCTTCCCAAGTCCCTAGTTAGACCCAAATCGGGTCCAAGTTATTCAAACAATGGAATTGTTTGGGATTCGGGGCACATAGTTCTCAGCACTAAAAGAGGTAGAGGGGTGTGTTAGAGCTCCGAGATGGGACTAAGAAGAATGACAAGCCTTATTTACTTATTCGAACTTGCATCAAACCAACTAACAAGTTGGTTACTTCACTTTTTGCAGCACCCTTGGTGCTAGGACAAGCCACGGGCAACTCTGGACTCTTTAGACTCACCACGGCCCAGACTCGAGGGAAGCCACCACCTTCCCCCATATATTCTTCTCTACGTTTGCCCGTGGCACCCACATCTGAATGACTTTTTGTCCCAGGACTCCCAAGGAGGAGTCCCGAAACTGTCTCGGTTTGGACTCTTAGGACTTTGGGAGCTCATAACTCCTAGCTCAAACCTCTGATTGGGATGAGGTTTGAAGTAAACTTGTAGCTCTCCTCAAGAGCTTTCCAAATTGTGTCGCACTCCACCTGCACACACCGGATTCGGGTCAATTCCGACTTTTAGTGGTCGGGAGTCAAACTGGTAGGTTGACTCCCGAACCTTCTTTTAACCATAACTTGTGCTGCAGATGTCCGAATGGCTCATACGAGGTCATTTTTGACATTTACACTTTAAGACCATTCCAAAGGTATAAAGAACACCTCAAGGCAAGGTGTTTTGACCCCTGCAATCAAGCTCTAAGTATTCGGGAGTCCTGAAGGACTCCCAAGTCCACATTTCGAGAGTGTGAGTGTCATCTTCACACTCCTCCAAAGTGGGGTTGCGACAATAAATATATAGGGCACCATTGCCCTCAAATTCCATGTCCACATCATAAGGATCCCCATCATCCATATTAGTTTGAGGTACATCCCCAAAACATTCCAATAAGGTACAAAGGTGTGCAAAGGCATGCCATATTTGTACCACCTCCAAATCCACATCACCATGCCAATGACCAATGTTATCCTCTTCGTTGGAACTTGGGTTTTGACTCAACCCACCGACATCTGGATTAACCCTACTAGGCATGTGATGATGCGCCCCCAAGTTATGTGTTAGACCCAAAAAGGGTCTAACTATGTTAAAGAGCGGAAGTAGTTGGAATTTGGTGCCGCTCCCAACTTCTAGCACTAAAGGGGGTGAGAACGGCATGCTGAAAGCTCTAGGATTAGACTAGGAAGAGGTTTAGTTACTCGGTCATGCATAAAAACCAACCAACAAGTTGGTTAGTTCACATTCAAAAACACTCTCGGTGTTGAAACAAGCCACGGCCAACATGGACTCACTTGACTCACCACGGCCCGGACTCGAGGGAAGCCACCACCTTCCCCCATATAGTATTCTTTTTGTTTGCCCACGACACTTACATCTGAATGGCTTTTTGTCCCGGGACTCCCAAGGAGAAGTCCCAAAACTGTCCCGGTTTAGACTCTTGGGACTTTGGGAGCTCATAACTCCTAGCTCAGAGTTCCAATTGGGATGAGGTCTAAAGAAAACTTGTAACTCTCCTCAAGAGTTTTCCAACAGTGTGTCGCACTCTACCTGAACACACCAGGATCGGGTCGATTCTCAACTTTTAGTGGTCAAGAGTCAAACTGCCAGTTTGACTCCTGGCCCTTCTTTCAACCATAACTTATGTTGCAGATGTCCAAATGGCTCATGCAAGGTCATTTTGGACATCTACAATTCACGGCCTTTCCAACAATATAAAAAACACATCAATGCGAGGTGTTTTGGCCCCTATAAACAAGCTCTGAGTTTTCGGGAGTCCCGGAGGACTCCAAGTTCCCACTTTTGGGAGTGTGAGTTTCATTGTCACACTTGCCTCAAATCGGGGTTGCGACAAAGTTTATTAATGCATAGTTAGAGCAATTTTGGAACATGGACAAGCCATGAGCATACACGAACTCACGAGACTCACCACAACTTGGATTTAGGGGAAGTCACCACCTTCCCCCTTATAATATTTTGTGTGACTAGCCATGGGGGTTGCATCAAAATGTCATTTTTCTTGAGACTCCCAAGTTGAGAGTTTTGAAATTCTTGAAATTGGGACTCCCACCATTTTGGACACCCATAATTTTTTGTGCAGAGCTCTGATTGACGTGAGGTCTTTAAAAAGTTATAAATCTCATTAAGAGCTTTCCAAAAATATTTTGGCATGCCACCTGCACACACATAATTTAGGGTAATTCCAAACTTTTAGTGGTCGGGAGTCAATTTGACACTTTGACTCCCAACCTTTCTTTCGACTATAACTTGTGTTGTAAGTGATCAAATGGAGCATGCAAGTCCATTTTAGACATTTACATCTTAAGAACTTTTCAATGGTATAAAGAAATCTTTAATAGAATGAATTTTGACCCCTTCAATCGCTTTCTGAAAATTCAAGACTTTGTAGGGATTCCAACTCCACTTGGGAGTGCGTGGGCTCATTTTCTCACATTCCCTTGCACTCTCGGGAGTGTGAATGTGACTCCGGAGTTGCACTTTCAGCCCGCACTTTTCCATGCCCTTGCTATGGTCACAAGCCCAAAGTTAAGGTTGTGACAAAATGTCACCTAGTTCGCCATGCTTGTGATTAAGGTCTTTAACTGTGCAAACCTCGCCTCCATGGTGTTAGGTTGGCCTTGAGTTGGATTGATGGCCGACCCGTTGTTGGCTACATTTTTCCCCTTTGGCCCTTATTGACATTGGTGTTCTACGATTGGCCTTGTCATAATTCTAGGTGAAGTGTGAATTAATGATCAGCATCATGCGCATATGCATCATAATGGGAACATGGTTGGAAGTTGTGGCTTACAGTGGATTGGGACAATATTTTTTCTTGTGAGGCCCACCACACTTCCAGCATTTGTCTTCTCCAACTTGTTTCATTGAATAGTGTCACAACCCTAGCTTTGGGCTTGCGACCAAGGCAAAGGGGTTGCAGGGTTGCGGGCCAAGAGGAAGCCCAGGAGTCAAGGTAAAGAGGCCACAAGGGTGCGGGCCAAGAGGAAGCCCGGGAGTCACATCACATACTCCCGGGAATGTAAGAAAGTGTGAGGGATGTGAGGGAGTGAACACTCACACTCCCAAGGCAATTTTCACTTTGGGAGATGGAGTCCCGGTGGACTCTTGAAGCTTCAGATAACAATTTCAGGGGCCAAAACTCAATGGCTTGTGGCGTTCTTTATATAATTGGAAAGCTCTTGGAACTTAAATGTCTAAAATGGGCTTGCATTGCTCATTTAGAATCTGAAACACAAGTTATGGCCAAAAGAAGGGCCGGGAGTCAAACTGTTAGTTTGATTCCCGACCAGAAAAAGTCGGGAATCGACCTGATTTACTTGGCTGTAAACAACGTGCTACATATCGTTGGAAAGCTCTTGATGATAACTATAACTTTGCTTTGGACTGCATCTCGATCCAAGGTCTGCTCACAAAGTTATGGGGCTCCAAAGTTGCGGGAGTCCCCGTTGGCGCAATTTTGAGACTCCCACTTGGGAGTCCCGGGAGAGAAAAGTCATTTGGATGTAGGTTTTGTGGCCAGCCACAGAGTATACTATAAGGGGGAAGGTGGTGGCTTCCCCCAAGTCTGAGCCGTGATGAGTCTTGTGTGTCCGTGTTGCCCATGGCTCCTCCTAGCACCAAGGGTGCTCCAATTATGCACTAACCACCTTGTGTGGGTTATGTGTAGGCCCGTGTGAGTGAGTGAACCTTGTTAACTCTTCCTAGTCCCATCCTAGAGCTCCAACATGTCCCTCTACCCCTCAAAGTGTTGTGAGCTAGGGAGCGTGCCCCGACTCCTCCCTCTTCCATTGTTTTATACTTGGGCCCACATTTCGGTCCTTTAAGGACTTGGGAGTGCGTAAAATAGGATGTGGAACTTGTCGCAACCCTAGCCTTGGGCTTGCGATCAAGGCAAGGGCTTGCAAAGGTGCGGGCCAAAAGTGAGGCCCGGGGGTCACATTTCATGCTCTTGGAAGTGTAGGAGAGTATGAGGGAATGAACCCTCACACTCCCAAGTGAGCTCCCACTTTGGGAGTTGGAGTCCCGATGGACTCCCCAACTTTTAGAGAGCAATTGTAGAGTCAAAACCATTGGATTTTGGAATTTTTTACATCATTGGAAATTGTTTGAAACGTAAATGTCTAAAATGGGCTTGCATGACTCATTTGAACACTTCAAACACAAGTTATGGCCAAAGGAAAGGCCAGGAGTCAAATTGGCAATTTGACTCTCGACCATTAAAAGTCAGGAAGCACTCCAATTTCCTTACATGCAGGTAGCGTGTCGCGACCCTAGCTTTGGGCTCGCGACCAAGGCAAGGGGTTGCAAGGTTGCGGGAGTCAAAAGGAAGGAAGCCCGGGAGCAAAGGCAAAGGCATTGGAAGGGTGCGGGCCAAGAGGAGGAAGCCCGGGAGTCATCACATACTCCCGGGAGTCTAAGGAAGTGCGAGGGAGTGTGAGGGAGTGAGCACTCACACTCCCAAGGCAACTCCCATTTTGGGAGAGGGAGTCCCGGTGGACTCCCGAAACTTTAGAGTGCAAGTTGAAGGGTCAAAGCTCAATGGATTGTTACGGTCTTGGTACCGTTGGAAAGCACTCGACGAGGGCTACAACTTTGCTTTAGACCACGTCGCGATCGGACTCTACAGTCGGGAGATATCGGCGTCCAAAGTCCCGGGACTCCAACCTGGGACAATTTTGAGACTCCCACGTGGGAGTCCCGGGAAAAATAGCCATTTGGATGCAACCTCCGTGGAGAGCTATAGAGTATACTATAAGGGGGAAGGTGGTGGCTTCCCCCAAGTCCAGGCCGTGGTGAGTCTTGTGTGTCCGTGTTGCCCGTGGTTCGTCTTAGCACCAAAGGTGCTCTAACTATGCACTAACCACTTTGTGTGGGTTGTGTGCAGGCCCGTGTGAGTGAATAAGCTTGTCAATTCTTCCTAGTCCCACCCCGGAGCTCCAACACGCCCCTCTACCCCTCCAAGTGTTGTGAGCTAGGGAGCGGCTCCAAGTTCCAACTCCTTCCGCATTGCCGTATACTCGGACCCTCAAGTGGGTCTACAAGGAACTTGGGAGTGCGTCACTTGGTATCAAAGCTCGGGGAGAGCTCGATCCGCTTATTGGAGAGTCCCAATGGCACCAAAGAAGACCCGCAAGTTAGTCCAAGAGACCATGGTGCAAGAACCGACCCAAGACCTAGAGGTTCTTCCCGAAGCTATGAGGGAGGAGGAACAAAACCATTCCGAAGATGAGGAAGACCCTGATGGCCTTGAGGAGCATGAAAACGAAGAGGAACAACTAAATGGAGTCCTCTTCACCCCGGAACAATTGGAGGTCCTACTCAAAATGAATAGGCCCGATTTCAATGAATTGGTTGCGGCCCTCAAGGGAGGTTCATCCAAAGGTGTGGGTTTCAAGCCCGCTAGGCCCGGGAACTTTGATGGGGCCCGTGATCGGAAGGTTGTGGATGCTTGGCTTGCGGAAATGGAAGATTACCTTCATGCCACCAAGGTTGGTAGGCATTCGGCTGTGGAACTTGCCCAATCCTATTTGAAGGGCTATGCCTCCACATGGTGGAGGACGGTGAGGCAAGAAGAAGGGAAGACCCATGGTTACACATGGGAATTCTTCAAGGAGCGTATTGAGTCGGAATTCATTCCCAAGAATTCCGACTACATTTCAAAATGCAAGCTTCGTGACCTTGTGAATGCGAGCAATGACAACTTGCGTCAATATGTGAGGGCTTATTCCGAACTCATGCTTGAAATTAGGCATATGCATGAGTTAGACCGGGTGTGCCACTTTGTGATGGGGCTTCCAACTTGGGCCAAGCACAAGCTTGAAAAAAATTGGCCCACCTCACTAACCAAAGCCATCATGAAAGTGGAAAGCTTTTCGGATGTGGGGCAAGGTGAGAAGTCCGGATTCAAGAGGGATAGCAAGTTCCTTCACAAGAAGGCACGCCATGAAGGGGAATGGAACCGAGGCCAAGACACTTCAAAGGGGGAAAAGCCCAAACCATTCCAAGGCTCGAGTTTTAAACCCAAGGGAAATTTTACCTAGCCCTAGCTCTGATACCAAGTGACGCGCTCCCAAGTTCCTTGTAGACCCACTTGAGGGTCCGAGTATGCGGCAATGCGGAAGGAGTTGGAACTTGGAGCCGCTCCCTAGCTCACAACACTTGATGGGGTAGAGGGGCGTGTTGGAGCTCCGGGGTGGGACTAGGAAGAATTGACAAGCTTATTCACTCACACGGGCCTGCACACAACCCACACAAAGTGGTTAGTGCATAGTTAGAGCACCTTTGGTGCTAAGACGAACCACGGGCAACACGGACACACAAGACTCACCACGGCCCGGACTTGGGGGAAGCCACCACCTTCCCCCTTATAGTATACTCTACAGCTCTCCATGGAGGTTGCATCCAAATGGCTATTTTTCCCGAGACTCCCGCGTGGGAGTCTCGAAATTGTCTCGAGTTGGAGTCCCGAGACTTTGGACGCCGATATCTCCCGACTGCAGAGTCCGATTGCGACGTGGTCTAAAGCAAAGTTGTAGCCCTCGTCGAGTGCTTTCCAACGGTACCAAGACCGTAACAATCCATTGAGCTTTGACCCTTCAACTTGCACTCTAAAGTTTCGGGAGTCCACCGGGACTCCCTCTCCCAAAATGGGAGTTGCCTTGGGAGTGTGAGTGCTCACTCCCTCACACTCCCTCGCACTTCCTTAGACTCCCGGGAGTATGTGATGACTCCTGGGCTTCCTCCTCTTGGCCCGCACCTTTCCAATGCCTTTGCCTTTGCTTCCGGGCTTCCTTCCTTTTGACTCCCGCAACCTTGCAACCCCTTGCCTTGGTCGCAAGCCCAAAGCTAAGGTGCGACATACCATTGGAAAGCTCTCAATGAAGGCTATAACTTTTCTTCAGACCTCATCTCATTCAGAGGTCTACACACAAAGTTATGGGCCCCCAAAGTTGCAGGAATTTCAACTTTGGGAATTTCGGGACTCCCACTTGGCAAAATGACATTTGGGTGCTAGTCCCGTGGCTTGACACATAGTATACTATAAGGCAGAAGGTGGTGGCTTCCCCCAAGTCCGGGCCATGGTGAATCTTGTGAGTCCATGCTTGCCCGTGGTTCGTCCGTCCACCAAAGTGCTCCAACTATGCATTAACCAACTTGTTGTTTGGTTTATGCAGGTCCGTGTGAATAAGTGAATTGCTTGTCAATCTTCCTAATGCCATCCCGAAGCTCCAACATACCTTTCTACCCTCAAAATGTTGCGAACTAGGGAACGCGCTCCAACTCTTTCTCCTTCCATTATCTTCACCTTTGGATTCATAATTGAGTCCATAAAGGAACTTGGGGTGCGTCAAAACTACTACATGAGTCTGGTTTGGCCCCCTAGGCCTTGGGTGTTGTAGCCTTGGTGGGTTGACTTTGTGATTGTTGATTTGATGGAGTTAGATAATTCTTTGGGTTTTTCTTATTGAACCTAAAAGTGATCATTCGTTCTTTCACCATGTTCATTTCAATCCTCTTTGACAATTGAAACACAAAATAGTAACCAAAATGGGTTGGGCAGACTACAATAAAATGGCATCTCGCAACCGACATTTAAACCCCTTGTCCATGGTCCCATACCAAAACTGGTCTTCTATGAAACCTTATGTCACCATGATCAACCTATGCATCAATGCATAGGCTTTTTGTAAACTTTGATGGGGCTTATGTTGGAAATCTTGCAAACTCACAACTTCTTAATCTTAACCCCTTGGTAATTCTACCACAACTCATGGAAGAATTCCACAACTGGGTTAAATACAAGCAATGGATGTCGCAACCCCACTTTGGCCAAGTGTGGGGGTGAAGCCCAATACTTGGAAAAGTTGGGGATTTGGAGTCCTTCGGGACTCCCGAATGTTCAAAGCTTGACAGTAAGGCCCAAAACACCTCGCATTGGGGTGTTCTTGGTGTCATTGGAAAGGTCTTGAAACGTAGATGTCGAAAATGGCCTCTCTTGGGCATTTGGACATCTGCAGCCCAAGTTATGGGCGAAAGAAGGGCCGGGAGTCAAATTGGCAGTTTGACCCCCGACCACTAAAAGTCGGGAATCGACCTCTTGCTGACATCCGATTCAAGTGTGCGACATGGCGTTGGAAAGATCTCGATAAGGGATACAACTTTAGTTTAGACCTTGTTGCGATCGGACTTTGCAGTCGGAAGTTATGGCCGTTCAAAGTTCCGGGAGTCCCGGGAATTTGTGCCATTTGGATGTAGCCTCCATGGCGAGCTGCAGAGAATACTATATGGGGGAAGGTGGTGGTTTCCTCCGAGTCCGGGCCGTGGTGAGTCTTGTGTGTCCAAGTGCCCATGACTTGTCCCAACACCAAATGGTGTCCCAAATGCTAAACTAACCTCCTGTGGTTGGTTTTTGGATGCAAATTCACACAAGCTAAGCTAGTCCCTCTTCCTAGTTTAATCCCGGGGCTTCCAACTCAACCCTCTACCCCTTTCTAGAGTTGGAAGTCGGGAGCGTGCCCTTCGGTCCCAACTTTCCGCAACTTCACATTGGTGAACCCTCAAGTGGGTTCACTCCGAGACCAAGGAGCGCGTTAATGGACCTCGTGCATTAATGGATGCCCCTACACTACCACCCCTAATAGTTCCACCAATTCTAGTGCCTCCACTACTATTGGCACTTTTGTTTCCACTTACCAAATTAATGCCAAGAGTTGTTGTTGCACCACTTGGGGCCACAATTCCCCAAGTGATAAAAACATAATTGGGTGACCAATATAGCCACCCCACTCTTCAAATTAAATCTCATGGGCACATTTGAATTCATGATAATCATCCATAGGCGACCCCTCCAAATGTTGAAACAGACCCTTCCATATCATGAAGGGTGTGAATAGTTAGGGATTACGCATTTGTTGCATATCACACTGGTTGTCAAATTCCTGGATGAAATCATCTAGCTCAATGGTGCCAATTGCCTTCGAATATCAACAAGGTCCTTTGGTGGTTTTGTACATCTCCTCCATGTTTCACAACAGTGGTGAGGTGACAAACCTTGGAGAAAAATCTATCTCAGAATATGAAAAATCTCCCCTAAATGATGATGAAGGTGGTGTGGGTGGTTTGAATTTCACCCTTTGCCTGGTGATACCACTAGTAACATTGTCCATATCCCTTGAATCTTGTGTCACCTCCATGATGAAACCTAAACCTTAACTTGGGTATCCCCTCTAAAATCCAATCACAAAAGGATGATACACCTGCGATGGTTCAAACTAAATCCACAAGGATGTTGAACCTATTGTGGTTTAACTAGAACCCAAAACATAAACTTCATAACATGTATGGCAAGGGCACTTGCACCCGCAATAACATTTCACAAGGCCAAAAGATTAAAGTACATTATTTACACAACAAGGTGGTCTACTGATCATCAACCTAATCTCACCACAACAACAAGCAATGGGACATCTCAGTGATCAAATCCAAACATATCTATAATTGCGCCTCCCAATATAATCTAAACTTTGATTAAAACTTAATCAACACATTCGAAAAAACCAAGAGTCAAGTAAGACTTGTTTAGTGATCAAGATTGGGTGGTAACCTCGTCCTTTGCCTGGCCATTAACCACACCAATCACAACCCCCATGCTCATTGTGACAATATTTCCATGCGTGAGAAGGCACATGGCCTTGCACTTGAGATTTCACACTAAACAGTAAACACAAACTACCAAGAGGTCAATCTTAGAGCATGTGCTCACCCCCAGGTTATAGCCAAATGACACACACCTTGGTAATCCCCTTACCCCTTGAAAGCATATGACAACCCAACCAACATGCTAATAAGCAACATGCACAACCCAACAAACACGAGTGGAGATGCACAACTCATGCAACACAAAATTCCACTTTTGTGATCCTGTCGCAACCCTATCTTGGCCAAGTGTGGGGGGGAAGCCCAACACTTGGAGAAGTTGGGGATTTGGAGTCCTCCGGGACTCCCGAATGTTCAGAGCTCGACAGCAAGGGGCAAAACACCTCGCATTGGGGTGTTCTTGGTGTCGTTAGAAAGGTCTTGAAACGTAGATATCGAAAATGCCCTCGCATTGGCAATTCGGACATCTGCAGCCCAAGTTATGGGCAAAAGAAGGGCCGGGAGTCAAACTGGCAGTTTGACTCCCGACCACTAAAAGTCGGGAATCGATGTCTTCCCGACGTCCGATTCAGGAGTGCGATACGGCGTTGGAAAGATCTCGACGAGGGCTACAACTTCAGTTCAGACCTCGTCGCGATCCAACTCTGCAGTCGGGAGTTATGGCGGTTCAAAGTTCCGGGAGTCCCGCCAGGACAAAATCGGGACTCCATTTCGGGAGTCCCGGGAATTTGTGCCATTTGGATGCCCCCTCCGTGGCGAGCTGCAGAGAAGTATATAGGGAGTAAGGTGGTGGCTTACTCCCCAAGTCCGGGCCGTGGTGAGTCTTGTGGTCCAAGTGCCCGTGGCAAGTCCCAACACCAAAGGGTGTCCCGGAATGTGAACTAACCACGTGGGTGGTTTATTTGGATGCAGATTCGTGCTTGATCTACTAGTCCCTCTTCCTAGTCTAATCCCGGGGCTCCCAACTCAACCCTCTACCCCTTTCTAGAGTTGGAAGCCGGGAGTGTGCCCTTCGGTCCCAACTTCCGCAACTTGACATTTGGTGAACCCTCAAGTGGGTTCACCCCGGGACCAAGGAGCGCGTCAGATCCCCACACATGAATCACGACAAGAATTCAAATTTCGTGTGTTTGCTAATGGTGCGACATTCCACACATATAAGATGCAGAAAAATATAACTTACCAACACAATGTTGAATCATCAAATGTTTGGTACAAAAACATTGGCTACACACCACCTAATGTCTTGGAATAAGCCTCCAAAAATTCTTGTCTCCAACTAGGTTGAAAACTCCCATGCTAGAAGTGCTATTCACTAAAAACTAACTGGCATAGAAAGTTCTTGATTTAGCCTTCGTATGGGTGAAGATTGAATTCCCAAAGTTGAATGGCAAATAATTCCATAATTGCCAAATCAACCTCTGGCCTCCCAAAAAAAAATCTCCAAAACTTTTACAACTTCACACACATATAGTTTTTTTTCCCAATAATTCAATAGTGTAGACAATTTGTTAATTTGACTCCGTATGTGAAAGATATGAATTTTGAAGAAACTCAAAATGAATTAAAAATCAAATTTATGTGTTTCGAAACCTTTCATGCCATTGTCCCAAATGTGAATATGGGGATGCAAAGCTTGAATGTGATTAGTCTGGCCATGTCCAACCTTGGTGTTTGGCCACGTTGAAACATGTCCATCAACTTGAAATGAGGCAAATCTCAAAGAATGCAAATGTAAAAATGGAATATGGGAATGGAGGGGAAGAAGTGGCTGATGATGTTGTTGTGGGTGACAATATAACAAGGTTATGCTAAAGTTCTATTGATGAGATCTTTTGGATTATGTTCGTTGATATTCTTATCCATTTGATCAGAGAACATTTCATAGATGTTTGGGGGCAACAATGGTTTAAAGGAGATTACGTCATACGAGGGTTATGGTATGAAAGATCACAACAATGTAACAGGTCCTATTAACCAATAGAAGATTCATCGCCTGCATTTTTGTATTTTCATCTAATTATGGTGTCCAAATTTTATGTGCCACCTATAACACATTCTGTAATAGGTTCATTAAGTACATATGAACTATCAACAAAAGTGTTGGGCATAATTCATGAAGGTGTTGCTTGTTGATAGTTGGTAGATGAGCATGATGGTTGATAATTATAATTGCAATATTGAGGTAATGATGCACCCCCACCATAGTAGTGACATACGAAATACGAGTATTTTTCGAAGGTGCTCAAAAAGAAGTATTTTCAAGTATTTTTAAAAAAACATTATAAAAATACAAAGGCTTGAAAATTGGCCTTTGTATCAAATATTTTCAAGTATTTTTTAAAAAGCCCAAAAAAACGTAAAATACGCGTATGTTTGAAAAATTTGAGAATATGTCACTACTATGACCCCCACATTCCTTGAAAGATTCAAATGCGAGTCTGAAAGTGAAAATAATGGAAAAAGAAGGAGTTGGGGTACACTCTTTAGTTCGCAACACTTTGGGGGTAGAACGACATGTGAGAGCTCCAGGATGGGGATTACGGCAAATGACAAACAGGTTAATTATTCACACAAACTTGCACAAACCAAACAACAAGTTGGTTAATGTATGGTTATAACACTTTTGGTGCATAAACAAGCCACAAACATACATGGACTCACAAGATTCACCATGACTTGGACTTTGGGGAAGCCACCACCTTCCCCCTTATAATATTATATATGATTAGCCACATGGGCTACATCCAAATGTCAATTTGTCCCAGGACTCCCAAGTTGGGACTATCGACATTTTGGAGGGCCATTATTTTTTGTGAAAACCTCCGATTGAGGTGAGATAAAGCAAAGTTATAGCCCTTGTTGAGAACTTTCTAATGATATGTGGCACGTCATTTGCACATATGTATTTCAGGGCAATTCCTGACTTTTAATGGGCAGGAATCAAATTGGCACTTAGACTCCCGACCTTTTTTTGCCCATAACTCTTAGTGGTGGAAACTAGGTATACAATGAAGGTCAAGAAGGATGGCATTGAAGGTGGAAGTTTGGAATGACTCATGTCCAAAAACTATTTAAATGAAAGCAAAATTGAGGCCTTTGGAGGTTTTTTTCACCATGCACCTTTTGTTTGTTAATTATGTTGTCTTTGCAAATTTGGTAGATCAAATTGACTATCCCTAAAATATTTTGTACATGAACAACCTTGCAACAAAATATTGAAGCTTGATGCATTGATGCATTGGTGAGTTTTAATGCATTTATCTCATCAACCAACATACCACACGATGTTAGAATATCAGATATTATATTATGGGGTTTGTAGTCCTATTAGGGTTTATTAGATATGAGTTTTGTTATGGATTATTAGACAATACTCATGTTAGGGTCCCATTATATTAGGGGGTCACAACTTACATGATTCCTTCCTTAGATAACCTTTGGGGTCAATGGAGAAGTGGTATTTATAATATAATTACAAGGGTCCTCGTGTCCTTGAAAATGGTTAGTGCACTTGCTTAAGCGATGTGCCCCTAAGTCCTGGGGTGAACCCACTTGAGGGTTTCACTTTGTCAAGTTGCGGAAAGTTGAGACTTAGAAGCACGCTCCCGACTTCCAACACTAGAAAAGGGTAAAGGGTCAGGTTGGGAGTCACAGGATTAGACTAGGAAGAGGGACTAGCTTATAATGTGTGAGTCTGCATCCAAAAACCAACCAAAAGAGGTTAAGTTAGCATTCGGGAACACCTTTGGGTGTTGAGACAAGCCACGGGCACTTGGACACACAAGATTCACCACGGCCCGGACTCTGGGGAAGCCACCACCTTCCCCCATATAGTATTCTCTGCAGCTCGTCATGGAGGCTACATCCAAACGACACAAATTCTTGGGACTCCTGAAATGGAGTCCCGAAATTGTCCCGGTTGGAGTCCCAGAACTTTGGACGGCTATAAATCTCGACTGCAGAGTCTAATCGCAACAAGGTCTGAACCAAAGTTGTAGCCCTTGTCAAGATCTTTTCAACGCCATGTTGCACACTTGAATCGGATGTCGGCAAGAGGTCGATTCCCGGCTTTTAGTGGTCGGGAGTCAAACTACCAGTTTGACTCCCAGCCCTTCTTTTGCCCATAACTTGGGCTGTCGATGTTCAAATGGCCAATGCGAGGCCATTTTCTATATTTACGTTTCAAGACCTTTCCAATGACATTAAGAACACCCCAATGCGAGGTTTTTTGGGCCTTGATGTTGAGCTCTGAACATTCAGGAGTCCCGGAGGACTCCAAATCCTCAACTTTTCCAAGTGTTGGGCTTCACCCCCACATTTGGCCAAAGTGGGGTTGCGACACTCTCCCCCACTAAAAGAAAGAGGTCAATTTCCTCATTGACACTTAGATTTTCCCTTGTACAATTGCAATTGCTTTCTTTTGGATCCTTGGCCATTTGCCAACTTTTGCGGCTTGGACCTTGTCTCAAGCTAACTTAGGCATCCCCAAGTTTCCAACACTTTCTTGACAAGTCCAAGAGGGTCTTGTAGAAAACCCTCATCCCATGCTTCGTCAAAAGAAGACTAAACTATCATAGTTTGACGAAGCTCTTCATTTGGAAGGAACTTTTTTATTCTTCCCCTCATGAGGAACTTAAGTCAAGTCTATTCTTGACCTAAGCTATTTGACATGACTCCTTTTCCTATCTCGCGCCTTGGTCACAACAACCAAGCCTTAACTAAAAGGTTTGCTTATGAAGGTACGAGAAGCAACACTTAGGTTTACCAAACCCAAGTCCCAAACTACACTTAAAGTATGTGAGCGAGGTCATGACTTCCCGCATTGGCCACACTACCAACCAACCCTTCGGGATGCACTTAAGGCATGTGCATGTCCCCGCAAGCTCACCTTGTTTGCCTCCTCCCTTGGGGCTAAGTTTCCTCAACCCCAAAGTAGGAGTCCAATTTTGATTTGGGCCTATGCAAGAAAGTTCCATTTGTCTCATGCCATTTCTCAACCCTATTTGCCTTATACAAATTTTCTCAAGATACAATCTCTTGGAAGTTTTAAAGCCCTTTTATTTCACTTGCAACTTGATGTGGTACATTTTATGACACTCTGCCCCACTAAAAGAAAGGTGATGTCCTCATCACGCTCTACGTCTTTTCTTTGCCGGTCTAATGTGGAATTCTTCTATGGCTTCTTGGGCATGTTCCATGTCGGATTCATTCACCCAAGAAGCCTCTATAGGATGGTATCCTTTCCACTTGACTAGGTATTCCTGTGTCGCAACCCTAGCTTTGGGCTCGCAACCAAGGCAAGGGGTTGCAAGGTTGCGGGAGTCAAGAGGAAAGAAGCCCGAGAGTCAAAAGGAAGGAAGCCCGGGAGCAAAGGCAAAGGCATTGGAAGGGTGCGGGCCAAGAGGAAGCCCGGGAGTCATCACATACTCTCGGGAGTCTAAGGAAGTGCGAGGGAGTGTGAGGGAGTGAGCACTCACACTCCCAAGGCAACTCCCAAGTTGGGAGAGGGAGTACCGGTGGACTCCCGAAACTTCAGAGTGCGAGTTGAAGGGTCAAATCTGAATGGATTGTTGCGCTCTTGGTACCGTTGGAAAGCTCTTGAAACGTAGATGTCTAAAATGGGCTTGCATTGCTCATTTGGACATCTCAAACACAAGTTATGGGCAAAAGAAGGGCCGGGAGTCAAAGTGGCAGTTTGACTCCCGACCACTAAAAGTCGGGAATCGAGGTCTTCCCGAGATCCGATTTGAGAGTGCGACACGGCGTTGGAAAGCTCTCGACGAGGGCTACAACTTTGCTTCAGACCGCGTCGCGATCGTCCAAAGTCCCGGGACTCCAACCCGGGACAATTTCGGAACTCCCACGCGGGAGTCCCGGGAAAAATGGCCATTTGGATGCCACCTCCGCCGCGAATTGTAGAGTATACTATAAGGGGGAAGGTGGTGGCTTCCCCCAAGTCCGGGCCGTGGTGAGTCTTGTGTGTCCGTGTTGCCCGTGGCTCGTCCTAGCACCAAAGGTGCTCTAACTATGCACTAAGCACTTTGTGTGGGTTGTGTGCAGGCCCGTGTGAGTGAATAAGCTTGTCAATTCTTCCTAGTCCCATCCCGGAGCTCCAACACGCCCCTCTACCCCTCCAAGTGTTGTGAGCTAGGGAGCGGCTCCAAGTTCTAACTCCTTCCGCATTGCCGCATACTTGGACCCTCGAGTGGGTCTACAAGGAACTTGGGAGCGCGTCAATTTCTTTGGACCCAACTTGGGTTTAACAAGGAGATTGGGAGTGCGTCATTATTGGTTTTAAATCATGATGATGTGATTTGGGACTACCCAAAGAGGGAAGATTTGGGGAAGAAGATATATTTTTTTATTCTTATACACAATTTTGGAAAGGTGGGAGGAGCTATATGGACTTTGTAGTAAAAAACCACAAATTCTATTCTGATATACCACGACGTTTTTTTGTTATTTTGATCTCTTTTAACAAAACATGGGATTGTGCTATAATTTTTATTCATGTTTTCAGTAATAGAGACAATTACATAATTTTGTAATGAATTTTATGTTTATATCATTTTGTGAATATTTTGTAATATTAAAAATATGATGAAATGAATTGTAGTCTTCTTTTTGGAGTTTTTGATAATGTATTCTGAAGTGTAGATTCTGGTTATATGAAATAACCATGAATCTAATGTTTTAATGAATGGAAATGTTAAATGTGTTGAGAATCAAAGCATAAATAAATAATGTATGCATGTGAAGTGCATATATGTTGTTATAGTAATGTGGAATAATTCTTCACTTCTACTAGACATTTAGTGATTTATGAAAACTAACAAGTGGGACTATAAATTATTGTGAACACGTTGGTGACTAATGATGACTTACAAGTGTTTTATGAAAGATACAATGGACATTTGGTCATTGATAAGGACCAACAAATGTATGTTGGGAGTTGCAATCACTACAATAAATTGTGGTCAAAACCACTACATGATTCCATCCAAATTCAATTTCAGTGGGATTGGACATGTCGCAAATCACTACACACTTGGACAAAAGTGACCACCTTCCACTTTGATCCCATTTACTATTGGATTTTAGAGGGATCCCAATGGATCTTATCACTAAATCCATTTTTTCACCACATTTTGTACAAACATCACTATGCCTTCCACTCTCATCCCACCATTGTTGGATTTTATTGGGATCCCGCTGGACCTTGCCACTTTGTTCAATTTTTTCATGTACTTGCATGCATATATATTTTTAAATATGTTCCAATTATTAAGATTTTTTTGTCTACACTAGTATCGCCTCTTTCCTTACATGGTACTACCTATGAAAAGACCATTTACCTCGCTCATGTATATACATATGAGATGAATGGAATATTCCACTCATATGACCAATCCCATTTACATGCATACGCATTGTGATGGAACATACATGTTCATCGACATTTATCCATTTACATACATGTTCCAAATATGGTTCTCCATGTAGGTAGCCATGTGGTCATTTCATGTATCCAACCCCATTTATTCAAACAACTAACAAGGACATGTCACCAACTAACCTCATTGCCAATATTCAAGTCTGGATTATTGGGTCATGCATGCATTAGGTGACAATTCAAGGATCATTTGCAATAATGACAATGAGTAAAACATGAATGGATAAATATAATTTGTCTCATTTACACCCCAAATATTCACATACACATTAATCGATCCATATGTGGATTAATCATTGTTCGACTTTCCCACATTACCTAGTGGAACTATGTACATCATATAATTAAGTCGTAACTATAACCTCCCCACATTGCAAACCCCAAAAAACAATGAACCAACTTGCATAAAAATGGCCAATTCACACCTTGTAAACTATCACGATCATTTAGTGATAACATCATCCAAGTTAGATCTAAACCCCCCCCCCCTCGCTCTAAAGCCTCCACACGTTCCACCTCTATTGCAACAACCTCTTCCTCTTCATTTGCATTCCCTAGATCATGATCTTTGGCATTAGCTTGAAGGTCTACAAATGCCATAATGTCTTGCCCATCTATGTATGCCCAAGTGTCATGTCCTCCACCATAACCACTACATGTCGAGCATGAGGTTCCTTTTGCACAACTACCTGCCAATCTCCACCATTCACCTTGTCCTCTATAAAACCACTTACAAATTACAATGATAAAAAATTTAATTAGTGGGTAGACAATGGAAGATTTGTGCATGGTAAAAATATTGACTTGCCCCCATTTAAAACCCTTGTATTGTTTAGGTCGTCCTACACCAAGTGGGGCCAACCTTCACATATACACAACTTTGGATATTTCTTGTCCAGTAGAATATGCTTTACAAGCATTGTGATCATGGTTGAATTGTACTTGTGAGATCATTGTTGGTAGCACATAAGGTTCTAAGTTTGCTTTCACTCGTCGCCTGTGGTTCATTACCCAAAAATCCATGTTCATCTTGTCACATGGTTGTTGCATTCCCTTGCATGTGAATAGGTATCCATGAACATTTCATCAATGTTACATGTTGGCCGATGTAGGAGACTACAATTATTTATTTTCACACACCCAAAAAATGCAAGTTGGCCATTACAATGTTCTTGTCTTGTACAAAACTACGAGTACCTTGCATGAATATGCATGCAACACCATTGTCATAAGTGGCATGTGTTAGCCCTATCTCAACATCAACCCTGTAGTGGTTTCCATATGCCCACAGACTATTGTATGTATAGGCCAATGTTGATGGTGGGCAAGAATAAACCACCACGTTAAGGTTTACTACCATTCGATTTGCCATTTGTGTCCTAACATGATCCAACAACCACCTTGCAAATGTTGGGATTTCTTGTGCCAAATGAGGTGGCCACACAATGGCCTACGGCCATGCCACCTATGCATTGCCAACATCATGAACTCTTTTTGGTCCTCTTGGGACCTTGCTTCTTGCCACACTCTACATGCACAGCCCAAGGTGTTCCACCACACATTAAGTACCTCACTCCAATAACACATTCCACTCAACAGTCATTCCCACCACTAGCACATTCCACTCAACAATCACTCCCACTACTAATACATTCCACTCAACAATCATTCCCGCCGCTAACACATTCCACTCAACAATCACTCCCACTAATTAAAGTGAAATTGTATAATTCCACTTTGGTAACCTCTTAGCCCCCTGTTCCACTGTGCATATGTTATATCATTATGTCATTTCCACTATAATCTTATGGATAGAAAATCCATCACAAATCCACCAACATGTTGTTGTTTGAAATGCATTTGTTGCCATAAAATTTGTGATGACATGTTCATGTATTGCTTCTAGCTCCATTGCATTCAATCTCTTAAACTAAGCATGCCCTTCCAACACCTCACTAATGTTTGCCTCCTCTTCATTAATGTCCCACATGCAACGATGCATGTGAGAATATAATGCAAAGTAATATGTGCATAACCCTTGAGCTTTGTGCCCACATGTTTTTTAAAAGCAACAACATATCTTGTTGGAGCTCAAATACTAAAAACAAATTCTAGAAAAGACTTATTCTCCTCCCGTGTAAAGAATAAACGGCTATCGGTTTGAAATAGTTAGATGATCCAGGCCTTGATTATAGCCACAAATATTGGTGTACACTAACCCCTTGCATGTCATTTTGCACATGCACTATGTCCTTTTCCCCACTTAAATATCTTCAGAGGTTATCTGAAACATTTTGTTCCACATGCATCACATCCAAAGTGTTTCAAATATGTAATTCTTGCATTGCCCAATAAATGCATTCATTACAATTAACTCCATCTAAGTTACTTTGCGCAAATTGCTATTCATATGGACTCATTGCTCTCTTTTCATTTATTATCACCCACAACATCATCTTGTAGCATGTCCATAAACAATACAAGTGACCGTATGATAGCCCTTGAGTGTTCATCATCGGGTGCACCCATAGATGCAAGTTTTGGTGATTCTTTAGTGACATTTAAGTGATTTGCTTAACTTTCCAGGGACTAACATTCCAGTGATTGTGCTGATAGTTGTTGACAATATGTTGAAATGATTTATTTCATGGGCCTATTACTGAATTATCATATTGAAAGCTTGACATTGCACAATCATGGCTATTATATAAAGGGGACAATTACGTGAGCAAAATTATATGGCCTTGCTTAAATATTATTCAATTTGAACGAAAGTTCAATTCATGAGGAAATTTCAAAAGTTTCAATAATTCCAATACCTACCAATTCTCTAGTTCGAATAGGATTGACACTCTTTTGATCCTAGTTCTTTTGGCAAGGTCTTCTTTTGTTGGATGTCCCCCAATAGCAAACCATTGTGCCCTTAATTTAGCTTCTTTGAAAATGTCAACGACTATCACCTTTTGTGTAGGTAGGCCCATCTTTTGAACCTCATCAAACGTTGTTAAGTCCCTATGGAACTCATGATCTTCGGGCAACCCTCTCTTATGTTGGCATGTGTACACATTCTTCCATAATGTTTTAGACCAGCAGGATATTGTGTGTGCGAAACAAATGGGGCACCTTTGATACCCTTTGGTTGCCAACCCTACTTAGTAAATAATAAAATAAATAGTAAAATAGTAAGTATTAAACTATGGCGAATAGTAAAAAATCAACCAAGGGTCCAATAATTTCGCCTTTAACAATGTATGATTCAACCTCTATCACTAAGATCTAGGTCTTATGTCACTCATCTTCTATCACTAGGACCTAGGTGTACATCGCTATAACCTATGTCATTAAAATGTAATAGGTCACTAAGGCCTATGTCACTAGCGTGTAATACTCAACCTTTGTCACTAGGACCTAGGTCTATATCATTAGGTCCTCTTTCAATCATCCTCTCTCACTAGGACATAGGTCTATATCATTACGGCATGTGTCATTCAATCTCTATCACTAGGAACTAAGTCTATATCATTAGGTTTTATTTCATTCGTCCTCTATCACTAAGACATAGGTCTATATCACTACATGTGTCGCTCAACCTTTGTCACCAAGGTGTCATACATCACTAGTGCCTATGCCATTAAGGCCTATGGCACATGGGTTTCCTACTACACAGGCTTACGGTAATATGTCATTATGGCCTATGCCAATAATGCCCATCTCACTCCACCTATGTTACTCAAGTTTATATTGTCACTTGGGTTTGACCAATGTTATATGTCACTAAGGTATATGCCAATAAAACCTCATGTGTCGCTTAACATATGTCGTTCATGTCTATGTCATTAAAGCTTGTTTCAATCAAACATGTATCATTAAGTTTATTTCAAGTTTGTCACTTAAACCAAAATTATTTCATTATAGGCTCGAGGTTTTGTGCATCATTTGAACTTGTATAACTAAGGTCTAATCATTTACACGTACTTTCAATGCCATATATTGTACTTGTCATATATGTTGGCGTTGTATTGTGAAATTTGCTAAAAACATGTTCAAACATACACATATATAGACTTTTCAAATTAAACGGTACCTTTGATATTCACGCTTGCACATTTCACCTCTTCCTTTGCTTCATGTGTTGTTCCTTTGAAACCCTATCAATCACAACATGTAATGACGTTTTACAATTTCCCACAACAAAACACTATCGTTCATCCTCTATCACTTGGACATAGGTCTATATCATTACAACATGTGTCACTAAGGTGTAATACATCACTAGTGCCTATGCCACTAAGGCCTATGCCATATGGGTTTCCTACTACGCACACTTGGGCTTACTGTAATATGTCATTATGGCCTATGCCAATAAGGCCCATCTCACCCATTTATGTCACTCAAGTTTATATTGTCATTTGGGTTTGACTAGTGTTATGTGTCACTATGGCATATGCCAATAAAACCTCACATGTGTCACTTAACATATGTCATTCATGTTTATTTCATTAAGACTTGTGTCAATCAGGCACATTTCATTAAGTTTATTTCAGGGTTATGTCACTTAAACCAAGTTTATTTCACTATAAGGCTTGAGGTTTGTGCATCATTTGGGCTTGTATCATTAAAGTCTAATAATTTACATGTAGTCTTAATGCCATAGATTCTACTTGTCATATATGTTGATATTGTATTATGAAATTTGCTAAAAACATGTTGAAACATGCACATGGACCTTTCAAATCAAATGGTACCTCTAATATTCACACTTGCACATTTCACCTCTTCCTCCTCCTCATGTGTTGCTTTTTTGAACCCCTATTAATCACAACATGTAGTGACATTTTATAATTTCCCAAAACAAAGCACTAGATATTAGATATTGGGATGAAATTCCAAGTTTTATGAATTCAGAACTTTATAGTGTTATGTGTACACATGAGTGTGCACAATTTGTAATAAATTATAATTCCCATTGTTGCATTATCTAGAATTGTAATTCCATGAAACATGATAATGGCATTCACCTCAAAGCTATGAGATCCCATACCTTTCCATGAATGACGTCACACATATTTGAACTTTGTCAATCGGCATTTGGAGTCCAAAGGTAATGAAGATCTACATCCTAGATTTGTACGGGGTAATTTTCCATACGTGCACCTAGGATCACTTGTGTGTCATTTGCATCAAAACAATAAGATTTACGTTCATTTCCATATGTTTAACAACACCTTGCAACACATATTACACTAGGTTAGTGCATGAATTACTTTTATAGGAATGGCCTCCAAAGTCACTAATAATGTGATATCTAGGATACAATAATCATAAATCCCACAACTTAATATTGAATATGGCCCTTACTACACCTTACAAGATGTCATAAATGATAGTGTAAATCAATGTATGGAATTAAAGTGTGAAAGTAGTAATATATGAAACATCAAACAAAAATATCAATAAGGGGGGAATGGAAATGCCAAATTAACCATTCCGCTTATTTAAACTCAAAAGAATGGTTCATTGTAGCTAATGGTTTGGGCATGCATGGTGGTTGTGCAATGACATGTCTCTTGCCATAGGACCCCGATCACTAAGAACATCCAAAACTATGACCAAACCACTATAGTGGGATAGGTGCAATCCACTCAAAATTTGAGTGGAATGGTTAGTGATTGGGATCACTTCCACTAGTAGGGTGAGGATGCACTAAAGTTAAAATCCTAATTCTTTGAAGTTTCATACCTTGTAAATGGCCTTGACAACATTTTCTTTTTATTTCTCTATGTGCCATAGATGTGCCATATCCTCTTGAGGTGCAACATTTTACATATAGTTAAACAATAGGTTAAAAAAAAGCAATTGCAACATCAATATCCAATATTTTGCATTAAAAAACAAAGTAGCAACATTACGTTAACAAGCATAGTAATGGCTGCATTTTTTAGTTTGGTTATTAATTATGGCAAAAAGAGGTGGTTTGATTAATGAACACTTGATTTCAGTTCATTTTCAAATGCTTTTGAAACAACACATTGCAACACATACACCATGTTGGTGCATGGAATAAGCACATACTAAAATTCATCCGAATATTTTAAAGTTGCATACCTTGTAAATGACCAAATGCCAACATTTACTTTTGATTCTTGATGTGCCACAAATTTGCCACTTCCTCTTGAGGTGCAATATTATGAATAAAATTTACAAATAGGTTAAAACAACCCAATACCAACAATAACAACATCAATATTCAATATTTCAACTTACAAAATAAAGTAATAATAGCTAGTACATCAACAAGTGGATTATCAACTACTGTTGTTGGTTGTTTAGGGCAATGAAAAGGTGGTTTAATTAATGAACATTGATTTAAGTTCATTTTCAAATGCATCAGCAACACATCGTGCAACATATATAATATGTTTGCGCATGGTAAAAGGATATACTAAAATTCATCCCAATTGTTTTAAGTTGCATACCTTGTAAATGACTAAATGCTAACATTTGTTTCTATTTCCTTAATGTGCCACATATCCGCCACCTCCTCTTGAAGTGAAACATTATGAATACAATCTACAAATAGGTGAAAACAATCTATCAACAACAATAACAACATTAATATCCAATATTTTAGCTTACAAAATAACAGTGCATTAGCAAATGTAGCAATGGCTACCTTTGCTAATTTGGTTATTTAAGGCAAGGAAGAGGTGATTTGACCAATGAACACTTGATTTAAGTTCATTTTCAAATGCTTTTGAAACAACACATTGCAACACATACACTAGGTTGGTGCATGGAATAAGCACAACCCAAATGATAATATAAATTTGAGTGACATAGGTGGAGTGAGATCTCTAGTAGAAATCAGCCAAAATGCAACCACTCCATTTACGACTACATGCGACTTGTAGTTGTTTGCAACTAGATTTGGAATATTTGCAACAACAAAACCAAATCTCAACTATTTTGGTCATTCTCACAACTATGATGCAAATATTTAAAAAATTCATCCTATTGGTTGGATTGATTTTACATTTATTTTCATCCATTAATAGGTTGATATGTCCCATTAGTCACAATAGTCACCAAATTAGTTGCATCCTAAAGGTATTCTACAATGACATAGGGGTGTATTTTAATGTATGTACTAAAATTATATATATGTATACGTATGTATATTGTTCATACAATGAATCTCAAAATTAATATTTGAACATTGAATTTTTTATTCAACTATGATAATTGATATTTCAATTATGAAATCTATTATGTTAATTTAAAAAACATATATTAAATTTTGAAACTTGATATTTGATTCTAAAAATTGTTATTTCAATTGTTTAAAACATTATTTGAATTTCAAATTTTTGATTTGAGTATGATCTTTTCAATTTAAATTCAAAAAGGCTTATTTGATCTAAAAATTGATATTTGAATTCTAAATTAATATTTTTCGAATCCATAAATTAATATTTCAATTCAGAAAATTATTAATTGATTAGAAATGGACATTTTAATTTTGAATATTTTTATATGAATATGAAGATTTATTTTTCAACTCTAAAAAAATTGCATTTAAATTTTGAATTATCATTTGATTTGAACCTCAAATTTCAATTCCAAATTATTATTTTGGATTCTCAAAATTACCAATTCCATTCTGAAAATTATTAATAGAGTCTAAAAATGGACATTTCAATGTTGAGTATTGTTATTTGAATCTAAAATTTGACATTTCAATTCTGGAAATTGTTATTTAAATTCAAAAAAAATTTGATCTAAAACTTTCTATTTGAATTTTAAATTATTATTTTCGAATCTAAACATTAGTATTTCAATTCAAAAAAACTTAATGAGTTTAAACATTGACATTTTGATTTTACATATTTTTATTTGAACTTGAAATTTGAAATTTGAATTATGAACTTTTAAATTTAAATTTTAAAAAATTATTTGACTTGAAAGTTGAAATTTGAATTCCAAATTATTAATTATTTTGGATTCTTGAAATTAATATTTCAATTCAGAATTTTTTTATTTAACTTCAAAAAATTTATTTGATCTAAAAATTGATACTTGAATTCTGAATTATTATTTTGGAATCTCAAATTTATATTTTCATTCAAAAAATTATTGATTGAGTTTTAAGGGTTTTTTCTACTAGTGTTATCCATAATAAATCATTTTTTATAAATAATTATAAATGATTATGTTTATTAAATCTAAGTTGCACTAAATAATAATTATTACAACATAAATTTGTATATTATCTAATCTATATTCTTCTATTAGAAGATATCAATTAATGTCAGTAATGTGACATTACTTTAAAATCATTGCAATTACTTCAAATAAGAATTAATTAGTATGTGCATAATTATTTTCTAATTGGTCGTTATTATTCACACTATGTAATTTATAACTTCAAACTTGAATAAAAAATTTGGAAAAATTAGAATGTAATTAAAGTAATTATTTTACTGATTTTAGGTCCATGAATTATTATATAATATTATTAATTCTGTGATTAATCATCTATGATAAATATTTTTAGTAATTTTACAATAATTATGAAAATTAATGTTATGTTAAGAAAATTATTGTATTTTTAGTTAATAATTACCAAGAAAAAAAACTACTTGACCTATAATATTTTTTACAACAATAAATGTAGTTATACAAAGTAATGTAATTTTTTGAATAATAATGTTTAAGAAATCTATGTTAAAATTTACTTTCTAATAGCAATTGTTAATTCATTACTTATAATTTTAACATAAATATTTAAACTAATTAAATTTTAATTATAGTCATTAAAGTAGGTTTAAATTAAGTATATTATATATAATTTGATCAGATTTTTAAAAGTAATAAAATATTTTTAAATATTTTAGTTATTTAATTATTTATGAGTTGTGTATTAATAACATGTGAGTAACTAGAGAGCTAGTGTGTTAAATATTAAGAAGTTATTGCTTATTTAAGTAATGGACAATGAATATTAAATATTTGTAATGTATAATTTATAATTTAAATATATGTAAATTTAGTCATTATTATTTAAATGATTATCTAATTATCTAGTATTTGAATTGTTTATAAATCTAAAAATTTAAAAAGTAAGGCATGAAGAAAGTTTTGAAATTATAATTTAGTTTTGTGAGGAAGTTGCAACTTCAAAACTTATCCCATATTGTTTGTTCTTCATTCCTATTTTGAACACTATATAAACAAGGGGATATGGTCATCCAATTTCACATTAAGAAATTGGTGCACATGGGATGAACAAATCAAAAGGTTCAACCCAAAACAAAAAAACAAATTATGCACATTTAAAAAATACTTACCTTCCCAACCTATTTATCTATTTAGTTAGATAGGTACCTAATTTGGCCTACCCACCTAGATTGACCTATGTACCTACCTACTTTTTTTTTTACTTAAATAGGTAAGTTGGTATGTAGCCTAGGTTTGTAGGCATGTATTTATGTACTTACCTGAGTACCTACCAACCTAATATTTATATATATATGTATGTATGTATGATGCCATGTGGCATATTTACATTAGGCCACATGTCATAATATAAGGTTATCTAAGTATTTGAATTGAACGTCTTAGATTATTTCAAAATAATAATAATAATAATAATAATAATAATATTATTATTATTATTATTAAAACATGTGGCAGCACATCATTTGTTATCAATTGTGACCAAAATTGATGCATTCCCAACTCTTCAAAGGACCCAAATGTGGGTCCAAGTAGAAAAAATAACGGAAGAGGGAGGAGTTGGGGCACGTTCCTTAGCTCAAAACACTTTGATGGGTAAATGGGCATGTTGGAGCTCCGGGATGGACTAGGACGAGTTGACAAGCTTCACTCACTCACACGGGCCTGCACATAACGCACACAAGGTGGTTAGTGCATAGTTGGAGCACCCTTGGTGCTAAGACGAGCCACGGGCAACACGGACACACAAGACTCACCACGGCCCAGACTTGGGGGTAGCCACCGCCTTCCCCCTTATAGTATACTCTGTGACTGGCCACGGAGCCTACATCCAAATGGCTTTTCTCTCCCGAGACTCATGAGTGGGAGTCCTGAAATTGCACCAACGGAAATTCCCGCGACTTTGGAGCCCCATAACTTTGCGAGCAGACCTCGAATTGAGGTGCGATCTAAAGCAAAGTTGTAGCTCTCGTCGAGAGCTTTCCAACGTTATATGGAATGTTGTCTGCAACTAAGTAAATCGGGTTGATTTTTGACTTTTTTTGGTCGAGAGTCAAACTGACAGTTTGACTCCCGACCCTTCTTTTAGCCATAACTTGTGTTTCAGATGTTTGAATGAGAAATGCGAGCCATTCTAGACATTTACGTTCCAAGAGCTTTCCAATGATATAAAGAACGCCACAAGCCATTGAGTTTGAACCCCGAAAATCGTTCTCTAAAGATTTGGGAGTCCACCGGGAGTCCATTTCCCAAAGTGGGAGTTGCCTTGGGAGTGTGAGGGTTCACTCCCTCACACTTTCTTACACTCCCGGGAGCATGTGATGTGACTTTCGGGCTTCTTCTTGGCTTGCAACCTTGCAACCCCTCTTGCCTTGGTCGCAAGCCCAAGGCTAAGGTTGCGACAAAAATAGTTGCATCTTAGTCACATGTGACAATACGTATACAACGTAGTTAAAGGATAAAATGTATTTGTTGACTTTTTCTTTCATACAATACCCTTTGTCATTTGTGATTAGTTTATCACATGTGACTTGTCTTAGGCGATTAAAATTTAGTCGCAAATACATGTTTTTCTTTTAGTGGATGGGCCTTATTGGCATAGGTCATAATGACATATTATAGTAAGCCTAAGTGTAGTAGGAAATCCATGTGGCATAGGCCTTAGTGGCATAGGCATTAATGATATATTACACCTTAGTGACATAGGTTGAATGACATGTGTCGTATTGATATAAACCTATGTCCAAGTGTTAGAGGATGAATGACAATGTCATGTTGTGGGAAATTGTAAAACATCATGTTGTGATTGGTAAGGGTTCAAAGGAACAACACATGAAGCGAAGGAAAAGGTGAAATGTGCAAGTGTGAATATCAAAGGCACCATTTGATCTAAAAAGTCCATGTGTATGTTTGAACATGTTTTTAGCAAATTTCAGAATATAGGGCTATCATATATGACAAGTACATTCTATGGCATTGAAAGTAGGTGTAAGTGATTTGGCCTTAATGGTACAAGCCCAAATGATGCACAAACCTCAAGCCCTATAGTGAAATAAACTTGGTTTAAGTGACATAAACCTAAAATACTTAGTGAAACGTGCTTAATTGACACAAGCCTTCATGACACAGACATGAATGACATATGTTAAGTAACACATTTGATGTTTTATTGGCATATGCCTTAATGACATATAACACTGGTCAAACCTAAGTGACAATATAAACTTGAATGACATAAGTGGAGTGAGATGGGCATTATTGGCATAGGCCATAATGACATATTACAGTAAGCCCAAATGTAGTAGGAATAAGCCTTAGTGGCATGTGCTAATGATATATTACACTTTAGTGACATAGGTTCAATGACACATGTCGTAGTGATATAGACCTATGTCCTAGTGATAAAGTGTGAATGAAAGGGGACCTAATGATATAGACCTAGGTCCTAGTGATAGAGGTTGAACGACACATGTCGTAATGATATAAACCTATGTTCTAAGGACGAAGGAGGAGTGAAAGAGGACATAATGATATAGACCTAGGTCCTAGTGACAAAGGTATAATATAACATGCCTTATTGCTATGGATTGCCTTTTCATATTGTACCTTTTCAGTGTTGTAGATGGCTTTGAGTACTCAAAGCTTGTTTTTTTAAATTGTGATGTACTTTTTAGGTGTGATATTTCAACACATAAAAATGTGGGAAATATAATTTTCTTGCTACCATGGAGGTTTTGAATGCATGTGTTAGTTGAAATGCACTTGAAGATCAAGATAGGTATGTTTGAACAACTCTCCAAGCCATTGAAAATTGATGGGATTCACTATTTTTTGTTAAATGTAGCTTGTTTGACTCTTATGCAAAATGTGCACATAACCATATGGTTGCAAAAAAATGTGGCAAAATGATTACCCACTATTTTTGGTTCAAAAATTTATCTTTGGATGAGGAAATACAACATTGTTGTCATTATTTTCAGCTTTGATTTCAAAGGCAGAATGAACTACTTAGTTCCCTTATGTCACTACTAAAAATCTTGTCATTTGCAACTAGTCACTATGCAATTGGCATGCAACTAATTGTCGTTTACAACTATCTTTGGTCATGTTTACAACTACAAATTTGCTATTGTATAATTTTTGGGCCATACGGTCATGTGTGCAACTAGCATGCAACTAAATCTATACAACATGGACATGTGTCATAAAAATAATGGCCTAAACTTATACATACTTAAATTATTATACTTAATATATCTACATAGGTTATATACAATAGTGTTATGTATCTCTAGTACTAAGGTTAACCCCATGCTAACTTAGGCTAGCCTAAACTAACCTAGGTTTCAATAACCATGGCTAAACTAACCTAGGTTAAATAAATTAAAAAATTAAACTAACCATGGTTAATTAAGTCAGGCTAAACTAATTATGGCTAATTTAAATTAAGCTAAATTAAATCAAGTTAAATTAACCATGGCTAAATTAAACAAAACAAAACAAATAATGGCTAAAATAAAATAAAATAAAATAAATTAAATTAAATTAAAACAGGCTAAACTAACCATAGTTAAATCAAGTTAGGTTAAAATAATTATGGCTAAATCAACTATGGTTAAATTAAGTTAGGCCAAATTAATTATGGCTAAATCAAGTTAGGCAAAACTAAATTAGACTATATTAATTATGGCTAAAATAAATTAAGCTAAATTAAATTAGGTTAAAATAAATATGGTTAAGTTAAATTAAGCCAAATTAATTATGGCTAAATTAAGTTAGGCTATAATATTTATGGCTAAAATAAATTAAGTTAAATTAAATTAAGATAAATTAAATATGGCTTAGGTTACATATGTATGGTTAAATTAAATTAAGCTAAAATTAACAATGGTTAAATTAAGTTAGGCTAAATTATGCTAAACTAAATTAAATTAAATTAAACCATGGTTTAAATATGTTTTATTTTATTTTATTTTGGATTTTTTTCAGAAAAATGTAAATTTGATTTATTTTTTTTCGAAATCAATTAATATGATAATATTAAATTTTATTATAAATAATCATAATTATTAGTTAAACGTTTATTATAATTACAGTGATAATCAATTATATATATATACTCAATATGTATTATATATTTAAACTTTATCATTTATTTTAAAATATTAATGTAAATATGTTACACTAATAACCTACAAGTATATAAACATTTTAAGTTAATTATTAATTTAAGCTAGATAATAATATTAAAATAATATTTTCATCAATTAATCATAATTATTTAAAATATCCTATAATCATCTTTGAAGTGCAAAAGAAAAATAATAATGAAAATCTAACAAGAAGAAAAATCAACTTTCCAAGTTACAAAACGTTTTGTTTTGTTTTTTTCTTTGGACCCTTCCTACTTTCAAACCTCATAACTTTCTTATTTCTTGTTCATTTCAAACGATTTAAAGTGTTATACGAGCGCCACGTGAAGTCCTACAAATCACATTGGATCTCTAATAGCAAGAAAACAACATAAATTGAACTTTCTGGGTGTTTAAAAATCGGCCTTTGTAATGTTCAATAGTTTTTTTTTTTGGAATTTTTGACCCCCTTCACTTTGGGGGGCCATAACTTTCTCATTTCTAATCTGTTTTCAACTATTCTTAGTGTGTTAGATGCCAAGAGGAGGGCTTCAAGTTTTTTTTGGACACCAAAAGCAATAGACCCCTCCCTTGGCTGGTATAATCTAATACAGTAGTTGCATGTAATGTGCAACTAGATTGGTTCATGAGGTTTGCAATGGAATGTTTTAACCAATATCCTTTGGCTTCGAATTCTATTTTGCTCAGTATATAACTAGGAGCAATAGCTATGTAGTAGCCAAATATTAAGTGTCATTGGGGATGAATGAATGAAAAAAGTTTAACCCTTGTGAAATGGTTAAACCTAAAAATAAAATCGGACTATTTTAAATCTACCTATATAACCTAAGCCTAGATACTTTTCAACCTACTTGCATACCTAAATAAACCTACTTAATAAGGTTTAATTATTACCCACCTACCTATGCACCACGTGTCAACATTTTATTAGCCAAAAATTGGACGATTTATATTTCATTAATTAATATTTTTAAAAATTAAATAGGTGGGCTTTATTACCACGTGTCATCGTCTAATTGGTGTTAAAATGAGCATGTGTCAGATGGTCAATGAACGTTCCATGGTGTGCCACGTGTCACCATCCTAGTGGCAGAAACTTCAATGACTGAGATTAATTTAATGAATATTTAATTTTGAAAACATAAAAAATTTAAATAATGACACGTGTCCATAAGCTAGTTGTTTAATTTTTAAACATGTGTCATATTCTGATTAGTTGCATTGTAGTTGCAAGGAAAGTTGCACATAAGGTGCAACTACATTGGATTTGTATGTATGTATGAACATGTATATTGACACCGTATATACATGTTGCATACGTAATGTCGCATGCAACTGGATGTCGTGTGCAACTTGTCTTATGCAACTACACAAATTTGTAGTTGCATGTGTCGCATGCAACTGAATTTTAGTTGCATACGTAATGTCGCATGCAACTGGATGTCGTGTGCAACTTGTCTTATGCAACTACACAAATTTGTAGTTGCATGTGTCGCATGCAACTGAATTTTAGTTGCATACGTAATGTCGCATGCAACTGGATGTCGTGTGCAACTTGTCTTATGCAACTACACAAATTTGTAGTTGCATGTGTCGCATGCAACTGAATTTTAGTTGCATACGTAATGTCGCATGCAACTGGATGTCGTGTGCAACTTGTCTTATGCAACTACACAAATTTGTAGTTGCATGTGTCGCATGCAACTGAATTTTAGTTGCAAACGACAATTACAAAACCCAAAATTTCTAGTAGTGTATGTACATGAGAGAAAATGTGTTTTAAAGAGATATGAAACAAAAATCTTGCAAAGTTTTAAACCTTTTACAAGTTACAAATGATTATACATTGTTGTTTTCCCACATTTCTTAAGGTGCCAACTTTTGTTCCTTTAAGTCTTGATGTAATTTTTAAGTCTAATTTCTCACCATGTACAAATGTATGTAGCCCAACATTATTGTTGTTATTGGGATGGGTGTTGAAGGCAAGTCTTTACATAAATGCATTAGTTCAAGATCAAGGCAAATATGTTTGTGAGCAAAGCATTGATAATTATGGATAGGATTCATGTGTCTTTGTTGTAAGTAGCGTAGTTGACCTATATGTAAACATTCACTATTGGAGGACTCCAAATGCCAATAAGAAAGTGAATGTGTATGTGGGCTATTCATGTCCATTTATGGGAATTGATAGCTTTGGGATGCACACCATTAACCTATTTCATATAAGTATCATCCAACTTGGGTGTTATATGTTGCAAATTATTATCTTATTGTTGCACTCCCATAAATAACACAAAATTGCTAGGACAAGAGGTGAATCTTCATCCCAAGTAATTGGATATGACTTGTTTTGTTGTGGGCAACCGTGAAACATTATTATATTGTGATTGATAGGAGTTCGAAAGAGTTGCACAAAAGGTGGAAGAATAGTTTAAGGATGTGTAAAAGCCAACAACACAAGCTTAAACTTTCATGTGCATGTTTTACGGTTTCAAAAAACTTTTTAAATCAATCATTATGGTAAATGATTTAGGCATAAACTAACACCAAGTCCAAGTGATGCAAACCCTAATGACAAGGAACATGTTTTAAATGTCATAAAATTAAATGAAATAAGCCCAATTCATATAAACCTTAGTGACATATAGAAGTTTTAATGACATTTACATCAAACTGAAATGACAATAACCTTAGTGATATTATAAATTGGAGTAACATAGGCTAAGTGACATGGTGACGCGCTCCCAAGCTCCTTGCTAGACTCAAAATGAACAATAGAAAGGTTAGGAGTTTGGGGCACGCTCCCTGGCTCTCAGCATTTCGAAGGGGTAAAGAGGCGTGTTGGAGCTCCAGGATGGGATTAGGGAGAGTGATAAGTAATTTATTTACTCATTCAAATTTACATCAAACCAACCAACAAGTTGGTTAGTACAATGTTGGAGCACCTTTTGACGCGCCCCCAAGTTCCTTGTTAGACCTAAAAAGGGTCTAACTATGTTAAAAAGTGGAAGTAGTTGGAACTTTGTGCCGCTCCCAACTTCCAACACTAAAGGGGGTGAGAAAGGCGTGCTGAAAGCTCCGAGATTAGACTAGGAAGAGGGACAACTTATTTAGTTACTCGGTCTTGCATCAAAACCAACCAATAAGTTAGTTAGTTCACATTCGGAATCACTCTTGGTGTTGAGACAAGCCACGGGCAACACAGACTCACTTCACTCACCACGGCCCGGACTCGGGGGAAGCCACCACCTTCCCCCATGTAGTATTCTCTGCGTTTACCCACGACACCTATGTCTGAACGGTTTTTTTGTCCCGGGACTCCCAAGGAGAAGTCCCGAAACTGTCCCTCTTTGGACTCCTAGGAATTTGGGAGCTCATAACTCCCAGCTCAGACCTCTGATTGGGATGAGGTTTGAATCAAACTTGTAGTTCTCCTCAAGAGATTTCCAACGGTGTGTCGCACTCCACCTACACACACCGGGTTTAGGTTGATTCCTGACTTTTAGTGGTCCGAAGTCAAATTGCCAATTTGATTCCCGACCCTTCTTTCGACCATACTTGTGTTGCAGATGTCCAAATGGCTCATGCAAGGCCATTTTGGACATTCACACTTCAAGACCTTTTTCAACAGTATAAAGAACACTTCAATGCGAGGTGTTTTGACCCTGCAATCAAGCTCTGAGTTTTTGAAAGTCCCGGAGGACTCCAAGTTCACACTTTTGGGAGTGTGAGTTTCATCGTCACACTTGCCTCAAAGTGGGGTTGCGACACCTTTGGTGCTAAGAGGAGCCACGGGCAACCTTGGACTCATAAGACTAACCACGGCCTAAACTTCGGGGAAGCCACCACCTTCCTCCATATAATATACTCTACACCTCTCCGCAAAGCCTATAGGTGTTAGATGAATATGAGCCCAAGGAGGTCACCAAGTCAGTGATTTCCGCCAAGTGCATAAGGCGATTTTTGGAAGAGTTCCCGGATGTGATGCCCGACGAGTTGCCCGAAGACTTGCCCCCAAGAAGACGTGTTGATCATACTATTGAAGTGATGCCAGGAGTGGAACCTCCCGCCAAGGCCCCATACCGAATGAGTATATAGACGACATTTTGATCTATAGTAGTTCCATGGAGGAGCATGCAAAGCACCTTCACAAGGTGTTCCAAAGGCTAAGGGAAAACAAGTTGTATGCGAAGCTCGAGAAGTGCGAATTTGGGGTTATGGAAATGGACTTTTTTGGGCATAGGATAACTCAAGAGGGTTTGGTAATGGATGATCGCAAGGTCAAGGCAATTTTGGATTGGGAGACGCCTAAGTCGGTTCCCACCTTGAGATCCTTTTTAGGATTGGTCTCATATTATCGCAAGTTCATAAAGAACTTTGCGAAAGTTGGGGCCCCTTTGACAAACCTCTTGAAGAAGTCCGCCGTCACTTATGATTGGGATGAAGCATGCGACGAAACCTTTGAAACATTGAAGGGCATTTTGGTGAAGGCACCGGTGTTGAAGTTGCCCGACTTTGACAAGGACTTTGAAATCCATTCCGACGCCTTCGACTTTGCAATTGGGGGTGTCATAGTGCAAGATGGAAGACCGGTGGCCTTTGAAAGCAAGAAGTTGAGTGAAACGGAGCGACGGCGGCCAACACACGAGAAGGAAATGTGGGCGGTCATACATTGTCTCAAGACTTGGGGCCATTACATAGGCTCCAAAGATGTAGTGGTATGGACCGACAATGTGACCTTGAAATACTTCGCAACTCAACCCAAGTTGTCATCAAAAAAACAAAGGTGGCAAGACACATTGGCCTTGTTCAATGTGGACGTCCGGCACAAGCAAGGAAAGGAGAACATAGTCCCCTATGCCTTGAGCCGAAAACACCAATTTAAAGTGGTGTATGTGGGAGAGTCAGAACTTCAAAAGGAAGTTAGACTAGCGAGTCGCCGGGATGCTTTTGCCAAGGAGGTAAGGCAAAGCATCCAAAATGGAGCCAAGTCCCACTTCCATTTGCGAAATGGATTATTGTGGTACAAGCAAAATCAACTCTATGTGCTGGAAGGGAAAATAAGGGACACACTTTTGAAGGAATGTCATGATGGACTGCTTGCGGGCCATGGTGGTGCAAAGCGCACCACAACATTCCTAAAGAAGTCCTACTATTGGCCCAACTTGAAGGATAGTGCGGAGGAGTACGTGAAGACTTGTTTAATTTGTCAACAAAACCGGACCCTCAACAAGAAGCAAACGGGTTTGTTGCAACCTTTGCCAATTCCCGAAGGGCCATGGGAAAGTGTGTCAATGGACTTTATGGTAAGTTTGCCCCCTTCAAAAGGGTTTGATGCCATCATGGTTGTGGTGGATCAATTTAGAAAGATGGCACACTTCATTCCCACAAAGGATGAAGCCACGGCTCAAGAGACGGGGAGGTTGTTCTTCTCCCACGTTTTCAAGCATCATGGTCTTCCAAAAGACATAGTGTCGGATCGAAACCCGAAGTTTACAAGTAAGTTTTGGCAGGCCTTGTGAAAGCGCATGGGGTCAGAACTCAAGACGAGCACTTCATTCCGTCCTTAAACCGATAGGCAAACCGAGCGGGTGAACTTGGTGATCCAACAATTCCTAAGGAATTATGTGGCGGCGGATCAACAAGATTGGGTGGACCATTTGGAGTTGGCCGAATTCTGTTACAATAATTCGGCACACTCTACAACGGGATCCACCCCATTCCAAATGGTGACGGGCAAGTCACCAATTGTGCCCATGACTTGGGCAGCACAAGGACAACCTTCGATTGATGCAAGTGAGGAAGTGCCAATGGTGACGCAACTTGATGAAGAAAGGAAGTGCTTGTGGGAGTTGGCCAAGGCCAACTTGGAGAAGGCGCACAAAAGGTACACAGATTTTGCGGACAAGTTTCAACGAGAAGTGAAGTTTCAAGAGGGAGACGAGGTGTGGTTGAACATCAAGAATTTTAGGTTGCCAGAATGTTTAAGTCATAAGTTTTTGGGCCCATATGCAGGGCCATTCAAAGTGTTGGAAAAGAAAATTTCCGACATTTATAAGTTAGAACTTCCGGAAAACCTTAGAGTTCATCCCACATTTCAGGTGTCTCTTTTGAAGCTGGTCTCCCGCGATGCCTCAAGGCCTAATCAAAAGCAAAATTTTAGGCCTCCACCGGACTTAGTTCATAATGAACCAGAGTTTGAGGTTGAGGTTGTGTTCAAATCAAGGCAACTTAGAGGACGAGAGCGGGAATACTTAGTGAAGTGGAAAGGTTACCATGCAATAGAGGCTTCTTGGGTGAATGAATCCGACATGGAACATGCCCAAGAAGCCATAGAAGAATTCCACACTAGACCGGCAAAGAAAAGACGTAGAGCGTGATCAGGACATCACCTTTCTTTTAGAGGGGGAGAGTTTCATAAAATGTATCACATCAAGTTGCAAGTGAAATAAAAAGGGCTTTAAAACTTCCAAGAGATTGTATCATGAATTTTTTTTGTTAAGGCAAATAGGGTTGTGGCATGGACAAATGGAACTTTCTTGCGTAGGCCCAAATCAAAATCGGACTCCTACTTTGGGGTTGAGGAAACTTGGCCCCAAGGGAAGAGGCAAGCAAGGTGAGCTTGCGGGGACATGCACATGCCTTAAGTGCATCCCAAAGGGTTGGTTGGTAGTGTGGCCAACGCGGGAAGTCATGACCCCGCTCACATACTCTAAGTGTAGTTTGGGACTTGGGTTTGGCAAACCTAGGTGTTCTTTCTTGTACCTTGATAAGCAAATCTTTTAGTTAAGACTTGGTTGTTATGACTAAGACGCGAGATAGGGAAAGGAGTCATGTCAAGTAGCTTAGGTCAAGAGTAGACTTGACTTAAGTCCTCATGAGGGGAAGAATGGAAAAAGTTCTTCCCAAATGAGGGTTTCATCAATTAGGCTAGTTTAGTCTTTTGACGAAGCATGGGAAGAGGGTTTTCTACAAAACCCTCTTGGACTTGTCAAGAAAGTGTTGGAAATTTGCGGACGCCTAAGTTTAGCTTGAGACAAGGTCTAGCCACAAAGTTGGCAAAATGGCCAAGGATCCAAAAGAAAGTATTTGCAATTGTACAAGTGAAAAAGCTCTAAGTGTCAATGAGGACATTGACCTTTTTTCCTAGTGGGGGAAAATGTCTCAACCCCATTTTGGCCAAGTGTGGGGGCGAAGCCCAACACTTGGAAAAGTTGGGAACTGGAGTCCTCCGGGACTCCCGAATGTTTAGAGCTCGACAACAAGGGGCAAAACACCTTGCATTGGGGTGTTCTTGGTGTCATTGGAAAGGTCTTGAAACATCGACATCGAAAATGGCCTTGCATTGGTCATTTGGACGTCTGCAGGCCAAGTTATGGGCAAAAGAAGGGCCGGGAGTCAAATTGGCAGTTCTAACTGGATCACCAAGTTCACCCGCTCGGCTTGCCCATCGGTTTGGGGACAGAATGAAGTGCTCATCTTAAGTTCCGACCCCATGCACTTCCACAAGGCCCACCAAAACTTACTTGTAAACTTCGGGTCTCGATCCGACACTATGCCTTTTGGAAGGCCATCATGCTTGAAAATGTGGGAGAAGAACAACCTCCTCGTCTCTTGAGCCATGGCTTCATCCTTTGTGGGAATGAAGTGTGCCATCTTGCTAAATCGATCCACCACAACCATGATGGCATCAAACCCCTTGGAAGGGGGCAAACTTACCATAAAGTCCATTGACACACTTTCCCATGGCCCTTCGAGAATTGGCAAAGGTTGCAACAACCCCGCTTGCTTCTTGTTGAGGGTCCGGTTTTGTTGACAAGTTAAACAAGTCTTCACGTACTCCTCCGCACTATCCTTCAAGTTGGGCCAATAGTAGGACTTCTTTAGGAATGTTGTGGTGCGCTTTGCACCACCATGGCCCGCAAGCAGTCCATCATGACATTCCTTCAAAAGTGTGTCCCTTATTTTCCCTTCCAGCACATAGAGTCGATTTTGCTTGTACCACAATAATCCATTTCGCAAATGGAAGTGGGACTTGGCTCCATTTTGGATGCTTTGCCTTACCTCCTTGGCAAAAGCATCCCGGCGGCTCGCTAGTCTAACTTCCTTTTGAAGTTCTGACTCTCCCACATACACCACTCTAAGTTGGTGTTTTCGGCTCAAGGCATCGGGGACTATGTTCTCCTTTCCCGGCTTGTGCCGGACGTCCACATTGAACAAGGCCAATGTGTCTTGCCACCTTTGTTGTTTTGATGACAACTTGGGTTGAGTTGCGAAGTACTTCAAGGTCACATTGTCGGTCCACACCACCACATCTTTGGAGCCTATGTAATGGCCCCAAGTCTTGAGACAATGTATGACCGCCCACATTTCCTTTTCGTGTGTTGGTCACCTTCTCTCCGTCTCACTCAACTTCTTGTTTTCAAAGGCCACCAGCCTTCCATCTTGCACTATGACACCCCCAATTGCAAAGTCGAAGGCGTCGCAATGGATTTCAAAGTCCTTGTCAAAATCGGGCAACTTCAACACTGGCGCCTTCACCAAAATGCCCTTCAATTTTTCAAAGGTTTTGTCGCATGTTTCATCCCAATCATAAGTGACGGCGGACTTCTTCAAAAGGTTTGTCAAAGGGGCCCCTATTTTCGCAAAATTCTTTATGAACTTGCAATAATAGGAAGCCAATCCCAAAAAAGGATTTCAAAGCGGGAACCGACTTCGACAGGTCCCAATTCGAAATTGCCTTGACCTTGTGATCATCCATCATCAAACCATTTTGAGTTATCCTATGCCCAAGAAAGTCCACTTCCGTCACCCCAAATTCGCACTTCTCGAGCTTCGCATACAACTTGTTTTCCCTTAACCTTTGGAACACCTTGCGAAGGTGCTGCGCATGCTCCTCCATGGAGCTACTATAGATCAAAATGTCGTCTATGAAGACGACCACAAAATCATCAAGCCATTCGCAGAAAATGTCATTCATGAGAGTGCAAAATGTTGCGGGTGCATTGGTGAGCCCAAAGGGCATCACCAAGAATTCGTATGAGCCATACCTTGTGCGACAAGTGGTCTTTTCTTCGTCCCCTTCTTTGATCCTTATTTGGTAATACCCCGAACGTAGATCAATTCTATTAAAAACCTTGGCTCCCAAAAGACGATCAAATAGATCATCGATGCGAGGTAAAGGATATCGATTTTTCACTGTTGCCTTGTTGAGTGCTCTATAATCAACACACATCCTCAAAGTCGCATCCTTCTTATGAACAAAAAGGACGGGTGCCCCATATGGTGATGTACTTGGTTTGATATAACTTTTGGTGAGGAGTTCTTTGAGTTGAACCTTTACCTCTTTCAACTCCTCATGATTCATTCGGTATGGGGCCTTGGCGGGAGGTTCCACTCCTGGCATCACTTCAATCGCATGATCAACACGTCTTCTCGGGGGTAAGTCTTCGGGCAACTCCTCGGCCATCACATCCGGGAACTCTTCCAAAACTCGCCTTATACACTTGGCGGAAGTGAGCAACTTGGTGGCTTCCTTGGGCTCATACTCATCCAACACCCACATGACACACATCATGCCGAAACCTCCCACGCATTCTCTTTCCCAAGCTTTTCCTAACATAAAGTGGATGGTTGGACCACCCACACAAGGCAACTCGTGTGCCTTGACTCGCACAATCCCACTTTTAGATGGGATTCTAACTAACCTATTATGCCCCTCTATGAGCACATTGTTTTAGGTGATGAACTCCATTCCTAAAATGCAATCCATTCCACCTAAGGTGGAAACCAACAAGTCCACCTTTCCTCTCCAATTTCCCAATTGGATAGGCACTCCTTTTGCTTGCAAACGTAGTTGGATGGGGAACCCCATCCACAAAGTGCACCTCAATGGGTGCCTTGATCTCCTCCAAGTGGAGCTCCATCCTTTCGGCGTTCTCCCGAGTTATGAAGTTGTGAGAAGCCCCTGTGTCCAAAAGACATAAGATTTCCCGCTTAGCAATCTTCCCCTTCAAGAATATAAGTCGATTACATTCCGGTTGGGCTAAAGTGGCATTGAGAGCAAGTACCTTAGAGCTCCCAACCCCTGTTTTGGACTTGGGACAATCTTTGGAGTAATGCCCCACCTCGTTGCAATTAAAACATGCACCCTTAGGTTTTTCCCCAAAATTTCCCTTGTTTTGGCTCCCTTTGAAAGGAGCCCCCTTCTTCACAAAACTTCCTTTTGGTTTGGACCCCGAGCCTTGGAATTGGTTGGGCTTATCCTTGGTTGGGCTACCTTGCCCCCGGTTCCATTCCCTCTCATGCCTTGGCTTTTTGTGAAGGAACTTGTTGTCCTTCTTGAACCTGGATTTGTCACTCTGCCCCACATCCGAGAAGTTGTCCACTTTCGTGATGGGCTCGGATAATGAGGCGGGCCAACTCACCTCAAGCTTTTGCCTGGCCCAAGTTGGAAGCCCCATCACAAATTGGCACACACGGTCTAACTCATGCATGTGCCGGATCTCAAGCATGAGTTCGGAAGAAGCCCTCACATATTGCCTTAAATTTTCATTCGTGGCATTCACAAGGTCACGGAGCTTGCACCTAGAAATGTAGTTGGAGTTTCTCAGAATGAACTCCACCTCAATGCGATCCTTCAAAAACTCCCACGTATAGCCATGGTTCTTCCCCTCCTCTTGTCTCACCGTCCGCCTCTAATTAGTTTGGAGTGAAAAGGATTGTGGTTTGGTTGCTCCTCTTCATTCTCACAGTCCTTTTAATCTTCAAAATCCTCTCGTTCTTCCTCCTTAATGGCCTCGAATGGAACATCTAGGTCATGGGTGGGTTTTTCTACCATGGTATTTTGTATTGGCTTATAGGTCCTCTTTGGTGCTATTGAAACTCCTTAATAAGTGGATCAGGCTCTACCAAAGTTTTCATACCATGTGACGCACCCCCAAGCTCCTTGATGGACTCGCTGCAAGTCCAAAAGTGAAAACAACGGAAGGAGAAGGGGTTGAGCGTGTTCCCTGACTTGCAACACTTTGGGGGTAGAAGGGCGTGTTGGAGCTATGGGATGGGGACTACGAAGATTGACAAGCAATTCAATTACTCACACGGACTTGCACAAACCAAACAACAAGTTGGTTAGTGCATGGTTGGAGCACTTTTGGTGCACGGACGAGCCACAGGCAAACACGGACTCGCAAGACTCACCATAGCCTAGACTTGGGGGAGGCTACCACCTACCCCCTTCCCCCTTATAATATACTATGTGTCTACCACAGGACAGGCAACCCTAGCATTAGGTTTACGACCAAAGCAAGGGCTTACGAAGGTGCAGGCCAAGAGTGAAGCGGGAGTCACATTTCATGCTCTCAAGAGTGTGGGAGAGTGTGAGGGAATGAACCCCCACACTCCCAAGTGAGCTCCCATTTTGAGGGTTGGAGTCCCAATGGACTTTTGAATCTTTACAGGGAAATTTTAGGGGTTAGAACTCATTTGATTGAATTTTTTTTATATCATTGAAAAGCTCTTAGAACGTAAATGTCTGAAATGGGCTCGCATGACCCATTTGAGGACCTAAATACAAGTTATGGCCAAATAAAAGGTTGACCACTAAAAGTCAATAATTGCCATGATCCCCTTGCACTCAGGTGGCGTGCAACATACCATTGAAAAGATCTTGATGAGGGCTAAAGTTTTGTTTTAGACCTCACCCCAATCAAAGGTCTACACACAAAGTTATGGGACTCCAAAGTTGCGGGAGTCCTAATTTTGGAAATTTTGTGTCACAACCTTAGCTTTGGGCTCGCGACCAAGGCAAGGGGTTGCAAGGTTGCGGGAGTCAAGAGGAAAGAAGCCCGGGAGTCAAAAAGAAGGAAGCCCGGGAGCAAAGGCAAAGGCATTGGAAGGGTGCGGGCCAAGAGGAAGCCCGAGAGTCATCACATACTCCCGAGAGTCTAAGGAAGTGCGAGGGAGTGTGAGGGAGTGAGCACTCACACTCCCAAGGCAACTCCCATTTTGGGAGAGTGACGCGCTCCTTGGTCCCGGGGTGAACCCACTTGAGGGTTCACCAAATGTCAAGTTGCGGAAGTTGGGACCGAAGGGCACGCTCCCGGCTTCCAACTCTAGAAAGGGGTAGAGGGTTGAGTTGGGAGCCCCGGGATTAGACTAGGAAGAGGGACTAGGAGATCAAGCACGATTCTGCATCAAAACAAACCACCCAAGTGGTTAGTTCACGTTCCGGGACACCCTTTGGTGTTGGGACTTGCCACGGGCACTTGGACCACAAGACTCACCACGGCCTGGACTTGGGGAGTAAGCCACCACCTTACTCCCTATAGTATTCTCTGCAGCTCGCCACGGAGGGGGCATCCAAATGGCACAAATTCCCGGGACTCCCGAAATGGAGTCCCGATTTTGTCCTGGCGGGACTCCCGGAACTTTGAACCGCCATAACTCCCGACTGCAGAGTTGGATCGCGATGAGGTCTGAACCGAAGTTGTGGCCCTCGTCGAGATCTTTCCAACGCCGTATTGCACTCCCGAATCGGACGTCGGGAAGACATCGATTCCCGACTTTTAGTGGTCGGGAGTCAAACTGCCAGTTTGACTCCCGGCCCTTCTTCTGCCCATAACTTGGGCTGCAGATGTCCGAATTGCCAATGCGAGCGCATTTTCGATATCTACGTTTCAAGACCTTTCCAACGACACAAAGAACACCCCAATGCGAGGTGTTTTGCGCCTTGCTGTTGAGCTCTGAACATTCGGGAGTCCCAGAGGACTCCAAATCCCCAACTTTTCCAAGTGTTGGGTTCACCCCCACACTTCGCCAAGATAGGGTTGCGACAGAGAGGGAGTCCCAGTGGACTCTTGAAACTTCAGAGTGCGAGTTGAAGGGTCAAATCTCAATGGATTGTTGCGCTCTTGGTACCGTTGGAAAGCACTCGACGAGGGCTACAACTTTGCTTCAAACTACGTTGCGATCAGACTCTACAATCGGGAGATATTGGCGTCCAAAGTCCCAAGACTCCAACCCGGGACAATTTCGGGACTCCCACGCGGGAGTCCTGGGAAAAATAGCCATTTGGATGCCACCTCCGTCGCGAGCTGCAGAGTATACTATAAGGGGGAAGGTGGTGGCTTCCCCCAAGTCCGGGCCGTGGTGAGTCTTGTGTGTCCGTGTTGCCAGTGGTTCGTCCTAGCACCAAAGGTGCTCTAACTATGCACTAAGCACTTTGTGTGGGTTGTGTGCAGGCCCGTGTGAGTGAATAAGCTTGTCAATTCTTCCTAGTCCCATCCCGAAGCTCCAACACGCCCCTGTACCCCTCCAAGTGTTGTGAGCTAGGGAGCGACTCCAAGTTCCAACTCCTTCCGCATTGCCGCATACTTGGACCCTCAAGTGGGTCTACAAGTGTCGCAACCCTAGCTTTGGGCTCGCGACCAAGGCAAGGGGTTGCAAGGTTGCGGGAGTCAAGAGGAAAGAAGCCCGGGAGTCCAAAGGAAGGAAGCCCGGGAGCAAAGGCAAAGGCATTGGAAGGGTGCGGGCCAAGAGGAAGCTCGGGAGTCATCACATACTCCCGGGAGTCTAAGGAAGTGCGAGGGAGTGGGAGGGAGTGCGCATTCACACTCCCAAGGCAACTCCCATTTTGGGAGAGGGAGTCCCGGTGGACTCCCGAAACTTCAGAGTGCGAGTTGAAGGGTCAAATCTGAATGGATTGTTACGCTCTTGGTACCGTTGGAAAGCTCTTGGAACGTAGATGTCTAAAATGGGCTCGCATTGCTCATTTGGACATCTCAAACACAAGTTATAGGCAAAAGAAGGGCCGGGAGTCAAACTGGCAGTTTGAGTCCCGACCACTAAAAGTCGAGAATCGATGCCTTCCCGACATCCGATTTGAGAGTGCGACACGGCGTTGGAAAGCCCTCGACGAGGGCTACAACTTTGCTTGAGACTGCGTCACCATCGAACTCTGCAGTCGGGAGATATCGGTGTCCAAAGTCCCGAGACTCCAACCCGGGACGATTTCGGGACTCCCACGCGGGAGTCCCGGGAAAAATAGCCATTTGGATGCCACCTCCGTGGAGAGCTGCAGAGTATACTATAATGGGGAAGGTGGTGGCTTCCCCCAAGTCCGGGCCGTGGTGAGTCTTGTGTGTCCGTGTTGCCCGTGGCTCGTCCTAGCACCAAAGGTGCTCTAACTATGCACTAAGCACTTTGTGTGGGTTGTGTGCAGGCCCGTGTGAGTGAATAAGCTTGTCAATTCTTCCTAGTCCCATCCCGGAGCTCCAACACGCCCCTCTACCCCTCCAAGTGTTGTGAGCTAGGGAGCGGCTCCAAGTTCCAACTCCTTCCGCATTGCCACATACTTAGACCCTTAAGTGGGTCCACAAGGAACTTAGGAGCGCGTCAACAAGGAACTTGGGAGCGCGTTAATAAACCTTAGTTCTGGGCTGGGAAATGTTTCATTTGTTGAACCAAACCCAATTAGCTTCAGTTCTGTGTAAAGTTCTTCCTTTAATGCAATTAAACAACTTCATTAGTAGTCTAGTTGTGATTTACTTGCCATGGACATAGTACAAAAAGGAAGAAATCATGAATTGAATGCCCTAATTTGCAATGTACATATCAATTGAAAAATCATATACTAACCTGGGAAGTTTTGAACATTTGTTCTTGTTGCCAATTTTAGTTCACTCAATAGTTGACATGCTCCTCCTCAAGACCCATCTCTTGTGCTAAAAAATCTCAAAATTTCAATAAGCGGTTTGCACCCCTAGCTACACCACCAATCAGGTTACAATATCTAATTACATACCTTGCATCTGTTGTTGGTTTTCAAATGTTCACACATACATGCTGGGTGAAATGTGTGTAGGCAATATGTCACAACATCACCATAGTGGTACCATTGCCCGCATAGACCACATGCTTTGATGATAATCATACATGTTCATCACTTACAGATCTATTAGTGTGTAAAATAGGTTTGGGCCACATAAACATTCTTCCACCTTTTCACATTCAACCAAATGTTCTAAAATTGCCCGTTGATCCGTATTTAAATCTTGCAATTCAAGCTCTACATGTGCAATTAAGCCCTCCAAAAATTGGGTTTCAACATGCACCTATTTGTACGCCACCTCCCCTTGACTGGATCATTTCACTTTGTCTTCGAATAGAGTTTGGTTAATTTCAAGCTTTCTCTCCTATTAGCCAATAATCATATTTATCATTAATATGTTTGTTTGGTTTGTTGAAACTTGCATTAATAATGCCCCTGATTTGTTATAGGTATAAAGAATTAAATTCATGAATCATCTTATATATAATTACAAACATGGTGTATGTCTGTCTGTCCGTGTGTGTGTGTGTCTTTTACCTTTTCAAAGTTACCTTATTTTACCTAATTTACCTAAGTTACTTTTTATTGAGCGGCAGTTAGGAAGTTGGGGGGGGGGGGGGGCAGTAGGGGTGGGGGGGACCGGGCGGGGGAGTGAAGGGAGGTGTTTTTTTTTTTCGTTTTTTGGGGTCCTCCTTCTTTTTCTTCACTGCAACAAAAGAGGGGTATATTGCGATCCAAATATCATCGCAAACAACAAAGAAAAAAGTTTCCGAAAACCCGTAGTTGCGAACCACAATTTCTCGCAAACTCTTAAGCTCTTACGAAACGATAACATTCGCACCCGTACAATCGCAAGTTCTTCGCAACTCCCGAAATTGTTACAATCGCAAAACTTTTCCGATTATAATTTCTTCTATACACCATTTACGATTCCCAGTACATCGGAAATTATTTGCAACAAACCCATCACTGCAACGACTTACCGAATCGACACAAAACTCTATCGGTTTTCGATATGAGATCTAATGCAAACATTTTCCGATTTTCAAAATGCCGCTACCCGTTTGTGATACACATGACATCGGAAACTATTTGCAGCAAACTCATCACCGCAAAGACTTAGCGAATCGATTCAAAAGTCTATCAGTTTCCGATATAAGATCTAACGCAAAGATTTTGCGATTCTCACAATGCCGCTAAAAGTTTGCGATTAACATTACATCGGAAACTATTTGCAACAAACCCATCACCGCAACGACTTAGCGAATCGACTCAAAAGTCTATCGGTTTCCGATATAAGATCTAACGCAAACATTTCGGGATTCTCAAAATGCCGCTAAAATTTTGCGATTAACATTACATCGGAAACTATTTGCAACAAACCCATCACCGCAACGACTTAGCGAATCGACTCAAAACTCTATTGGTTTCCGATATAAGATCTAACGCAAACATTTCGAGATTCTCAAAATGCCGCTAAAAATTTGCGATTAACATTACATCGGAAACTATTTGCAACAAACCCATCATCGCAACGACTTAGCGAATCGACTCAAAAGTCTATATGTTTCCGATGTAAGATCTAACGCAAACATTCTGGGATTCTCAAAATGCCGCTAAAAGTTTGCAAAATCTATGATTTCACAAACCTATTCTGGAATGATTTTACCCGTAAAAATGTAGCGATGTCTGTGACATGGTATATTTGGTCTTTTGGCTTTTACAGTGTTTCGAAGAATTATGATTCGCAAATGGTTTTGAGATCCACTGTGTATCGCAAGAGCATGACACTGTATTCTTATGTTGGAAGTAAGGTTTATATTCATTTGGAGTCACTTTGGAAGGCAAAAATAAATATTTATATCAAAATTTCAAATTCTACAATGTAAAAGGGTTTGTAACCCTTTGGTATCAAGGAGGTGGCTCTATGAAGTGTTGGATTGCACAACTCTCAGATAATGTTACTAGATCCCCTACCTTCCCTTCCATAACACACCTATCATAACATATCATGACAGATTTAAGTGTCCTATAATATTCTTCTCTACCCTACAAAAAACACCCAGTTTCAATGCAAGTGTTTAGACTTCTTTAATCTCCATTGTGTTTTACCCTGGAGGATTTTTGCACCATCAACTTGCAACCGCAACAAATGTGTAAACTGTAAGTGTGGAGGTACACACTTGGCAACATCTGGAATTGATGTTTGAGATCCAGCTGTGTATGAACAACCTGCTCCATTCACCTCTACTTCGGCTTCCTTCTCTAGCTTTGCAGTACAAGATGTAGAACTGCACATTGACTGTAAAGCATCAGATTGGCTGCACTGTCTTCTGTACTTGAGTGTCATGCTTGAAAGTTCATAATTTTCAAAACTGCAATTGGAACACTCTGCAGCCAAAGCCACGTTTTGAATTAGCCTTGTGTCCACATTTCCTATTGACCAACCAAACAATGAAACAAGTATCCTGCATGAGCATGGCATTTAGATAATAGAAAATAACACCAAATCTCCCAAACATCAGGTAGAAAAACATAATTACTCTTGAAGCCAAGTGCTCTCAAAAGGAGCTGTCACACACCATTGGTCATCACAAACTGAGGTATGTATGTAAGTAATCAGTAAAAGAAACATGTATCTTTTATTTGACTTCTGATAAAACAAGCTAAGAGAAGCTTACCTCCATCACCCATCCAACATATTTCACATCGTTGACATGCTTATTCATGTCCAAATCACCACGTTTTGGCTGCAAAGAAAACTAGAACAAAGAAAACAAAGACAAGTAGTGAACAATATGAACAAACTAAAGATGTTTGAAACAAAGCAGGTGACTCCTGATTTGACAAAAAACCTGAACCCTTTTTTTTGTCCAGGTCCAGAACTAATCTCATCTCTGGACCTTGGACAAGTTGTCAAGATCACCAACTCTGTTGCACCCACCAAAAATGCCATAGTACACATATAGAACACACCAATGTCGATAGCAGAAGCAGCCAGGATCTTTCTAAACGTAGCCACTTTGGCAGCATCTGTTGTTCTCCCACTGTACATGGCCATGAATTACCCATTGAGCCCCTTTGCTTGCAATATCAAATGGGTAACTGGATGATTCCACTGAAGCCAACAAAGTCTCATCATTTGCATCACTTGCAATATCCTATCAAGTCACAAGGCATCACACTCGACTCATCTTTTTGAGATTTGAAGAAAACTCCATAAGAATGATTCACAATTACAAGATGAGTCTAGTGATTACCTTTTGGGTGCTACTCACAAAGTATGAGATCATGAACGGAAATCACTCCTTACTCACTATTTCTACCCTACATCCACAATGGTAGGAGCTTTTGTAGCCTAGAAGGAGAATGAAGCTTAAAGGAAAAATGTCATATTCTGCCCACAAGATACAGACACCCAAGCTAGGGACTCAGATCCTTTTAGACTACGCTGCTCTAAGGAATAGCTACCTTGTATGTTGCAAGCTGAGATGTCCAAAAAGGTTTCACAAATTTGCAGTTTCACAAATCTTGGGTACATTTGACTTCAATTCGTTTAGCTCCTTCAACGACTAATATCACATAAAATTATAGGGTCCATTAAGGTTTAATATGGACATTCGTCAAGCAGCTTTGTATCAAAAATTAGGGAGTTAAAAAAATCATGGTTCAAGTGGTTCCCATGATGGGAAAAATATCCTTGCAACCTCTACAATTATCTTTGGATTTGCACCAAGGCGGCTGGGTTGTGTAGGCAAGGGAACTAATGAACTCGGTAGTACAGTTTGGCATACCTCTTTCAGCTCCAAGGTCATTGCATTCATCTTCTCCTCAAGCTCACATATTCGGGCCTCTAATGCGTTGTACTTTTTTGCCCAATTTTCACTACCTTTGTTTAGGATTGTAGTGTATTGTATAGGTGGTGGGTGGTTTACCTATCAAGACCAGCCCGAGTTAGATCACATGTCTACTACTAAAGGCAAAATGTGCATATAGTTTTACCCATATGGCATATTTGTCACAAAATATCAAGACTGAAAAACACCCACCTCTTCTTTAACAATTGCCTCTAACTTGTCCCAGTCAGTCTCGCATTTTGTGTTGCACCCAAGTTGCATACAATGAATGTTCGTAACCTTGACAAGTTTGATCTCCAACTTGGTTTTCAAGCAGGCATATTTACACTTTGCAGGGATCACCTGCATAGTCAACGTGTGGGAGTTAACCTAGTGAGCAGCCTAGGCACATTAGCAATGTGCTTATCCTTCTACTGTAACACAAATGGCTTATCCTTCTACTGTAACAAAAATGGCATAGTTATAATTAGTCACCTTGCCAAACAAGGGGAGTTGTAGCATGCACGGCAATGGCTCCCTGAGATTAATGACCAGGCCTAGCTGCCAACACACATTCCATCATTTGCTATAAGTGACATTAAATCACAACATCCATCATTTTATATGACCTTTAATTAACTACATATTTTCACCACACTTGTAATTCTCCAATGGAAATCGACTGTCCCTGAAGCAAGAAACAAGATGCTAATATGTCAATGGTTTTCCATTAGGCTACTGTGATCATAACACACTGTGATTAACTGTGATCACAGCAGCCTAATGGAAAGAGACCCTAACACTAGCCCATCTATCACTGGGCCTTTAGAAACACACAGTGACATGATAATAGAGGCTTGGAGCCATTCTTTTGGACAGTTCAATGCAAGGTGAAGAAACTGTTGTAAAAATTGTGCAACTGATTTGGAAACACATACAAGTCATTAGAAGCCCAACTAACATACAACCAAACTATTTGAGAAACAAAATCAAGGTCTGGGAGTATATAGAACTTGGAACATACAATGTGTTCACTGAAATGAACTTTCAGATTTTCTTCTTCAACTGCCTTTGCCAAAATACAAACCACAACCAAACTGGTTGTTTGGTACCATTCATACCTGCCACAGCCAAATAGATGCCTAACCACTAAAAGCAAAAACAGTCCTAAAAGGAACTTTCTACTCCTACATTGTCCCCTACAGGTTATTCTGTGTTTGATGGAGCATGGAATCTTGTTAGGAAAACCCAGAAACAACCATTGTAACGTAATGTAGCTAAATTGAGCCCACAATAACCATATGCAAGTTCGCCATATAAAAATCACCAAGCAATGGGCTTTGTTTTATACAACATTTGGATTCTACAAGAGCCCTTGTTGTAGATGCTTACTTGAATTTGGCCGGTGAAGCATATGGTGGTGCAAGGGACACCATGTCAACCACCTTGGTGTTTGAATTGGCAAATGCAAATTGCAAATCCTTCTTGACAACCTTCAACTCCATCTCAACACCCATTCGTGTGTCCATCTCACTTTAGTAAGGATTAGTAACTCTTAGGGTTTCTTCCAAGCCTGTCAAGTTTCTCTTCGAGCTTTGGCCCGTGGTAAGGACCTTGCGAATTGTGACCAAGACCAAAACTCGCATCAACACTACTCAATACCTGTAGATTCCCCCATAGTCCCTCCATTAGCAACTAGGTTGTTAAAATCTATTGACCCATTGTGTGAACTTTGAGCAATCGTGCATTCTAAAATAAACGTCGCTAGTTTGTAAGATAAAAGTTGGAGGTAGTCGAAAAGGATCTAGAAATAGGGGAACAACTCTATATCACACCTAGAAAGTCACTTCTGTGAAGTTAAGCTTCTGAACAAACAACAACCTTCGTGTTGCTCGATCATTCACAAATCTTGGGATATGCTTACATTTCAGTTTACCATGAACACCATACCAATCTAGACATATTTTGTGCCGTCTGAGATATACCAGATGCTCACGAGAACATCGACAACAAGCATCTAGATTACTTCTGAGATGCTCAATCCCTGAATCTTGGTGGTACCTCTGAACTAGCAACTTTACTGTGACATTGCTTGAAAGCACGCTTGATGTAAGCAACAGTCTTTTCTTTGTCGCATCCCCATATAGATTTCGTCATTATAGGTAGTCGGTCATTTTCGTAAAGGGTTATTTAAAAGACTATCCAGTACACTGGAATCAGGTGTTGTTCGTGGGCAAAATTTTGTCAGGTTGAGGTGATAATGGGGTGCATGTACATTTGGTACAAACTACACACTTATTCTGGACCCTAATGACTTGGCTCTTAAACCATGAACCCTTCAAACCCCAAATTGATCAACCCCATATACCTCATAAAACACTGTTTTTTTGGCCATATACCTCATAAACAATGTTTTTTTGGGGAGTGAATTATCCCTTTCTTGTATAAAAATCCAGGAAATTTTGGACAATGTTACTTTCTAATTTAATTTTAACCAATTTTGTTATTTTGAGGCAAATTTTGAGGAAATTATAACATCATAACTATGTTTCAAAACAAAACAATAATTTTTAGAGGGTGAATTTGCCTACCGTAAGTTAGAAATTGGAAATATATGAAGATAAATATGAAAAGACTGGAAATCCTTGGTTTGTCTATGTCAATTCTTGAAGATAAGAGCACCAAAAAGGAAGAAGCCAAAGTTTCTAGACTAGATCCATGTGGTTAGGGAAAGAAGCTATGGATTAACCTAACTGTTTTAATATCAATCTAAGAATTCTTGTGTGAATTCAGCTAATTTTGTTATGTCTTGAAAAAATCACCAAATTTTCAATATGACAATTTGAAGAAAAACATTGGTCATGCCATTCCATTGTGCTCACATACTATAGTAGAACCTGTCTAAGTTAATATTGTCGGTTTAGATTTAGATTGTATTGATTTATTTTTGGTATTGTTTCAATGATAATTGATGTAGCACATAACATTTGCGGACCTGTTTAATTCATGGCCAATTTATCTTTGGTATATTTGGTGGGAAATAGATGATATTTTTATTCCCATCATTCAATAAACATTAATTCATCCTCCATCCCAACAAATCCTGCACGCAGAGTTTAACATGCGATGTTTGTGATGCCATGCTCCCTCCTGACATAACATATGCAAAAAATGATAATTCAATCGTTCACAGTTCGGATGTTGGGCGAACCATGTGTAAAAGATTCCAAAATGGATCGATGAATTTTACATGGAGATATATGGTGTGTTGCTCACCCGAGGAACAAGCGCTTGGTGCTATACACTGCTATACTACACATACAAAATAGCTTTTGGTTTTCCAAATCGTGGGATTTTATATGACATATTCCTCTTGCACACACAAGAAAATTGGAAAAAAATTAATATCTACCCCCCCCCCCTTTGTTTGTCATGTGTCGTACCTTTTTATTGCCCTCCATGCATATATATGTTATTTATTTGGATAAATGGAATTTAATTTTGAAAAAAGGTAGATTACTTTGTGTTAGATTTGATACGATTATGTATTCATTGCAATATGGGTGCCACCTCTTTCAATACACTTGGGAAAATGTTGAACATAATTTTAAGTATTTAATGTGGCCTGTACAAAAATCCCGTGCACCATATATGAAACATATTTTATAATTTTTACATGTTAAATAAACTGACCCGTATAACGTTGGGATTGGCTGTCCACAACCAAATGGGAACGCCGTGGCCATTTTGGAGGGAAATAGATCTGATTCTTATTCTCATTGTTTAATAAACATTTAATTCATCTTCCATCCCAACAAAGCTTTGTTACAATGAATGTTTATAGATTAAAAAGGATGTGTGATATATTAAACTTTGTGTAAGCGTGAAAACTCTAATATTGTTTACCAAAAATGTCCTAGAATATTTACCAGTTAAAATTAACCACGATTCGCCACGATGACATACTTTAAATATGCCCTGCGGCGTTGCCATAATGTTCCTTTTCCCAAAACAACCCTAATTATTATTTGGTTGTCATAAAAAACAATTCTTGATTTATTTTGTGATGCGGCTTGGGTTGTTCCAGACAAATTCATATCAAATACCTCTTTTATGGTATAGATTTTTAATTTTACAAGTATACTTTCTCCCTTTTCTCCGAGCTATTTATTAATTTTCCTGGGAGAAAATTTTCTCAACCCTAAACCCTAAAACGAGATTTGTGGATGGGGCATTGGTGGGTGTTGGGTCATTCAAGCCTGGGAAACAAAAAAAAAACCCGGGAAATTTCATAAGTCATGATTTTCTTTTCCCATTCAATCAAGCTATGAACATCCTTGGAGGGCACGAGTCCTACAGCACTCCTGCTAAAAAATGATGCAAATGATGACGATCTTCAAACGAAATACCTCTTTACACAACATTAACTATTTATACCCTGTTAAATGTATTTGTAAAACATAAACAGACAAAAAGAATCCTGAGGGGGTTCCCATGTATTTTTCAAAAATTTGAGGGGTTTGATAAAGCGGACTCTGGGCTCTCCACGTTTACATTCATTCGTGGAGGGAAAAAGTTCAACAATTTTAACCGTTGGTAAAAAAAAGACATCTTAACAAAATGAACGATTCGAGCGATCGAAAATCGAATAAAAAGAGGGCGAAAATGAGTGCGGCTTGACGAAATATAACAAAAGGCGACCAATCGCAAGTAGAAGAGGGAAGAGGGGGGTGCGGCAGGGGGGGTTTAGGCTGGTCGTCGAACCAGAGCTTAGACAAGAGTAGGAGGACCGGGGGTGCAGGGAATTGAACCTCCTTCCCCTCCCCCCCCCCGGTCTTGACAATCCAAGTTGAACCATTGATGCGACGACCCACAATGGAACAGTCAGCGTAGTGCTTACTGTTTGGTTCGTTCCCAACTATGCCATCGAGAAGTTTTACAATGATTCAAACATCGGGCTACCCATTTTGTTGAACCCTCCTATGGAAAATATAAAATAATTGTTTAAGGAAATTAATATGACATCAATTTAAGTAAATATCAATTTTCCCCCGCTGTGTTACCAATAATTTAATATTAGTTTTCATTCTTGCGACCGACGTTTGTATTGTAAACCAGTACGTCTCACATCAAATCTTCATTCATGGGACGAATTTGCCTAGGTTTCGGGTTCAATTTCATCCACCACACAATTCGGCCAAGGTTTATCCGAACGACACATGTTCGCCATCCAGGACAAACAAAACACGACGGGCACGGCATGCGTCGCATGGTGGCCCTTATTGGGATTAGATTAGAGGAGAGATTGTTATTAGGGTTAGAAGAGAGATTGTGTGATATCAGAGCAATCACAAGCACATAAAACATACACAAGTATGTGAACAAATGCTTGGAGTAAGAGTGCCGACTCTCCTCCAACCTTACTCTTTATTCCCTTCCCTGTACCACCTCATTGACAAAGCATATGGGATAAATATCTCCCTCCTTATTCTAGCATGTTGGTGGTACTAACATATCCCAAATCTACCTATGTCTTTGATTACTTGCAACACTTATTTACAAGATTGTTTCTAATATCTACAACACCATTATCTATGTTTTATCATAATCTTCAACATCTTCAACACTCCCACTTTGCAAGTAATCTAAGACTCCTAATCCCATGCTTCTTATAAGGTTTTGATGCCGCTCCTTTGCTAATGCCTTTGTCAACACATCCGCCACCATATTTTGAGTTGGGCAATACTTGAGCCCTATTTCTCCACTCTCCAACTTCTCTCGAATGAAGTGGTGTTGTATGTCAATGTGCTTTGTGCGAGAGTGGTGCGTTGGGTTCTTTGCAAGTGCAATGCATCCTTGATTGTCACACATGATGCTCGTTGCTCCAACTTGCACAAGTCCCACATCCGCCATTAACTTCCTCAACCATATGGCCTCCTTGGTGCATTGGCTAGTGGCCATGTATTCGGCCTCTGTGGTAGACAAGGCAATTGTAGGTTGCCTCTTGCAATTCCATGAGATGGCTCCAAGACCCACAAAGAACACGTACCCCGTGGTGGAACGTCGCTCATTTGCATCTCCACCCCAATCAGCATCACAATATCCCCTCAAACTAACATCCTTGCCTCCAAGGCACAATTTGAAATCCAAAGTGCCCTTCAAGTACCGCATGATGCGTTTCACCACCATCCAATGGGAAGGACCAGCCCTTGACATGAATTGACTAACCATGCTCACCGGGAATGCAAGATCAGGCCTTGTGCCCACCATGGCATACATCAATGATCCCACCGCGGCCTTATATGGAATGCCATGCATCTCCTCTTGAATGCCTTGAAACTCTTCCTCCGTGAGTTTCAAGAGCTTGGAATTCACATCAAGCGGAGTTCCAATGGGCTTGCACTCCTCCATGTTGAAGCGCTTGAGCACCTCCTCAATGTACTTGCTTTGGCTCATGGTTATGGTGCGGTTCGCACGGTCTCTCTCAAACTCCACACCAAGGCAATAGTGCAACTCTCCAAGATCACTCATCTCAAATTCATCTTCAAGCCTTGACTTCAACCATTTCAAAATGCTCACATTGCTTGCTAAGATGATCAGATCATCCACATAGATAATCACTATCAACAAGTACTCACCCGTTTGCTTGACATATAATGAATGGTCCACTTGGCTCCTACAAAAACATTCATGGGTGAAGAACATGTCAATGCGTTGGTACCATGCTCTTGGTGATTGCTTGAGCCCGTACAAAGACTTCTTCAACTTACACACGAGGTGCTCCTTGCCATCTTGCACGAATCCTTGCGGTTGGTCCATGTAGATGTCCTCCTCCAATTCCCCATTCAAGAATGCGGTCTTCACATCCATTTGGTGGATTTCTAGATCCATGGCAGATCCAATTGCAAGCATGCATCTAATGGTGGTGAACTTGGCCACGGGGGCAAATGTTTCATTGAAGTCCACACCTTCAACTTGAGAGTACCCCTTGGCCACCAACCTTGCCTTGTGCCTCACAATATCGCCTGATGCATCCCTTTTTGTGCGAAACACCCACTTGCATCCCACACTCTTACGATCCTTTGGAAGAGGGACCAATTCCCACGTGCCATTGGCCATGAGTGAGCCATATTCCTCTTGCATGGCTGCCTCCCACTTGCTTGCATCCTCCGAATGCATTGCATCACACAAGTTCAATGGATCATCAAGACAAGCAACATTAGCACGTTCCACATCTTGTTGGGGTAAGATGTGGTTCTTCCACCATTCTCCAAGCGGTCGCCGCTCCCTCAAGGGGTACCTACGCTCTTCCCCGGGCTGCCCCTCATGTTCACTACTTGTGCTTGCATCTTTAGATGGTTTTGAAGGTGTTGATGAACACCCTGGGGTTGGTGTTTCCTCCTCATTGCTTGGATCCTCATTGGCATCATCATCCACATAGGGCGATTTGGATGATGTGTCCATAATCACCACATTAGGGGTCTCATTTCTCCCACTTGGACGCATCTCCAAATCGCTGCCCACACTAGTGCTATCCTCCATGAACTCAACATCCCTACATTTGATGATCTTCTTGGATTGCAAACACATGAGCCTATATGCCTTGGTGCCTTCACAATACCCAAGAAACAAGCATTTTGTGCCCTTTGCATCAAGCTTACCCCTCTTCTCATCCGGCACCATGGCATACGCAACGCATCCAAACACACGCATGTGTGATATACAAGGCTTTCTCCCACTCCACGCTTCCTCTGGTGTGATGGATGGCAAGGCTCTTGATGGACATCGATTCCTTGTGTAGGCCGCATTCACAACCGCTTTCGCCCAAAGTGACTTCTTGAGGTTTTGAGCATGAAGCATGCTCCTCGCCATCTCCACAAGGGTGCGGTTTGCACGCTCTGCCACTCCATTTTGTTGAGGTCTATATGGTGTGGAAGTTTGCTTCTCAATGCCGTGTGCCTTCAAGAAGCCTTGGAATCCCTTGGAAATGTACTCCCCTCCATTATCGGACCGAAAGATCTTGATTTTGCACTCTGATTGATTCTCCACAAGTGTCTTGAATTCCTTGAACTTGTCCAAGCACTCCCCTTTGGACTTCAATAAGTACACCCACACCTTCCTTGAAAAGTCGTCAATGTAGGTCACAAAGTACCTTGCACCACCCAAGGATGTGGTCCTCATGGGGCCGCATACATCCGAATGCACAATCTCCAGGGGCTTGGTGGCACGCATCCCTCCATCACTCGGAAATGGTTTGCGATGTTGTTTTCCCTCAATGCACCCTTCATAAACAAATGAAGATGTAGGGCAAGGCATGTTTCCAAGGTTCAGACCACTCACCATGTTTTGGAGCGCATGCACACCTTTGATGTTCAAATGACCGAGTCGACGATGCCAAAGCTCCAATGCACCATCAGTTGTTGAAGCTTGGGCCACGTTGGCCACATGCATCTCACACACCTTGGTGAAGGTCACTTGATACAAGTTGCCATCCCATAGTGCTATTCCAATCACCTCTCCATCAAATGCCCTCATAATGCACTCATTCATGTTGAATTGCACTTTGCACCCACTTGACAAGATTTTGCTCACCGAAAGCAAGTTGGCATGCAATTTTGGCACATGGAGCACATCTTTGATTTTGACCCTCTTGGTTTGGCCTTTCACCATCACTTCCACAAGGATGGATCCCATTCCAATTGCTTCAACAATGCTATCATCACCCATATGCACATTGCGTTTTGGAATTACCTCATACGTGTCAAATGCGGCTCTATGAGGGGTCATATGCTTGGTGGCTCCCGAGTCCATGATCCACTTGCATATGGCCTTGCAATGGTCTCCATCTTTTGTTGCAAAGGCATAGTCATCATCGTCCTTGGCTTTGTTGGCATTCTCCTTCTCCTTGTGGTTGTTCTTGGCCTTGAAGCAAAATCGTGCAATGTGACCTGGTTTGCCACAATAGTAGCATGTCTTGGTCTCTTTGCGGGTAGATGTGATGCCTCCTTTTCCTTGCATTGACACCATGGCCGCATCATCACCTTGCGACTCCTTCTCCCTCCTCTTGGACACTTCATGCATCAATCGTGCGATCACATATTCCATGGTGAGGTCTTTCATGGGCAGGGTCTCCAAGGCGGTGATTAGGTACTCGTAGGAGGGTGGCAAGCTCTCAAACAAGGTCATCACAACATCCTCATCCCTCACGGGCACCTCCAAGCAAGCAAGTTGATCAGCAAGGGCCTTTACCTTGTTGATGTGGTCTAGAAGGTCCTCTCCCTCTTGCATCTTACACGTGAAGAACTTGCGACGAACAAAGAGGATGTTGGACAAGCTCCTTGTCTCGTGGATGTTGCAAAGTGTCTTCCATGCCTCCGCTGGTCCCTTGCACCTCTTGATGTGGTGAAGTTGACTATCCACCAAGTTGATGCCAATGATAGACATGGCCTTCTTCACGCGCCGTTGGTACTCCTTGATGATTTTGGGGTCCGCATCGGATGGTGGAGCATCCTCAGACCCGTCGACAATCTCCCAAAGGTCCATGGAGGCCAACACCATCTCCATCTTGAACTTCCAAAGGCTAAAGTTCTCCCCATTGAACTTGTCAATGACTCTAGCGCTCTCCCCCTCAAAGGATGCCATTTTGCACTCAAATCTGACCTCTCTACTCACTTATGCGCTCAACCAGATGCTAATTAGTGCTTAATGAACACTCTTATATGTAATTTGCTTCAATGCACTCTCATAAACATGCTCCAGCCCCTAGATGGCTCAATTTGTGCACCAATGCACCTCCAATGACAAAACTCAGCCCTAAATGGCTCCCACTTGCATCAATGCTTCCTTACACACTCGGAATGCACTCAACCAACTCTTGCATCAATGCCTCCTTACACACTCAGAACGCACTTAACCAACTCAAATCAAGTGCTCTATGAATGGAATGTGCACAAATACACCTTAGTAACTCAATCAAGACTTACAATGGTAGATTGCACATCCAATGCTTCGAAATACCTCCAAATAGCACCAATTTAGGAGTTGTGCACCTCCAAACTCCAAATGGCCTCCAAATCTTCAAAGCTCCTCCAAAGCTCTTCAAAACTCCTCTAAGGCTCCAAAAGCGCCTCCAACAGTGCAAACTTGCTCCTCCAACACACACAAACCCTCAAGATCTCTCTCTCAATGCACATAAGCAATCAAACCTCTGATGATGCAATTTGCATGAGTGGGCCCATAACCTATTGGGATTAGATTAGAGGAGAGATTGTTATTAGGATTAGAAGAGAGATTGTGTGATATCAGAGCAATCACAAGCACATAAAACATACACAAGTATGTGAACAAATGCTTGGAGTAAGAGTGCCGACTCTCCTCCAACCTTGCTCTTTATTCCCTTCCCTGTACCACCTCATTGACAAAGCATATGGGATAAATATCTCCCTCCTTATTCTAGCATGTTGGTGGTACTAACATATCCCAAATCTACCCATGTCTTTGATTACTTGCAACACTTATTTACAAGATTGTTTCTAACATCTACAACACCATTATCTATGTTTTATCATAATCTTCAACATCTTCAACAGCCCTACCATTTACGATAAGAAAAAAAACATTTACTTAAAGGGGATATCGTTTAATTTTTCTTACAAATGACCGTAAAAGTAAACTAGATCGTATTTACAAGATTTCTTCCCCTGTGAAATTAGGTCACATTGCAAGATCCTATATCCTATATATCAAAGCAAACGTGGTGTATGTCTGTCTGTCTATGTGTAGCTTGAGGTTCCCTAACCATGTCCCCACCTTGACGCGCTCCCAAGTTCCTTGTGGACCCACTTGAGGGTCCAAGTATGTGACAATGCGGAAGGAGTTGGAACTTGGAGCCGCTCCCTAGCTCACAACACTTGGAGGGGTAGAAGGGCGTGTTGGAGCTCCGGGATAGGACTAGGAAGATGTGACAAGCTTATTCACTCACACGGGCCTGCACAAAACCCACACAAAGTGGTTAGTGCATAGTTAGAGCACCTTTGGTGCTAGGACGAGCCACGGGCAACACGGACACACAAGACTCACCACGGCCCGGACTTGGGGGAAGCCACCACCTTCCCCCTTATAGTATACTCTGCAGCTCGCAGCGGGGGTGGCATCCAAATGGCCATTTTGTCCCGGGACTCCCGGGACTCCCGCGTGGGAGTCCCGAAATCGCGCATTTTCGGGACTCCCGCGACTTTGAGGCTTCGTAACTTTCGGAGCAAACCTCCGATCGACTCGCCGTCTGAAGCAAAGTTGTAGGTCTCGTCGAGAACTTTCCAACGGTATGTCGCGCGTTTTCTGCACCCAAGTATTTCGGGTCGATTCCCGACTTTTACTGATCGGGAGTCAAAACCGGCGGACTCCCAGGAGTTCGACTCCCGGGCCTTCTTTTGGCCATAACTTGCGTTTCAGATGTCCAAATGAGCAATGCGAGCCCATTTTGGACATCTACACTTCAAGAGCTTTCCATTGATATAAAGAGCGCAACCAGCCATGGAGTTTTGACCCCTCAAAACGCTCTCTGAACTTTCGGGAGTCCTTTTGGGACTCCACTCTCACCAACTCCCAACGTGGGAGTTCACTTGGGAGTGTGAAGGTTCACTCCCTCACACTCTTTGCACTCCCGAGAGCATGTGATATGACTCCCGGGTCTACTTATAGGCCCGCACGCTTGCAACCCCCTTGTCTTGGTCGCGAGCCAAGGCTAGGGTTGCGACACACCTCCTTCTTCTTCTTCTTCTTCTTCAAACCCTAGATTCAAGGTTTGAAGTCCAGATCCACGATTGCACCTTGAAGTTCCCAAACTAGGTCTCAATCCAGGTTCTTCAAAGCCAAATATTGGGGTTTCAAGTCCAACTCCAGGTCCAGGTCTTGATCCACGTGCAGCTTGAGGTTCCCAAACCATGTTCTTCGAATCCAACGATTAGGGTTTGAAGTCCAGATCCAATTTTGGGTAAGAGTCAAAACTATGGATTTCTCCATTTCTGAAATGGATCTGTCTATTTGTGCACCCCAAAATAATCATATTAATTATATTATTATTATTATTTTAAAATTTGTAAATCTCTCCTTGAAAGAAAATGTAATAATAAGTGTATTTATTTTAAAGTTACCCATTCTTCAACCATATGGTAATAATAGCACCGATGGGTTTTTTTTTTTTGCGAATTGTTTTTGTTTGTAGCCAAAATGGCCATCATCTGTAGGAAGATGTGGAAAAAGTGGGCAATTATCTGAAGGAATATTTAGCTCATTGTCTTTGAAACATCAAAAACTCTTTGTTCATCACCTTCTCTCCATGCTGGAGTTCTAAACCCTTCAGAAACTACTGACTCCTCTCTTTTTGTTGCTTGTGTTGTTTATATTTAGCTTCCATTTGTCCTCCTGGGTTTTGATAGCATTCTGTTAAGAAAAAAAAAAAGATTAATTCAAAAACTCATTCCGTGAAAATAAAAAAGATGGAGACTTTTGTTGGCATTCGTCATTGAGATTTTTTATTCTCCTACGGCAACTTACACATCGCTACATGCTTGTGACTTCATGCCCATGCGTTCATTTTTTAACGTTAAAATTCTGAAGCCATCTATTCATCGGACAGACTTGTCATCAATGTTTTTCAATCCGTGTGGATTGTGTATGTATACGTCCATAAAATGCCCAAAAGCGCTTCATATATTCCGTTTGATTCTTTGAACGCCCTCTTCAAACATTTTTTATATTTCCTCTTTGTGTGAATTTTTTTGACATACGTAAACTCTGTAACTTGCAATCACAGGAGGCCTTCTATTTCTTTTCATCATCATGAACATTCTATGAACCCCGACTTTTTTGTGAACTTCACCTGTGCTATCTATTTGTACCTTCGATGGTGGCGGCACACTATTTTTTCTGTTAAATGTTCTTCGTGCGTGGAATCAAAACCATCATTTCACTTTTTATTAGGCCAGTTTAAAATTTCCCTTCGTCATCAATGTTTTCAATTAGATGTTCATTTTATTTTTTGGGAACCTTCTTTGTGTGTTTGTTATGATTGCCTCTGGCTACACCACCTCCTCTACTGTCTTGTCTTAAGATACTGTCACACCAATCCTTGTGATGCAAATTATGAAATTCATGCATTCCTTTCAATCATCCCCCTCTAAAGAAAACCATTTTACCCGGGTAAATTATTTCCAGCGACGCGTAATCTACATAGAAGAAACTTGATGTCAAGTTTCATTCATTTTTCCCTTCCCCTTTCTATCCCCCTTGGAGCAAGCACACTTCATACAACCACAATTGCACGAGAGCTGAATTTCGATCATTTGATGGAGATCAAGGTTTAATTTTAATCGGTCATGCGTTTTTCTTACTTCTGTGAGGGACACCTCGAGAATGCAAACTAACTTGGACACAAACAGACCGAGATCAATCAGTTACTGTAGAACATTTTACAATTCGTCATGAGGAATCGAATGAGTCCCGAAACAAAACAACGTAAGGACATTACGGACAAAAGCTGACGATGGTTTTAGGGTCAACCACAAAATTGTCCGACCCCAAACACCCCATGTATGAGCAGCTTACAAGAACATGAAGGAATCAACATCTACTTCTCACACATAACCAATTTGTGCTCTCAACAATGGCACGAGGGGATCATGCACAATCAACAGATTGGGGGTGGATCCCTCGAGAATGCTAATCTGGCTCGTACAAACCAATCGATCGGGATTGATCGATTGGTCTATAGTGCCATAAAGTTCAGCTCGTCCCGAGGCATCCACCAATGCTCCAAACAAGGCATTGGTGCTCTCAACAATGACAAGAAGGGATCTTGCACAATCAGCAGATAGGGGGTAGACGCCACGAGAATGTTAATCCGGCTCGTACAGACCAATCGATCGGGATCGATCGATCGGTCTGTAGTGCCATACAACTCAGCTCGTCCCAAGGCGTCCACCAATGCTCCTAACAAGGCGTTGGTGCTCTCAACATCGACACCAGGGGATCTTACACAATCAACAGATTAGGGGTGGACGCCTCGAGAATGCTAATCCGGCTCGTACACACCAATCGATCGGGATGGATCGACAAATCTGTAGTGCCATAAAGCTCAGCTCGGCCCGAGGCATCCACCAATGCTCCAAACAAGGCATTGGTGCTCTCAACAAGGACACGAAAGGATCATGCACAATCAACAGATTGGGGGTGGACGCCTCGAGAATGCTGATCCGGCTCCTATAGACCAATCGATCGGAATCGATTGATCGGTCTGTAGTGCCATAAAGCTCAGCTCGGCCCGAGGCATCCACCAATGCTCCAAACAAGGCATTGGTGCTCTCAACAAGGACACGAAAGGATCATGCACAATCAACAGATTGGGGGTGGACGCCTCGAGAACGCTCATCCGGCTCCTACAAACCAATCGATCGAGATCAATCGATCGGTCTGTAGTGCCATAAAGCTCAGCCCGACCCGAGGCATCCACCAATGCTCCAAACAAGGCATTAGTGCTCTCAACAATGACATGAAAGGATCATGCACAATCAACAGATTGGGGGTAACCGCCTCGAGAATGCTGATCCGGCTCCTATAGACCAATCGATCGGGATCGATCGATCGGTTTGTAGTGCCATAAAGCTCAGCCTAGCCCGAGGCATCCACCAATGCTCCAAACAAGGCATTGGTGCTCTCAACAATGACACGAAAGGATCATGCACAATCAACAGATTGGGGGTGGACGGCTCGAGAATGTTAATCCGGCTCTTATAGACCAATCGATCGGGATCGATCGATCGGTCTGTAGTGCCATAAAGCTCAGCCCGGCCCGAGGCATCCACCAATGCTCCAAACACATAATTCATGGATATAAGTGTCAATTGAAAGTGCATGACATTCCAAAATGATTAATTTGCAAAGAGAAAAAGACCCATTGTTTTCTTTGCTTTTGTTGTGAAGCATAAAGAGGGTAGGGTGACCTCAAGCTGCAGATAGATACCACATACCTATAGTCCAATTGTACTGAACTGCAAACTGAACTCCATTGGATGTGTTGACAGAGACGACAAAGGAATGTTGGCCATCAAGCAGGTTCACAAAAGAATCCTCTCAGCCAGCACAATCCTCAAAATTTCTCTGATCCAACAACAGTGTTTTGCCCCCACCCAGCTAGTGAGAGTTGTCATGAGTGAACTATAATGACAGTCTAAAACTTGACAACAAGCTTCACCAGCCTTGCAGAAGAGGACTGTCATCTGCCGTAAATTAGGTTTGTTATGTGCAGGTTGGGGACATGAACAATCCAAAGTGCTTATCAAATCTCTGCGAATGCAACAACAAAAGGAGCAGCAGCAGCTCCAATGGTTTACAACTTGAAGGATAGAGGAGTGCAAAAATAGGAAGCAAGTCTACTTACCTGATCTGCTGCAAGAACATCAACAAAATGCCTGCCTACATTGCGTCGAATTGAGCACAGAGTGGCGCACGCATCAATGCTGCTGCCACTGCCATTTGTAGCACTTGTCAAATTAGAGCGAAATGTTGCACTTGTGTTGGAAGTGTATTTGGCAGGTGCTTCCGTGAACGTAATTCTCCGTGTCTGGGCTTCTTGTAGTAAGTCTGGAATCACAACAACAAACAAGAGCAAGGCAAGAAACCTCCCAATGCGATGCGGACATGAAACAGCTTACAGGAGGAGGAGGTACCCATGCATGATGCTTGGTAACCAAGCAACCACAAGCAACCACAAGAAGAAGCTAGCTCTAGCTGTGATCATCACGCCTTCTAAGTGGTCAGCCTAGTCACGTCCTCCACTGCTGCTGCCGCCGCCCAACATTCTCGTTTGCATAATGCTTCCAGCTGCTCATGATCAATCCTCTATCCTTACTCACCGCCCAGTGTGTAAGGATAGAAGATTAATCAATGCTTGTTGAGACTCTGGGATTGTTGTCCAAAGAAGCACAGACAGCACTGTTCGATCTGAAACACAAAACCAGGAGTTTTTGACATAAGCCTAAAAGCCAAGACTTGAGAGTTGGCAGGTCTCAAAATCACTACGTGCCCACCCATAGGAAAAATCTTCAGATTGCAAGCAAAATCTTCAGATCCTCATCTGTAAACCCACATATTTGTCAAACTAAGATTCATTGAAGATGCTTATATTACGGCTGAGCAAATCCAGCAAACCTTTTCCTTCCAGTCTCTCTCCAACCCTAAATCTCATCAAGACTACCGATTCCAGTCTAGCCGGTTCAAAAGGAATGCACACGCATACCAAAGTGAACAAGAACACTAGAGTTTGTAGTTCTCTAGAAGAGATTTCCTACAGCATCAGTGCAGAATCCTCTTCTCATTGAGATTCGAACCCCCTGCACCTGCTCCTGTGGCTGCTGTTGTAGTCATTAGGGCCAGTGGTGGTGCTGGACATATTATCTCTGCCATTTCTTGTGCCACTAAAAAGCCCACTAGTACTTCTTGAACATGACCCAGCTCTAGGGCTGGGAGCTCCAAGGATAAGGATCAAAGGAGAAGCTGCATTGGGACTATAGTTGCTCTCGTTGTCAGTGTCGGAAATGCTTAGAAGAGTTGAGGCGTCATGGGTATAGCCCGAGAGCCTACTTGTTGGAAGAACTGCTGTCATTTTGGAGAAATGGAAACTGGGTGTCGTCGAAAGTCCACCTAGGCTAGAGTCTCAAGAGTAGTAAGATCTGTTGACTGCCTCTGTTGAAGACTTGTTGTCGATGGTTAATGTTCTGCGCTTGTGAAGATTCCTGCTGACGATTGTCAACTCGCTGAAGCCCAATCATTTGCGCTTCCGAGCCAGATAATCAGTGCAAGCTACAAACCCCCATAGAATTCCAGCCCGTCAATGTTTCTTCTACTCTCAGCACACAACAAGGGCTCAACTAGACTGGGATTTCTTGAGCTTTAGAAGCACACGTTCCTGTGGTTTTCAATCTTCACAGTCAAGTCTTCAAAGAGAAATGATAGCTAAGATGGGTAGTCAGGGCTTTGCTAGACAAACTGACAAACACCCATTTGCATGATGGGACTTTTGCAGAAGTGGTAAAAGTTCAAAATGCGATTCCCAACTCGTTGAAGATCATCACGAGCATCGTAGAAGATCCAAAGAGAGCTTCAGAAAGACGAAAGAAGACTTTTCAACATACATTTGACTCACCTGGTGCTGCAGCAGCCACGGACTCCAGCAGTACCAAATAGGAACAACAACAGAAGAAGCTCCAGACAGACACAGTTTAAACAAGTCCAAAACAACTCAACTGTTTCCCTCGCAGCAGCAGTAGAGCCCTCTATAATGCTTCAACACCACTTGAGCTTCTCTACACTCCTGCATAAAGGAAGAGCTTCCTGATAGACCCACTAATCAATCCAGTTTGCTACACCCAAAACCCCCACCCAAAACTCTGAGAAAACCCACAAGAAGCAAACAGGAAAAGCAACAACAACACCAACAACAAGAGAGAGGCTGTGTTTATGACCACAGGGGTTTAGTACATGTTGATAAAAGAAAAGAGATAACAAAAGGGATCCAGTCAAAGATGGAAAGATTGGCAGAGGCAGCCAAGGAAACAACAAAAGGGGTAACAACAACAACAACAACAACAAAAGCTAGGGGACCATAAGCAGCGTAGTAGACGGAAGGAAGTCTTTCTTTCTAGGAAAGGATTCAAACAAGATGACGCGCTCCTTGGTCCCAGGGTGAACCCACTTGAGGGTTCACCAAATGTCAAGTTGCGGAAGTTGGGATCGAAGGGCACGCTCCTGGCTTCCAACTCTAGAAAGGGGTAGAGGGTTGAGTTGGGAACCCCGGGATTAGACTAGGAAGAGGGACTAGAAGATCAAGCTTGAATCTGCATCCAAAAACCAACCACGGGAGGTTAGTTTAGCATTCGGGACACCCTTTGGTGTTGGGACTTGCCACGGGCACTTAGACAACAAGACTCACCACAGCCCGGACTTGGGGAGTAAGCCACCACCTTACTCCCTATAGTATTCTCTGCAGCTCGCCACGGAGGGGGCATCCAAATGGCACAAATTCCCGGGACTCCCGAAATGGTGTCCCGATTTTGTCCCGGCGGGACTCCCGGAACTTTGAACCGCCATAACTCCCGACTGCAGAGTTGGATCACAACGAGGTCTGAACCGAAGTTGTAGCCCTCGTCGAGATCTTTTCAACGCCGTATCGCACTCCCGAATCGGACATCGGGAAGACATAGATTCCCAACTTTTAGTGGTCGGGAGTCAAACTGCCAGTTTGACTCCCGGCCCTTCTTTTGCCCATAACTTGGGCTGCAGATGCCCGAATTGCCAATGCGAGTGCATTTTCGATATCTACGTTTCAAGACCTTTCCAAAGACACCAAGAACACCCCAATGCGAGGTGTTTTTCCCCTTTCTGTCGAGCTCTGAACATTCGGGAGTCCCGGAGGACTCCAAATCCCCAACTTTTCCAAGTGTTGGGCTTCACCCCCACACTTGGCCAAGCTAGGGTTACGACACAAGACAAGTGCTACAGCAAACTACAATGATGATTGTGAACAGCGTGGGCATCGCTATTATAAAACTGGTACTGCACTCCAAAGGAAAAAAGGCTTTCTCTCTCAATCTCCCTCGCTGTCTCTCCCCCTCTTTCTCTCGCGCTCGCGCTCTCTCTCTCTCTTCCCTCCCTCCCTCGCACGTCACCTTCACGTCCTCATCTCCCCCCCTCTTGCAACGCGAAGCTTTCTTCCCCCCCAAACCTAACCACGCTAACTACACCACCGGTTGTGTTGTAACCAGGTTTGGGCGGTTCTTGACTCTTTGTCCCATCAACCACCTCCGGTTCTTAGAACCTGAAAACAGTAGAACTGGTCCGGTTCCATGCCAACATGGACCCTGAATTCTCGACCGAAATTGAGAACCCCAGGACCAGTTTACATTCGGGGGTTTAGGTTCCAGAATTGGTTCTGAAAAGCAAGCCCAGTTCCAGTTTGAAAATTCGAATCTGAGGCCCAGTTACGGAAATCAGCCCAGACCCCGCCCGGCAGTTCTAACCAGCCAAATCGAGTACCTGCCAGCCCCCACACTGGTTTTAACTTTTAACCATGCAATTAGCAACTTATGACTACTGCTCTCTTGTTAAGTTAAATTATTTTAGGTCTAAGTGACTTGTGCCTTCACTGCACCTGAGTAAAGTACTTAACTTACTTTGTCAGAAACAAGAGCAAAAAAACAAGCAAACAAACAATAACAACAACAACAATTGAAATCATACTAACAATTAATATTAATAATTATTATTATGAAATTTTTAATTCACACCTTTTTTGGTTAAATTCACACCCTTTCTTTGCGCGTCCGATTTTATGCAGATTAAACTTTAAGAGTATGTTCCTTTATCAGTTCAATTACTTCTGCGGGCAAGTTCTTGAGTTGTGCCCTAATTGACCACAGACCCCACACTTTAATCTGCATATAATTGGACGCGCGAAGAAAGGGTGTGAATTTAAAAATGTCCTAATAATAATATAACTCCATTTTCAAAAAGCATAATATATATATATACAAACAAATCGGCTTACAAATCCATAGGCTTCTTTGCAGGCACTCTCAGACACATTCAAAGTTCAAACCAAGTTCCCACATTTAATACCTAGTTTCTAGTTTCAGAACCTCTTTTGCTCCCCACCTTCAGTTGTGAAAAACTGGGGCTTTAAAAAATTTAAGTCCTTTTTTTTCTCACATTAGAGTTATCTGTAATAAAGCCACTCTGTCTTCACCCTCTCTTTCACCCCATGTCCCCTCTTTGAGTGGTGTCCGCAAAGCAAGGAAATTTTATTAAATCTCAGTATGAAACGTTGAAACTCAGCATTTAAATGCACAAGGTTCGAGGCTAATGATAGTAGTTTGTACAAGTACGAGCAGTGAAAAAGTATTTGCAACGGCAAGCATTAGAAGCGCTCAGGAACAAGGAAAGACATGATGAAACTCAGTTTACCACCAAAATTGGGGGGAAAGTTTAGTTTGGGTCCCAGTTATTTACCGTTTTGTAAAATTTTCATTCCCAGTTTTACACATTTGATGCCCTATTATGCCGAAACTGGCCGTTCTCGCCACCCTCTAATCGCTTGACTTTACAGATAACTTTTATTAATCTTGTGTAATTTCTGAGGCTTTTGAACTTAAAATGCCCCCCCCCCCTCCCTTTTCTTTGGTAGTGGGTATGCAGTGTGGACACATCAAGTTGTATAATGTCATGAAAATCCAAACTTGTTGCCAAATGAAGGATCACTATAATTATTGGTGTCATTTGCTATAGAAGCTACTGGGAAGGCATATTAAAGCTACGTAACAACGAACAATAATAGAAAAGTGAGGATCCTTAGCTTTGTGAACATTGCCCCCAAGTTGAACCAAAACAAAGTCCAGATTCAGTATTGCTGGTGCAAGTGCAAGACACGATTAAGTAATTATACTAAGTTTTTAAGTTATGGAGGGCGTGGCAGCGAATTGGTTTAGCTTAAGAACACCACCAATATGCATCTCATTAACATCATTTTTAGTTTTAACAGCATTTGTTTGCACTTGTGTGATCACCAACCCAAAAAATGACAAACTAATTATTAAATTTTTAAGCTCTGCAATCTGCTTTCTCAAATACACTAGTAGAGAAATTCAAGGAGGTCTTCAAGTTTGAGACATTTTATGTTCACGTAACGGGGACTTAAAAGATGAAATCCTGACAAACTTTATTAAACAAAGCACTTGACAAAGGGGAAAGGAACAACAACAAAAAAACAAAAGACCCAAGTAAGCACAAAAATCCAAAGGGTGTCACAAAGTGGGCAAAGGAACAAATTATACGTTCCCGAGCCCATCACTCACAAGAAGGATATGGAAGAAAGAAAAGGAAATTGAAACCTAAAAGGGCAGTAAGCCTAGAAGAACCCACACTTGCAACTAGGAACTTTGGGTTGTTAGTAGCCATTCAATATGCAAAGTGTTGGGCTAAGGTGGGTTTTGTTTCCTTTTCAGTTAGTATTCACATTTTCACATTCACACATGATCCATGTGCTCTAGGTAGATAACAAAGGGACAAATCAATAGCAGGTGAGTAGTGGTTTTAGTAGTAGGTGAGTGGTATAATGAACTAGGGTACAAGTGAGGTGTTGGTTCACTTTGGTCCTTTTTTTTGTCAATGGTTTTCCAAGTTGTTGGCCCTAATGGACAAAGAAACTAACTGAATGCTTTTTACTTTTAGTTCATTGGTCATTTTGCCTTTTTTTTTTGGGCAAGGAGTTGTTGCAATGGATTGATGCAAATGTGTTAGCCCAATGTGTGTGCAAGGAACCATTATTCTTTGTTTTGGTAGTGTTACTCAAACATTCAACCTTGTGGAGTTTACTTAGTACCTACACTATTTTTTTATAATAATTTTGTTGTTATTGTTTTGGGCACACTAATTGGCTCCCAACCTTCACAAACCCCATTGATGACCTTTCCTTTAACCTAATAGCATAACAATGTAGTGAAAAAGCCTATACAACTTGAATATGATAGTGCAAAAATGCTTGTTGAAATCAGCTAATTCCCTATAAGTTACAAAGAGAGATATAGAGAGCAAGAAATGAGAGATGAAAATTACACTATTTAAAAATATAGCAAGTCAAAGCTCACAACTATAAATGCAATAAATCTCCAGGCTTATGACCATTAAGTAATGGCCACTTAGGTATAAGTAATTAATTAAATACCCCACACTTGAATTTGCTCTTGATTTTAAGGACCATTTTTTGGTAGTAGGTCTTCACTGATATGTAAGTTGTTTCTACCAGGGAAATTTGCAAAAACTCGGAATATAAATATATATTTGAAATGAATTAAAACTGCCCCCTTTTGTGGAAGAGCCCGACGCTCCTTTATGAAGCTCCCCCCAGGGAGCCGTTGAGGAAGCTCGCGCCACCCAAACCAAAACCGAAGCCCGACGAAACGTTGGAATTTTCCCTGAAGTCATCCCATCTTTGGGCCTTTGTTCACCCCCCCCCCCCCAATCCTCTCTTCGAGGGAGGTCGTAAAGAAAGGAGATTTGATTAAATTTGGGTATGAAATGCTAAAACCCAACATTTATGCACAAGGTTCGAAGTAATTATGGTGGCGGTACACGAGGAGTAGCGAAAATGCATCCAACAGCAGCAGAGGCTTCAGGAAAAGGGGAAGACGGGGTCAAACCCGGTCGAGCACAGGAAGTGGTGCGTTTTAGAGTTTGACCCCCAATTGAAGGCCAATGTATTTTTTAGGAGGTTTTTCTTTGATCTCACCCGGTTTTCGTCCAAACTCAACAGTACTAACGCCGTGTTTCCCTGAGTTTGCGGAAAACACTGCGAAACACCCTGAAAACCGATGCCCGCATGTTTAAATACCCCTAAACCCTAAAGATTCAACTGATACATTCCGAGGTTTTCAAGAAGTCGGTTTCCAATGGGAGAAAACGGACGGGGAGGTCATCTCTGTGTGGGAAAACCTCCGATTCTCGCTCTGAGAATCGGATGAAGACCTTGAAGGTTCTCATTGAAAAAGTGCGAACCCACCCGACGCTGATTTCTACCCTGCATTTGCGTTTGAGCATTTCTAGCACCACCCTGGAGATGACCTGACGGATCTTTTTTCCCCATCCAATTTTAGTTTTGTACTCTTTCGCAACCTCGCCTGTAAAACTCAAACCACGTGGACCGATCATCGTGATGGGCCAACCTTCTCGGTAGCGGTGAGATCACATTAAATCCGATATTTTCTGCAGGCGCCCTTCACCAACCAAGGCAGGCAACGCGATTAATCGTCCGCACTCACTATACAGTAACACTAGGGTTTAAGGTTTACACATCATCTTACTATCTTACACACTATCTTATCCCCTCCCTCTCGCTCTCAGATAACAATAGGGAGTAGCCGAAACTTCAGTTTTCCTTTCTAGGCATTTTTTGTTTGTAGCCAAAATAGTGGGAAGATGTAGGAAAAAGTGGCTATCATCCCCACCAAGTTTAAGCCAAATATGCCAATTGATTTTGCATGACCCATTGTGTGGTTATGCTTGAAAAATTCCAAAGACATTTACAAATATAACTATCTCATTCTCAAGCCTAACCCTAAACCTAACTCCTTTCCTTAATGATTACTTCTTATCATAATAACTATCTCCCACTCATTTTTTTAAAAAACCATTTAATAACTTATCTTTAAAATTATTTCACCCCTTTTCGTAAGTACTCGCCAACCATGGATACGAGAAGATAAATTAATGTGTGCCTTTCCATGTCCATGATATTTATATTGATTAACACTAAATTTTTACGTTGATATAAAAAATAATGATGAATTTTTTGATATTACATTGATTAAAATTTAACGCATGAATCATATCAAATTTTCTACCCTTATGTATCACCCTTCAAATAAAGCATACTCTTCAACATCAAGGTGTTCGACATGTTTCAGATGAAGATTAGTGAAAATTTGTCAGAATAGGGCTTGTATTTAAAAGATAGCTTGGGCTGAACATTTTTTTTGAAGATGTTGGGGGGTCACAAAAAGCCATTGCAGAATGTGATGCCTACTCATCGGCCCAAGTACACTTGTTGTTGAGACACGTAAGTTATCTTGATTGTGTTTTCTCACATGTCCATGTCCTGTTATGCATCGTACACGATATTCATAATTTGGTAATGAATTAAGGAATTTATTTCACATTGAGGTGAGAATTTAAAACATTAAATACTAAAATCCCATGGTTTTTGGGAATGAAATTGTTGTCAGCTTACCTCCATCACCCATCCAACATATTCCAACAATTAGCGTGTAGGAGAGGTGTTCACCTTCGATTCTTAAAAAATGGAACCTCATGAACCCGTCACGTTAAATTTCTCACCGTTTGTATGGTTCCCCTTCGTATTTGTCAACCATGTGTTCTTGAGGGAAGGTCGGGTTTGTTTGATCATCCAACTCTCCCCTTTTTAGTGTGTCCTTTTCTAGGTTTAAGGTGGCATGTTTTTTAGTTATCGCGGATGCACACCTCCTAACCGGCTGTATGGCATTACAGACCGCTCGGTTAGTGACGATCGCGGTCTATAAGGGCCAATTAACGTGGGCTGTATGGCATTACAGACTGTTCGCGATCTGTACGGGCAAATTAGCATGTTGATCAAGATACATCTGTGCCTAAGCCATGCTCAAGAACCTAATATTGATCAATATAACACCTTGATGCTACTGTTAATTAACATACAACCAAAAAACAAAAGAAAGACCCACCACCGTAATCAATTGAGATAGTGTAATATTTGAAACATTGGTATTCACACCTGTGTTAGGCAGATAATAAATGGGTCTGATTGGTCATTTAAGGTCACAAAGCTCAATGAGAAAGAGTTCAAAAAATACCAGGACTGTAGAATATGTCATATTTGGGTGTGATGTCGAATATAGGGCCAGTAAATCAAAAGTTGGGAAGAGTCCAACAGCCTTAAAAACCACCAGTAGTTCTACATGTCATTTCTTTCTTCATAACAAGTTGAGGAATGACCAACCAAGACCATGAGATACTTTGGTTTCAACGCCCACTTTTTTAGCCAAGGACTGAAATTCAAACAACATAATCAATCCTTTGTTGTGTGGCTAAGCCCTCACACATGTTTTGTTTATCACCTCAAGGGGGCATGTCAGAGTAGTGAGGGAGTGGTGGAGCAATGGAAGATCCTTTTTGTCTAAACATGTTACAGCACCCTCTGGAAACTTCGATCCATATCTGCCTGTTCAACCCTGCTAAATAAAAAAGATAAAAGTTTTTTTAAAAAACTAAAACATGAACCAAACATTGTTGAAATAACACACCTGTGCATTAGGCACGGGGTTCAAACTAGTAGAAGAATATATATATATATATATATATATATATATATATATAACGTGTTTTTTAGGTATATATGTATTGAATGAAGTTGGGGTTCAGATAGAGCTTCTTATTTTGAGATATTCTTTGGGTAAGATGTATGGTGATGGTGTTGTTTGAAAGTGACATTTTGTTCTAAGACACTCTAACTTCTCTCACAATGGTGTTCTTTCTTTCTATCCACTTGTGCTTGTTATGGCTGAAATAGTGGAATCTGCCACTTGCAAGTAACGTGTTTTTCAAGTATATATTTGACTAGCATTATGAATACACCACCACTTGTAACCCTTTCCAGGGTTTGCATATTGTCTGGTTATGGTTGTTAAGGGGGACAATAGCATGTATTTTCATGTATGGTTTCTGATGTGTGCTTTATTCACATGTCTACCCATCAGGACTATCAGGGCTGACTTTGGAACTAATTCATGCATTACATGGACTATAAGGTGTATATGTGCCATGAGACCCTCACTTGTACTGGATAATTATTTCCACATGTCAAACCCACATATTGTAATCTTGAGGGGATTAATTGGACCTTCTTGTTGAATACACATATACATTGTTTTGCTTCATCAAGTGATAAACTATTGTAAGTAAAATTGATATCTTCAATTGTCAATTATCTTCTAAATGTTTGTGGAGTAAGCTACTAAAAGTTGGGGATAGATACACTATTTTAGGTGTGGCAAAATAAATTAAGTTATTTTTCACCTATATCTTAAACCTTATCAATGGGATTGTCATTTGTAGGCAACCCTAATCCTAGACATGCCTACAAAAAATGTGTACCTAGCTTACCAAAAGACCATAGTTGGCATAATTTGGTTACACATGCAACTATGAGTATATGCATATCAAATATATAGGATGATATATCATAAAAATCATCCAAAGGTTGGGATGAAGGTGATCATAGTTGTACCATAGTTACATACACACCCAAAAAGGGGGCAAAAATCCATTATAGTTGCATAAAAAACCAAAGATAGTTGCATGCGACCGGCAGTTGCATCCCAGTTGCAAACATGGTGGTTGCATATGACAGAATTTCTAGTAGTGGAAGAATTATGACTCGCAAATGGTTTTGAGATCCAATGTGTATCGCAAGAGCATGGCACTGTATTCTTATTTTGGAAGCAAGGTTTATAGTCATTTGGAGTCACTTTGGGCCGCAAAAAAAAACTATATCAAAATTTCAAATTTTACAATGTAAAAGGGTTTGTAACTCTTGGGTATCTAACACACTAACTGTCTATCTAGACCTCCTTCCCCTCTTGGATTTCTTCCTTGAATCTTTCTTCCTAGTGTTCTCTGGTGGAGGGGGAGGGTGCTCATCCTCCTCCCTATTTTCATCGTCCCCCTGCCCCTCCTCCTCGTCGTCCTCCTCCTCCCTATCCTCACCCCCTACAGAACCTACATTTCGACTAGCAAACGAACTAGGTCCACTGCTAGTGGTAGCACTGGGGGGAGTAGTGGTAACGCCTCTCTCCTCTTCATCACTACTGCCTTGGGAGCTCTCACTCTCACCCTCAGATGCCTGCATTTCAACATGTAAAGCTTAGTCAACACCATAAATGAAAATCTTGATTCAAATGAAAACAATCTCAACACACACAGAAATTTAATCCCAACCAAACCCACTCACCAATAGTGCATCAACATGTTCAAAAAGATGCTCCTTGCCATGCTCTTGGCCCATTGTCATTTCTGCAGTTGTGATCTTCCTCTTGTACCTCTTGTACTGTCCCCATAAAACAACACGTCAATAAAAACGCATATATGCGAAGCGCAGACCTTTGCATATTGTAACTTGCGAAGAAGTTTGCGATTTGTTCAAGTCTACGACCTCTTTCGCGAAGCGCAAACCTTCGCATATTGTAACTTGCGAAGCAGTTTGCGATTTGTTCAAGTCTACGACCTTTTTTGCGAAGCGTAGACTTTCGCATACTGTAACTTGCAAAGCAATTTGCGATTTGTTCAAGTCTACGACCTTTTTTGCGAAGCGCAGACTTTCGCATACTGTAACTTGCAAAGCAGTTTGCGAAACAAATAGCATCGTACCTTTGCGAAACAAATGCCATTTGACCTATCTTTACGATGCAATTCGCATCGCAAAAGTATCCCAAACAGTCCTATGTGACTCGACAAAAACGAATCTTTGCAGAAAAAAATGGAGGAGAGGGAGGATATTTACAAATGCTGGTTTGAGGCCGGGAATGCCACCTTGCCCTAGCCTGTGGGTGGTGGGTGGAACCAGTTTCACTCGCTCTGCTGCCTTGAGGAACTTCAATGGTGGATCACCAACCTCGTCCACCACTGATTGGCATTCAGCAAGCTTCAGCTCCAGTGCCTTTAGGTCACGGTTAGACCTCCTAGATTCTCTTACCTTCTTGGCCTTGGCTAGCTGCTCTGTGATCTCCTTTAGCTGCCTTGTTGCTTTTAGCTGCACCTCAGACTGGTAGAAGGCATTCTAGATGTCTTCTGAGAACTGAAGTGGCCTCTCCAAGTTCATGTACACATTCAGGTCTCTCAGGTGAGCACGAATCTTCATCTTGTCATGGTATCTTGCTTGAGACATTGAATTGGAGATCTTGTCTGCAATCCACTGTGAATCAAGCTCTCCTCCATTTCGAAATGCTCCCTTGACCTGATTTATCACTCTCCTCTGCTCTGCCTTTGAGAGAGTGCCCCACTCAACTCCTCGTGCAAAGTTGGTGGAGACAATGTGCCTAATGGTGCTCTTGGCCCCAGTGTATACCAGCTCAGTTGGAATTCCCTCCTCTGCCAATGTTATCAGAGGGAGCTTCTTCCTCTCCTCCTCCTTCAGATCGAGCTTCTCCTTTTTGATGGCATCCCTCTCATCCTTCCTCCTTTTCTTTTCGAGCGTTCTAGGTGAGAGAGCTCCTGTTGTTACTCTCTCATCTCTCTTTCTCTTCTTCTCTGTTGCCTTGGCTTCTGCAGCCTTCCTTGCCTCCTCCTCTCTTTGCGCTTCCCCAGCAGTCAGCCCTACTTGCAATGCTTGACCTAAGATGGCTGTCAAGGATGCCAACCCTTTAGGTGTCCTAGTATCGATTGCAAACAGCTCTGAAGCTTTCAAGTGATCAACAACCATCTTCCTCAACCTTTCCTCATTGTTGTCACCTCCTCTAGACCGAGAACCCCCTCCACTAGTCCCAGCCATTGCAATTTGCCCCCTCCTCTCTGCCCATGTTTTCCTTCGAAAATTCTCAAGCAATGCCGAGAATGAGTTCAAATTCACTCGCCATCCTACTCTAGTCTAGACCCCCAAAAAGATTTCACTACACCTTATTTCGTTCCAGCTTAAGGACTTTTAGAAATTTAGGGCTTGCAATGTAACCCGCATCTAAACCTACGATACGGTATTGCTCGCAACAGCCGTGCAATGCTGTTCGTTTCGCAACATTAGAGGGTTGCGAAGTCGGGGGCTTCGCTAACGTAGGAGGAAGTTAAAGGTTTTAGGGCTTTCGTTTAAGTAACAAATGCAGATGCAAAAAGCGATGCGATGGTAGGGAGTTCGCAAGGGGTTCGCAAAGTTTTAGGTTTAGGGTTTCTTTTCGAGAGTTTTAGGTGAGAGAACCCCTATTGTGCATATGGCAAAGGGTTTCGGGCAACCAGTCTTATAGGCATTGTTGAGCCCACATTGGATGCAAGTATGCATTTCTTTTTGGTTTAGGTAGTCTCAATTTTTGAGTTGTCAAGGGTTTATATTGTTGTATCACATGATTTTTGAAAGTCTAATCTGGTCTTTGCCTTACATTTGTGCCTTATTAATGTGACAGATGATATGTCTTCCTCCTCCATTGTCTCCACTAGTGACTCATCCTCCTCAAATGAAGGCACATTAGCTCATATGCAAGCAGAGGTGTCCCATTCTCCTTGTGGTCCACCTCAGCAACTTTGCCAATGCACCAAATGTGTTGGTCAGATTTCACAAAAGTCATATGTTTGTGCTCAACACATTCAGCGATTTGGGCGTCATCGTGGTCTTACCCCAGGAGCTTCTTCATCTCATGTGGTAAGTGTCATTTTACCATTGTCATTTTTCCTCTTTGATACATGTTATTTTTCATGAAATCCTCTTTGAAACTATTTTCACTTCCATGGTTTGTTGTGGTTTTTTTAATGTAATAGGGTTCCCGTATGACACCACCACCCTATGTTCTATCACAAGGGGTTTTAGCTGCCATAGGAAATGCACTTTCGCATGCATTTGCTGTAGGGATTGGTGCCTCTCATGAGGCCAGTAATCCACATCATGAGGCCAGTAATCCACATCATGAGGCAAGGCCATGTTTGCCCTCCGTTAGACAGCGATCCAAAGCACAACATCCAAGTGAGGGTCATGCTAGGACTATTGTTGAGGGCAGATGGGGTATGTGTGAGTTCACTGGCAAATGTGCCAATATTATCCAGTCATGGAACCCTGCAGTTCTTGGGTTATTTGATAGTTTGCCCTATGATGAGGAGGTTGTGGTTTGGGGTAGACGATGGATTGTTAAAACCTCTACACTTGGAGAGAGGCATGGCTATGGAATATATGCTTGTGAGGACATCATTGTAGAGGATTCAACTAGTTGTCGTAGAGAGGGTCCTACTTTGTTCCCTTATGGTCGGCCTATCTATAAGAGAAGACATTGGAACATGATCCTCAAACAACATCCTGAGTGGAAGACCTTTGCTCTTGAAATGGACACCTTTGCTGGTAGCACTAGGAGGCATAGTGATAGATGGAGACCCCATACGTTCTGGAAACATTGCTAGTTTCATCAACAGTACGGTGGGGACTCGGCCTAAGCGTAGGGCTAATTGTGAGTGGGTTTTTGTTGAGGGACCTCCTCCAGCACCATATGGCCAGACTTATCATGAAGACCATTGCCTGGTGTTAACTACTAGAACGATCAGATCAGGAGATGAGTTGTTTACACACTATGAGTGGAATTAGGATTCCACCATTTCTGACTATGTACTTTGATTAAGACATAACATACCATATCTATATACATGCATTTTGGCATTTTTTTATTTATAATGTAATATGCAACTATGCTTGGTATATAGTTAAAATCTTCTGGATTTGGTATTGCATAGAATATTCGACCTTCTGAAGACATGTTGCCACGGAGGTTGAGAGCAACATATCGGGAAATGGGCATGCCACACAAATCAAACTCTTCATCAACTCATTCTTCATCAAATGACTTGTCTGCTCATGATGAAGGTGTCTCTCAACCAGTTTAGGAAGCACCACTGCCTGCAAACCAAGAACAAGCAATGGATGACTTCATGGTTGACTGGTTTGGACTTGACATAGTTGATGATATGTCTGGCAACCCACATGATGAAGGAGCCAATGCAGATGATCCACGTCATCAACATACTGCCCAGGGACAACGGCAGTGGCAAGAGGCGAAGGCACATGCTCAAACACCTATTTTTCAAGGTGCAAGGTTAAGCCGTTTAGCAGCCATACTGGGGTTGTTAAACATCCAAGCAAAACACAAGGCAAGTAATACTATGTTGTCAGTCATTTTCCAGTTTTGTCATAGCCTCTTGCTACCTAAGGAAAATGTTTTGCCAGGATTTTGGAAGGAGGCTAAAAAAATCTTATCCTCCATAGGCATGGAGTATCAAATTGTCCATGCATGTGTTAATGACTGCATGTTATTTCATGGGAACAATGCCCATTTAACGGAGTGCAATACATGTGAAGAGGTTCGATATGATCCTCACATGCTTACAAAGAAGGTGCCCAGGAAATCAGTAAGGTGGTTTCCCATTATTCCTCGCTTGTTGCACATATATCGGTGTACAGACTTGGCCGAGTTAATGGTTTGGCATAAGAAACATCGATCAGAGCCTGGTGTTATGAGGTTACCGATTGACTCTCCTGCTCACAAGCATGTGGAGTCAACATGGCCTGAGTTTGAGCGTGACCCTAGGCATGTGAGGTTGGGGTTAGCATCAGATGGTGTTAGTCCACATTCACTTGGAGGAAAGGGACGACCTACCTCTGTTTGGCCAGTTGTTATCATGAATTACAACCTTCCTCCGTGGTTGTCTATGAAAAAAGGATTTTGCTGCTTTCTCTTATTATCCCAGGGCCAAGTAAGGTGAAAAACCTAGACACCTACTTAGCACTAGTGGTCGATGAGCTCAAAACATTGTGGGATGGAGTATGGGCATATGATGGGAGGAATACCACGTGTATTCAAGTTGAGGGCAATCTGCATGTGGACAATGCATGATTATCCTGGTAAGAAATCATGCACATGCCTCTATATATTTCTTTATTATTCTGTTTTGTGATTATTTGTTGTTTTAATATTCCGTTCTTCTACAAGCAGGGTTTGGTTTTGTAAGTGGGCTGCAAACTCAAGGCTACAAGGCCTGCTCTACATGTGGCCCAAGTTTCGAGGACATGGCTAAATACTCAAGCCATCTTCGCAAAATTGTTTACTGTGGCCATACAAAGTTTCTTCCACTGACACATTATATGAGATTAGACCCACTTTTATTTTCATCTTTTGACATGCCTTATGGTGATGAGCGTGATATTCCAGAAGCTACCACTTTTGCATATTGGAGGGATGTGGCCAATAAAGTTATTGACCTAAATGATTCTATGGTGTTTAAGGGTAGTGGATTGACAAGGTGGGGTATACTCAACAGCTTGCCTTACTGGGGTGAGCTGAAAATACGTCATCTCTTGGACCCCATGCACATTGAGGGAAATGTGGGAAAGGCTATTATAAAACAGCTCTATGGAGAGAAGGACAATAACTTTAGGGAGGCCTGTGAGGATTTTGAGAGGCATCCCGATGTGTGGATTACTGTTGATCCTAACACAGGTATTGAGCAGCGACCATCAGCTCCATGGACACTTACTACATAGGAAAGAAGAGACTTTCGAAATCGCATAGAAGAGATGTGATTCCCTACAGGTTTGAACTTTGATGGCAAGGGTTGAATTTAGAAATACTCTATTACTTTTATTTATATTTAAATATGTATGCCTTATACTGGAAAAAGAATTTGAAGTATAGAATGTTATCTGTTGGATGTCTAAAATACTTTTGTATAATTTTATGGTACCTTGTTGCAGGTTATGGAGCTAATCTTCAAAAAGCTTTTGGTAGGGACGATGACCACAAGTGGCCAAGGTATCTCAAGACACATGACTATCATCGTTTACTGCAACACATATTGCCTGTGGCAATAATGGGCTTAGCTAGTGCAGAAGTACAAGATGCTCTTTGGTCATTGGGAAATTTGTTGAGATGGGTATGCTCAAAGGAGTTATTTGTAGAGGAGATTCCAAGAATGAGGGTAATAGTAGCAGAGGTGGTATGCAAGTTGGAAAAGGCTTTCCCTCCATCATTATTTGATTGTCAAGTGCATTTACTAGTTCACCTTGTGGATGAGATAGCCATTGTTGGTCCTGTGCATTGTCAGTGGATGTATTGGCTTGAAAGATATATGGCAGTATTAAAGGGTTATGTCCGTAACCATGCACGAGTGGAGGGAAGCATGGCAGCAGGACACTTGGCAGCAGAGAGCATGTTTTATTGCACCAACATCTTGGCCACTATAGATCCATCATGTCCTCATGTCTGGATGGAGGAAAGAGAAGAGGAGGAAGACCGTTTGACTGGTGCCATCAAAACACGTATGTTATTACCTACAGAGTTAATTCAGCTGACCACATTCATGTTGAATAATAGTAATGTCATGGAAGAGTGGAGGAACTTCTATGAGAATGCCAAAAGTATGAATGGGAGATCAAGGATTTTTCCTACATTTCATAAGTACATGAAAGAAAAGTTGGTTGAAGTGGATCAATTGTTGGCACAAGGAGAAAGTATAGCATGTTTTCCAAAGATCATAGATGATGTTCGCACCATGGTTCATGGACCACTAAGAGTTGTGACAACACGTTCAGCAATGTGGACACAAGGAAGACATTTCAGGTATTTATTTTTTCTATTTCATTAGGCATATTAACGCATCTTCATATTCCAGACAAGTTTTTTAGAATGTTCTAGGATGATTTTTATGGGCATGAAGTTTCTATTGTCATATAAGTTTAAGACTCACAATGCTTAACACAATATTAATTTCAGGATTTCCAGTTTGGATGAAAAGAGGGGCCGCACCTTTAACTGTGGAGTTCAAGGGCAATTCATTCAGGACTCTAGAAGCAGTCGGCATGACAGGAATATTGTTCGAGATATTATGCCACATTATGGAAAGCTGGAAGAGATCTTGGTGGTATCTTATGATGCACATTCAAAGTTTGAAGAGTATGTGTTTAAGTGTAAGTGGTTTAAAGTGAACCTTGCTGGTGCAAATTACATTGTAGTTCAGGATGAGTGCGGACACACACGGTTAAAGACATCTGCCACCAGTTATTAGCCATCTCATTGGCAAACTTCAGAGCCATTTACTTTTCCCAGTCATGTAGAACAATGTTTTTATCTTCCTTATCCCCCAAACCCAGAGGAGTGGTCACTTGTTGTCACATATGTGCCACGGTCCCGTTCTATTCTAGGTGAGAAACCAGAGGTTGTGTTTACAACCTCTGAGGTGGATGATGACCACGTATAATGTACTACTCATTAATTTTATGCAAATTGCCATTGAGGCTTGTGGTTCTATATTACTGCACAATGTTCATTGTGTCATTTTCTGCCTATTCTGCTCCATTGTGTAATTTTATTTTCAAGAATAGGAGCACTGCTATGCGTATTTTATTGATATTTTCACTCAGTCTACCAAAGTAATATAGATTATAATAATGGTTAAGTGGATTTATAGCTTCCATTTGGTCTAAAAGATTTTTTATTTTTTTATGGCGTTTTGGGAATTAGATGACATTGCGAAACCCTTTTGCGAAACTTCCTTCTCCAGTAACCCTTTCATTACTTTGCGAGCTAACGCACATCGCAACTTGCAATACGCCCACCAAAGGAAACTTTTGCGAAAATCTGTGGTGAGGTTTGCGATACATATTCAAACGCAAAATGAGAGGCGCCGAATAACGCAAGTTGTGATGTCTTGTGAGTCTCAAAGTTTGTAGCGATACTCTGTGTATTGTAAAAGTTGCGATGTTTTGAGTGTGATTAAACGTTGCGAAGTGCAGAATATCGCTATGGTGGACAGAGATTGAGTAGGTCGCAAAGTTTTGTTTGTTGTGTATCTCGCAAAAATGCTGCGATGATTAAAGGTTCATTATCAATTTGCAATGAGTGGTGCACCACAAATTGCGATGCGTATCGCATCACAAATTTGGCAAATTTTTTTTGCTTCGCAAACCCTTCAAGTTTTTTGTTTTTCCTTCGCAAACCCTTCAGATTTTTTGTTTGGCCCTTCGCAAAAAGGCACAATATGTAGTAGTGCTTGCGGGTGGCTGGAGTGGCGTAGCCATGGGTTATCAACACTCGTATGTACAAAGACATCCCCAAACATTAGCTGCAAAGAACATAAACAACCATCTGATGCATAAATCAATTCATGGGACAATGAATTTCACTATTCGAAATCTTGTCACTTACAACTGGCATGCAACTGGCTGTCATTTGCCATTATTTTGATCATGTTTGTAACTACAAATTTGGTATTGTATAATTTTGGGGCCATATGGTTGTGTGTGCAATTAACATGCAACTATATGTGTACAACATGGACACATGTTATAAAAATAATGGCCTAAATTTATACATAATTAAATTATTATACTTAATATATTTACATAGGTTATATATAATGATATAATGTACCTACTACTAAGGTTCACCCCATGCTAACTTAGGCTAGCCTAAATTAACCATGGCTAAATTAAGTTAAACAAAACTAGTTATAGCTAAATTAATTTAACTAAATTAAATTAGGCTAAAATAAATATGGTTGAATTAAGTTAGGCCAAACTATATTATATTATATTTATTATGGCTGAATTAAATTAAGCTAAATTAAATTAAGATAAAATAAATATGGCTAAATTAAGTTAGGCAAAAATAATTATGGCTAAATTTAGTTAAACTAAATATTTATGGCTAAACTAAATTATGTTAAATTAAATTAAACTAAACTAAATCATGGTTTAATTATGTATTGCAAGTTTTCAAATTTTATTTATCAAATATATTTAAATATTTTTTGTGGCAAGTAAACCTTTTCTTAAAAACTTTATTTGGAATATTTTTCAGAAAATGTAAATTTGATTAAACAAAAATAATTAAAATCAATTAATATGATAATATTAAAATTTATGATAAATAATCACAATTATTAATTAAAATTTTATTATAATTATAATGATAATCAATTATATATATACATAATAGGTATTATATATTTAATTTTTATTATTTATGTTAAAGTATTAATGTACATAGTCTACACTAATTAACCTACAAGTACACAAACATCCCAAGCTAATTACTAATTTAAGTTAGATAATAATATTAAAATTATATTTTCATTAAGTAATCATAATTATTAAAAAAATCCTATAATCATTTTGGAAGTGCAAAAGAAAAGGAGTAATGAAGATTTTACAAGAAGAAAAATAAGAAAAATAACCTTTCCAAATTTTTATTTTTATTTTTTTCTTCGGACCCCTCCTACTTTGAAACTCATAATTTTTTTATTTCTTATTCATTTTAAACGATTTAAAGTGTTATAGGAACGCCACTTGAAGTTCTACAAATCACATTCAACTTTAATAACAACAAATCAACATAAAAGGAAATTTGTGGGTGTTTAAGAATCGGCCCTTGTAGTGTTCAATGGTTGTTCTTTGAGTTCTTGACCCCCTTTACTTTAAGGGGCCATAACTTTCTCAATTTTAATCCATTTTCGACAATTCTTAGTGTGCTAGATGTGCCAAGAGAAGGGCTTCAACATTTGTTTGGATAGAAAACAACAGAGCCTTCCCCTAGCTAGTATACTTTAATATACTAGGTGCATCTAATGTGCAACTAAGTTGGTTCATGCGGTTTGCAATGGAATTTTTTATCCCATATCCTTTGGCGTCCAATTTTATTTGGCTCGGTATATAAATAGCAACAATAACTATGTAATAGCCAAATACTAAGTGCCATTAAGGATCAATGAATTTTAAAAGCTTAATTTTATGAAATGGTTAAACCTAAAAATAAAATCAGATTATTCTAAACCTATCTATATAGCATAAGCCTAGCTACTTTTCAACCTACTTACAAACCTAAGTAAACCTACCTATATAATAAGGTTAATAATTACCTACCTACCTAGGCACCATGTGTCAACATCTTAATAGCCATTAAATAAATGATTTAAATTTCATTAATTAATATTTTAAAATAAAAAATAATTGGGCCTTGATTTGGCACATGTTACCATATAATTGGTGTTAACAATGAACACGTGTCATCATTCTAGTGGCAAAAAAATAATGATTGACATTAATCCAACAAATTTTTTACTTTGAAAACAAAATATAAAATAAAATAATGACATTATCCACAAGCTAATTGTCCAATTTTTAAACAAGTGCCATATTTTGATTAATTGCATTGTAGTTGTAGGGAGAGTTGCACATAAGGTGCAACTACATTTGGATTGGAATGTATGGATGAACATGTATATTAACACTGTATATACATGTTATATATGTAGTGTCGTATGTAACTAAACGTCATGTGCAACTTGTCATAGGCAACTACACAAATTTGCAATTGCATGTGTCAAATGTAATTGAATTTTAGTTGGAAACAACAATTACGATACCCAAAATTTTCGACTAATGTTTGTGATCACTAACCACAACTTTGACATCCCTAGATTTAAATTTATTTCCCCTAAACAAATAAGTGTACTCCTTTATAATAACATCCTCATTTCTAATTTGCATTTCGGATCTAGACTGTTGCAACCCTAATCTTGAGAGAATGTGAGGATGAAGATTCGCATTCCCAAAATGGGAACTTAAGAGTCCAATGGGACTCCCAAAACTTCAGAGAGCCATTGTAGGGGTTAAATCACCTCGCATTAAGGAGTTCTTTATATCATTGGAAATATATTGAAATGTAGATGTATAAAATGGGCTTGCATGACCCATTTCGACATCTACAACGCAAGTTATGGCAAAAAGAAAGGGCGAAAGACAAACTGTCAGTTTAGGGACAATAATTACAACTTTACTTTCGATCTCATCCCAATCGGAGGTCTGAGCAAAGAGTTATAGTCCCGCAAATTTGCAAGAGTCCAAACCATGGTAGTTTTGGGACTCCTCTTTGGAAGTCTCGACACAAGAAGCCATTCGAATGTAGGTGTCGCGGAGAGGCGCAGAGAATACTATATGGGGAAGGTGGTGGCTTCCCCCGAGTCCGGGCCATGGTGAGTCTTGTGAGTCCAAAGTTGCTCGTGGCTTGTCCTAGCACCAAAGGTGCTCTAAACAGTATTTTAACCAACTTGTTGTGATGCACTTCCAACTCTTCAAAGGACCCAAATGTGGGTATAAGTAGAAAATAGCGGAAGAGGGAGGAGTCGGGGCACGCTCCCTAACTCACAACACTTTGAGGGGTAGAAGGGTGTGTTGGAGCTCCGGGATGGGATTAGGAAGAGTTGACAAGCTTCACTCACTCACATGGGCCTGCACATAACCCACACAAGGTGGTTAGTGCATACTTGGAGCACCCGCGGGCAACACGGACACACAAGATTCACACAGCCCGGACTATGGGGAAGCCACCACCTTCCCCCTTATAGTATTCTCTGTGATTGGCCACGGAGCCTACATCCAAATGGCTTTTCTCTCCCGAGACTCCCAAGTGCAAGTCCCAAAATTGCGCCAGCAGGGACTTTCGCAACTTTGGAGCCCCATAACTTTGTGAGCAGACCTCGGAGGTGCAATCAAAGTTGTAGCTCTCGTCGAGACCTTTCCAACGATATGTGGCTCATCGTCTGCAGCCATGTAAATCGGGTTGATTCTCGACTTTTTCTGGTCGAGAGTCAAAGTGGTAGTTTGACTCCTGACCGTTCTTTTGGCCATAACTTGTCTTTTAGATGTCTGAATGAGCAATGCGAGCTCATTTCAAACATTTATGTTTCAAGAGCTTTCCAATGATATAAAGAACGCCACAAGCCATTGAGTTTTGACCCCTAAAATTGCTCTATGAAGTTTTGGAAGTCTACAGGGAATCCATCTCCCAAAGTGGGAGTTGCCTTGGGAGGGTGAGTGTTCACTCCCTCACACTCTCTAACACTTTCTTACATTCCCGGGAATATGTGATGTGACTCCCAGGCTTCCTCTTGGCCCGCACCCTTGCGGCCTCTTTGGAGCTCCGGGATGGGACTAGGAAAAGTTGACAAGTTTCACTCATTCACACGGGCCTGCACACAACCCACACAAGGTGGTTAGTGCATAGTTGGAGCACCCTTGGTGCTAGGACAAGCCACGGGCAACACGAACACACAAGACTCACCACGGCCCGAACTTGGGGGAAGCCACCACCTTTCCCTTATAGTATACTCTGTGGCTAGCCACGGAGCCTACATCCAAATGGCTTTTCTCTCTGAGGACTCCCGAGTGCGAGTCCCAAAATTGCGCCAACAGGGACTACTATAATTTTGGAGCCCCATAACTTTGCGAGCAGACCTCAGATTGAGGTTCAATCTAAAGCAAAGTTGTAGCTTTCATTGAGAACTTTCTAACGGTATGTGGCATGTTGTCTGAAGCCAAGTAAATCAGGTTGATTCCTGACTTTTTTTGGTTGGGAGTCAAATTGGCCCTTCTTTTGGCCATAACTTGTGTTTTTGATGTTTGAATGAGCAATGTAAGCCCATTTTAGACATCTAAGTTCCAAGAGCTTTTCAATGATATAAAGAACGCTACAAGCCATTGAGTTTTGACCCCTAAAATTGCTCTCTGAAGATTCAGGAATCCCCTGGGACTCCATCTCCCAAAGTGGGAGTTGCCTTGGGAGTGTGAGTGTTCACTCCCTCACACTCCCTCACACTTTCTTACATTCCCAAGAATATGTGATGTGACTCTTGGGTTTCCTCTTGGCCCGCACCCTTACGGCTTCTTTGCCTTGACTACCGGGCTTCTTTTTAGCTCGCAACCTTGCAACCCCTTTGCCTTGGTCGCGAGCCCAAAGCTAGGGTTGCGACATGTTGATTGGTTTGATGCAAATTTGAGTGAGTAACTAGAATGCTTGTCACTCTTCCTAGTCCCATCCTGTAGCCTTAGCACGCCCCTCTACCCCTTTGAAATGCTGAGAGCTGGGAGCGTGCCATGAGCTCCTAACTTTTCCGATGTTCACTACCTTAGACTCTTCTTGAGTCTATCAAGGAGCTTGGGAGCGTGTCATAGACATTGGCATTCAAATGTCGAACTATGGCAAAACAATTTGCATTATGTTATTTAATATCGTGTAGTGCCCAATTTTATAGAGGTTTTTTTTTCCCCCCTTATCGCACTTATTACCACTACCCGTGATTACCCTACAATAACAAAAACGTGAACTGCTTGAATGAAGTTTATAAATTCATAGTAAATTTCCTAAGACTTAGCTCTATTTTTATACCATGCACAATAATTTTATTTTAGCCAATAGCAAAATCCAATCAAGTTATTGACATTCAATAAAACATTAATTACAAATGGAAATGTGTTGCACCTACGATGTGGAAACCTAAATGACAAAGAAAACAATATTATGTTATTTCCAAGATGATAGTTCCTTATCAAAATCTTCTGAGTAATCAATCACTAAGAATTTTATGTATTTTCCCAACCAACCTCAATTTTTAATTAAGACTAAAAAGTGATTTCCAAGCACCATTAGTGTTTTTCAAAGAGATACATTTGTTTAATAATGACTCATAGTTGTTTGACAATCGCACTCAGTGGTTACCAAACACTATGGGCAATTGAAAATGACGCACCCCCAAGTTCCTTGTTAGACCCAAAAAAGGTCCAACTATGTTAAAAAGCGGACATAATTCGAACTTGGTGCCATTCCTAACTTCCAGCACTAAAGGGGGTGACAGGGGCATGCTGAAAGCTCCGGGATTAGACTAGGAAGAGGGACAACTTATTTAGTTACTCGGTCCTGCATCAAAACCAACCACAAGTTGGTTAGTCCACATTCGGGATCACCCTTGGTGTTTGGACAAGCCACAGGCAACACATACTCACTTGACTCACCATGGCCTGGACTCGAAGGAAGCCACCACCTTCCCCCATATAGTATTCTCTGCGTTTGCCCACGGCACCTACATCCAAATGGCTTTTTGTCCCGAGACTCCCAAGGAGGAGTCCTGAAACTGTCCGGGTTTAAACTCCCAAGACTTTGGGAACTCATAACTCCCAGCTCAGACCTCCGATTGGGATGAGGTCTCAAGCAAACTTATAGCTCTCCTTGAGAGCTTTTCAACGGTGTTTCTCACTCCACTTGCACATACCGAGATCGGGTCAATTCCCAACTTTTAGTGGTCAGGAGTCCCGGCCCTTCTTTTGACCATAACTTGTGCTACAAATGTCTGAATGGCTCATGTGAGGCCATTTTGGACATTTACATTTCAAGAACTTTTCCAATGGTATAAAGAACACCTCAATGCAAGGTGTTTTGGCCCTTGCAATCAAGCTCTGAGTTTTCAGGAGTCCCAGAGGACTCCAAGTTCCCACTTTTGGGAGTGTGAGTTTCATCGTCACACTTGCCTCAAAGTGGGGTTGCGACAAAAAAGGACCCCAAATGTTTATCAACCCAAAAAAAATTCTTTAATGAAAGACTCTTGGTGCTTACCAAAGATTCTTATGTGGTTGATAGGATCCAAGTGCTTATCCAATCTATTTAAGTGCTAGCAAAGGACCTCTAATGTTCACCATATACTCTTAAATGGTTAACTTGTAGGACCCCTAAGTGCTTGTGAAGGACATCCAATGGTGATCAAATGCTCTTACAAGGACCCAAAGTGCTTATACTATTTATTCAAATGCTTATGAAGGACCTACATTGATGACCATAGACTTTGAGGTGGTGGACAACCCCTTTATGTTAACTAAACACTTGCAAGTGCTTGATAATGATTTCATGTATGCTAGCCATTAGTTTCAATGAGTATAACAAAGAGAATCACTAATTTCATAAGGCCTTTATCTATCCAATTGAAAAAATTAATAGGTTTATAACCAGCACCATTTACACCACTTGAACAACTATTACAAGTTTGCCACCGACAAGGACCTAAACCACACTATCACTTTGCAAATAAGAGGTAAAAATCACCTCTATTTTTTTGTACTTGTTGTCAGCTTGTAAACACACTCAAAGGAAGCACCATATACATGTTGATCATAAGCTTATGATTAGCTTGTGATGTATTTGATATGCACCAACTTACTCTACACAAGACTAATTGTAAGAACCAAACAACATATTAAAAATCATTAAAATTGCTTGTATAAGGGTGTCCTCAATAAAAAAGATGACAAAGTATTTTAGAATATAAATGTATAATGGCAAATCATGCAAGGTTGTTGCAAAGATGCTTGAATGGAACAATAGCCACTATTCAAGAACTTTTTTGTTTGTTTTAAAAGTAATAATATTTTGAAAGCAATAACCTCTCAATGACTAGTCTTGAAGATTTTTTCATTGTCTTTGCTTGTTCAATCCCCTAAATCTAATACCAAAATTAAAATTAACACAACAAGATAACAAGACAATCGTTTGAATGTCAAAAATCATTCAAGAGTAATATTCCTCAATGATGACTTTTGATGCCTTCTTCACTATCTTAGTTCTCACACCCCCCTTATATTCAATCCTATGATTCAAATTAAAACTTTCAAATTGTAAGATGGCACTTGAATGATCACCACTTTTTTAACAATTTTTTTATTTGTTTGAAAGTCAAAAGTCATTTTTAAAAAAAACTTGTCAATGATGACTCTTGCATCCTTCTTCATTGTCTTGATTTTCACACACCCCTATAATTAATATTGAAATTGAAATCAACATTTTTATATAACAACACAACACTTTAATGATCACCACTTTTTCGACAATTTTTTTGTTTGCTTAGAAGTCAAAAGTCATCCAAGAGTAATATGTGGTCAATGATGACTATTGTAGCCTTTTCCATTGTTCTCATAACATATGTATCCAATGTCAAATTCAAATTAACACTTTCAAATGTTAAAACAATTGCTAAATGAAAAACAAAGTGTGTTGGCATTAAGAAAAAAGGACAATCCAAAAAACTACAAATGCATTAGTTCAATGAATACCCCATAGACTTAAGGTTGCAAGCATTAACCAATCACACCTACCACCATCCGCCACCCTAATAGAAGAAAATAAAGGATGTAGATTACACCAAGTATTATAAATCTTCAAAGAGGGTATTTCTAAGCACCTTTTTGCTAGACCTTATGTACCAACCTATGATTAACATTAGAGTTGCAACAAAACATATTGCATGTGTATAGATTTGCAAAGTTCTTTGCATGCATCAATTTCATCATAAGAATAGTCCCGATATCATGCACACTCAAGTTGAAGTTATGAGCTATATTGTAATCAATAAATAGATCATAAAAAATTTCAATGGAAGAAGTTCACAGGAAATACTAGCAAGACATGACAGAAAACTCGTAGAAGAAGGAACATTAAAAACATGGTAGGAGAATTTGCAACACAAAAAGACACAAAAATTAGCTAAAGCAAAAAAATGACAATTCCTAAATATAATCAAGTATTAACATAACCATTCAAAACCCTAAACATAATCAAGTTTTGACAAATTCATTCAAAGTATTTTCAAATATTGCCTACATTTATCAAATATCCACTTGGTAATTCAAACATTGACTCGTTTAAACACACTCAATTCTAAACATAATCACTCAAAGCCCTTTCAAATATTAATTGGATCCATGAAGTCAATACTTAAGACTTTTATCAACAAACCCCTAGGAGAGAAACCATTTAGATAGGCCTTGTAAAATAGTAAACTCAATACATTGTGGTATGATATATGTGGTGTGTTAGAAAAATAGCTGATAACTCCTATCAAGCTACAACATCAAGAAAGCAAGAAGATCAACAACTAATCTTCTTATAATTTCACCATTTAGAAAAACCCATCAAGACAAAATAAGAGGAAGTGGGTGGGGTGAACCCATCAAGACAAAATCAAAGGTGGGTGGGTGGGTAGGGTTCACCTTCAAAGTAGGAAGGAACACCACAATGTATTGCAATAAGGCCTTTTTAATCAAAGTTTTTAGGTTGTTGAATCCATGTGATTGATTACCGACCTATATCCTTTGCATTACTGATCATTTTGGTCCATGTTTTGTGAGGTTCATCATAGCAAAAATATGAAGTTTCAATCTAGAAAACCAAAAGTAAAGACTTCGCAAGAGCAATCAATTAATAGGGGAGAACAAAACATGTAAGAAAAGAAAAGACATAAGAAGGCAACCATCTAGCCGAAATCATTGTGTTGTCACCTCATAGAAAAAAAGTTATATTGCACATGGATAATTGGCACTATTTTCTATTTCACATGTCCCATGCACTCGTGGTGGGGCAAGGGAAACCATATTTTACCTCTTTAGACGACAATAGATGCAACTTGGTGTGCAAATCCTCCGAGCTTTTGTCTCTAAACATTTTTTTGCTAAATATTCTCATGAAACATTTTGTGGTTAAAAACACTAAACAATTCACAACCATCACAAGCCCTACTATGATAATCAAACTCTAAAAATAAATTATTTGAGCTTAAGATCAAGATTAAAAGCTTGCCAACCTTAGAGAAAAAATTCATGAAGAGCATTGGAGAGAATGTTCATTAAATGGTTGTGGATTTGATGAATGATAGGCATTAGGTTAGACCTTCAAATGATGGGCATTAGGTTAGACATGCGATGTAACCTTCTAGTGAAGAGACGACAACATCAAGGTTCGTCTCGTTTTTTTTGAAATCAACCAACTAGGGCTTGCCATGTGCTAGAGGGTAAAATTTCATGAACACCACAAAGGACCTCGTTTCCTTTTACAAAATAACACCTATGGCTCCTTATAGCTCATTTTGACCCATATTTCTTGAATTTCTAGGCCAATTGGACAAATAATTATTTGGCCATGTGCTTTCAAATTTTTTTTGCCTTAATTGGGTGCTAAAGTACATTATTATATTGTTTGGACTGTGATTCCCTTTATGCTTTTAAATTCACACCATTTAATCTTTTGGCTTAGTTGCAATAATTGTTGATTTATCTTATTTGTATTCAAGCCTCGTGCTAGACGTGAAGACAATAATATTATCTCTTATACGCCATGGCTTCAACAAAAAGTCTATTATTTATTTTTATTTGTTGTAATCATCCATAATAATTTCATTATGAGGGATATATGTGAAATTGCATATATGTTTCATAGAAATTGTCGCAACCCTAGCCTTGGGCTCGCGACCAAGGCAAGGGGTTGCAAGGATGCGAGCCAAGAGGGAGACCCAGGAGTCACATCACATGCTCTCGAGAGTGCGAAGAGTGTGAGGGAATGAACCCTTACACCCCCAAATGAACTCCCATTGTGGGAGTTGGAATCCCAAATGGACTCCTGAATCTTCAAAGTGCAATTTCAGGGGTTAAAACCCTTTTTTTGGAAGAGTCCTTTATATCATTGGAAAGCTATTGAAACGTAGATGTATAAAATGGTCTTGCAACGCTCATTTGGACATTGGAAACACAAGTTATGGCTAAAAGAAGGGCCGGGAATCAAATTGGTAGTTTGACTCCCGATCACTAAAAGTCGGGAATCGACCCAATTACTTTACGTGTAGGCAGCGTGTGATATACTATTGGAAAGCTCTCGATAAGGACTACAACTTTACTTTAAACTGCATTGCAATCAAAGGTCTACACGAAAAGTTATGGGCTCCCAAAGAATTGAAAGATGGGTCATCTTGGATTATTCTATTTTAGTAATCTACCCACCATCTGCAACAAGTGCCAAAAATATGAAAGTTTTTTTTACTAAGTGCCTCCGGAAAAAATAAATAAATAAATTCGCATAGCGGGCAAAACAAGCTTGGCTACGTTGGCGAGAGTCCCAACGGTGAGAATTTTGGAACTCCCACTTGGGAGTCCCGGGACAAAAAGCCATTCAGATGTGGCCTCCGTGGAGAGATGGAGAGTATACTATAAGGGGGAAGGTGGTGGCTTCCCCCAAGTCCGGGCCGTGGTGAGTCTTATGAGTTTGAGTTGCCCGTGGCTCGTCCTAGCACTAAAAGAGTTCCAACTATGCACTAACCACCTTGTGTTGATTTTGTGCAGGTTCGTGTGAGTAGTTGAAGCTTGTCAATTCTTCCTAGTCCCATCCCGAAGCTCCAACACGCCCTTCTACCCCTCCAAAGTGCAGCGAGCCAAGGAGCGTGCCCCGACTCCTTATCATTCCGTTATTTTCTGTTTGGTACTCACATTTGGAGTCCCTCAAGGAGTTAGGAGTGCGTTAGAAGTTTTTTTGAATATATAAATTTTGTATATATCTAATGACAATAATCAATTATCATTCATTTCTACCACTTCATGTTATTATCCTACTTCTGGTTGCTTTCTAGTTGAAGATTCATGGTTATTTATGTATAATTTGCACAATTGCACCTAATGTATCTTTAATAGATGTTGTACCTTGTTTTTATTTATTATTGTTTCTTCTCTTTTTTACCCCTTTCCCTTCATATCAAGTACGTACACAATCTCATTAGATCCCACCAAACTTGTTTTGTAAGAAGGAGGATATGTGCATATTGTCCACTTCCTTTGGATATTCTTAGAAAATGCCCATTCTTTCTTTACATGCCTTTTCCATTTTTTTCTTTGACTTTTATTTATCTAAGTTGTGTGCGCATTGACGACCTCAATCATTAGTAAATGTTTTGTAAATGTTGTGTGTATTTTTTTCCAACGTTGATTTATCAAAGGTTTTCTCGAAGGTTCATCATGTGACAAGACATTATTTTTAACATTTTAATTTCTCACCTTTTTTTTTCTTTCTTGTTTTGTGTAACTTCTCCTTACATTTTTTCACATGTTCACTTTTGTGCTTCTGATATGAAATCCATTAATTTCAATAGGTTAGCAAATTATGTTGCCTTTTTTGTGGTTTTACTACATTTCCTACACTTTTTTCTTCACAATCTATAGCTTATGGATAGAAATGGCAACATTTTATGTTGAAGGCAAGGTTGATCTTATGATCTTAGTTGATGCTTCTGGGAATGCAAGAGTCATTTAAAAATGTTTGTTGTATATGTTTGGTTTTGAGCCTAATTTTATTCATGTTTATAGAAATCATAATTGCAATGACAATAATGTTATAAAATATACCAGGAGTTTGTTTAAAATCCTTGTGGGGTCCATTGGGATGTCAAGGTAAAGAGGTATAAAATTGTTCATGACAACTTTATCTACATTGTTTTCAGGACACAATGTTCACCCCAAGGATTACAACATTTGTGCGAAATGTGGCTCTCACAACCTTCATTGTGAAACATGAAGAACTCAACAAAGAGGAGATTCCAGTATCATCTTCACATTTCCCTTCATCGACCTTTATTGATCTCAATGACTTTTATGATGAGATGACTCCTTGCTTATGAATTTTGATGTGAATGTGTTTAATTCATTTCCACCCTTGGTTTTGGGAATGTCCATTTTGGAGGGCATGCCTTCAAATCTAAATCCAATTCAAGGTCGAAGCTTCAAAATTATAATCGACTTGTTTGAAAACAATGTCTATTACACCACATTCATCAAATAGTTGAGGTCTTTGGACTATAAAAGATCAAAGTTCAAAATGTTTCCCCTCTACCCATCACATTTAACGTTGACATCATCTTTGAACTCCCGCTCATTCATCTTCTAATTGGCCATTTTGGACAAATGCAAGGCTTGGATCACAAGTACGATGGTCATGTTTGGTGCAAAGTGAAAACCTCCAACATAAAAAAAAAATTGGTTTGGGATTTAAAAGCACACGATGCTTGGGGCATTTGTGTTGCATTAACGATTTTTACGAGCATTTCCTTCGCTTTATTATGCACAATGAAGTAAGTTGGATTGGTGATCTTGCCCTAATTCCCTTAGCTGGCCATTTTGCACTAGGTCCTCTTGTTTGTACATTTGTTTGCAAATTTTGTGTTACTTGTCTTTTTTTGTGTGAATAATTACCTTTGTCGAATGTATTATGTCATCCATAAATTCTAATCCCTTTCAAGAACTATAATTCACCTTGCCATGCATGAGCACCATGTTGTAGTTGGTATGTGCAGGGATGTTTTGGAGGAAACCAAGGTTTTAGTAGCAGGTCAGGTTTCTTACACCCTTGAGGCAAAAATCTTTACAATCAATTTGAATGCAAGTAAAGCCTACTTTGACGCGCTCCCAAGCTCCTTGATAGACTCAAGATGAGTCTAAAGTAATAAACAATAGAAAGGTTAGGAGCTCGGGGCACTCTCCCAGCTCTCAACACTTTAAAGGGGTCGAAGGGTGTGTTAAAGCTCTGGGATGGGACTAGGAAAAATAACAAGTATTCTAGTTACTCACTCGAATCTGCATCAAACCAACCAACAAGTTGGTTAGTACATTGTTTACAGCACCTTTGGTGCTAAGACTAACTACGGGCGACCTCGGACTCACAACACTCATCACGGCCCAGATTCGAAGGAGGCCACCACCTTCCCCCATATAGTATTCTTTGCGCCTCCCCGCGGCGCCTACATCTAAATGGCTTTTTGTCTCGGGACTCCCAAGGAGGGGTTCTGAAACTACCAAGGTTTGGACTCTCACAACTTTGCGAGACTATAACTCTTCGCTCAAACCTCCGATCGGGATGAGGTCTAAGGCAAAGTTGTAACTCTCATCAAGAGCTTTCCAACAGTGTGTTGCACTCTACCTGCACGCACGAGGGTCGGGTCAATTCCCAACTTTTTGTGGTTGGGAGTCAAACTGCAAATTTGATTCCCGACCTTTCTTTTTAACATAACTTGTGCTGCATATGTCCAAATGGGCCATGTGAGCCCATTTTAGACATTTACACTTCAATATCTTTCCAATGATATAAAGAACTTTACAATGCAAAGTATTTTGGCCCCTTAAATCGATCTTTGAAGGTTTGAGAGTGCCGATGGATTCCCAAGCTCCCATTTCAAGAGTGTGAGTCTTCATGATGCGCTCCTAACTCCTTGAGGGACTCGAAAAGTGAGTCCCAAACAGAAAACAACGAAAGGACAAGGAGATGGGGCACGCTCCCTGGTTCGCAACACTTTGGAGGGGTAAAGGGGCATGCTAGAGCTCCGGGATGGGACTAAGAAGAATCGACAAGCTTCATTTACTCACACAGGCCTGCACAAAACCAACACAAAGTGGTTAGTGCATAGTTGGAACACTTTTGGTGTTCGGACGAACCACGGGCAACACGGACACATAAGACTCACCATGATTCGGACTTGGGGGAAGTCACCACCTTCCCCTTTTATATTATACTCTACACCTCTTCACACAGGCCACATCCAAATGGCTTTTTGTCCCGGGACTCCCCAGTGGGAGTCTCGAAATTCCTAATGTTAGGACTCCCGCAACTTTAGGAGCCCATAATTTTGCGTGCATACCTGCGATGATGATGCAGTTTAAAGCAAAGTTGTAGCCCTTGTCGAAAGCTTTCCAACGACATCTCGCACGTTGCCTGTACATAAGTAAATCGGGTCAATTTCTACTTTTAGTGGTTGGGACTGAAACTGCCAGTCTGACTCCTGGCCCGTCCTTTGGCCATAACTTGTGTTTCAGATATCCAAATGCACCATGCAAGCCCATTTTAGACATCTAAGTTTCAATAGATTTCCAATGATATAAAGAACTTTTCAAGGGGATGAGTTCTGACCCCCACAATCATGCTCTGAAGATTCAAGAGTCCCAAATGGACTCTAACTCCGACAATGGGAGTTCACTTGGGAGTGTGAGGGTTCATTCCCTCACACTCTTTGCACTCTCGGGAGCATGTGATGAGACTCCCGGGTCTTCCTCTTGGCCCGCAACCTTGCAACCCCTCGCCTTGGTCGTGGGCTCAAGGCTAGGGTCACGACAATTCACCCTCACACTCTCTTAACATTAGGGTTGCGACACTCTCCCCCACTAGAAGAAAAGGTCAATGTCCTCATTGACACTTAGAATTTCTTTTCACAATGCAATCGCTTTCTTTTGGATCCTTGGCCATCAAATGCCGACTTTTGTGGCAGGACCTTGCTTCAAGCTAACTTAGGCGTCCCCAAGTTTTTCCAACATTTTCTTAGCAAGTCCAAGGGGGTCTCGTAAAAACCCTTCTCCATTGTTTTGTCAAAAGACCTAAACTAGCTTAATTGACGAAACCCTCATTTGGGAGGCAATTATTCCATCCTTCCCCTCATGAGGAACTCAAGCCAAGTCTACTTTCGACCTAAGCTACTTGACACGACTTCTTTCCCAACCTTGCGCCTTTATCACAACAATCAAGCCTTAACTAAAAGGTGTGTTTGTCAAGGTACGAGAAGCAACATTTAGGTTTTGCAAAAACCCAAGTTTTAAACTACGTGATTATAATACACAAACGGGGTCATGACTTCCCAAGTTAGCCGCCACTACCAACCAACCCTTTGGGATGCACTTGAAGCATGTGCATGTCCCCGCAAGCTCACCTTGCTTGCCTCCTCTTTTGGGGCCAAGGTTTCTCTTAACCCCAATGTGGGAGTTCGATTTTGATTTCAGTTTACACAAGAAAATTCCATTTGTCCAATGCCACTTGACAACCCTATTTGAACTACTCATTATGTTCGTGATACAATCTCTTGGAAGTTTTTAGCCTTTATTTCACTTGCAACTTGATGTGGTACATTTATGTGACTCCCTGCACCACTAAAAGAAAGGTGATGTCCTCATCATGTTCTATGTCTCTTTGGCTTCTTTGCTGGTCTAGTGTGGAATTCTTTCATGGCTTCTTGGGCATGTTCCATATCGGATTCATTCACCCAAGATGCCTCTATTGGATGGTATCCTTTCCACTTAACTAAGTATTCCCACTCTCGTCCCCTTACTTGCCTTGACTTGAGCACGACCTCCACTTCAAATTTTGGTTCATTATGAACCAAGTCTGGTGGGGGCTTTGAGTTGTGCTCTCAATTAAGCCTTTAGGCATCGCGGGCGAATGACTTCAAAAGAGAAACATGAAATGTGGGATGAACTCTAAGATTTTCCGGTAATTCTAATTTGTAAGTGTCGGGAAATTTCTTTTCTGACACTTTGAATGGACTCACATACAGGCCCAAGAACTTGTCGTTCAAACCTTCTGGCAACCGGAAACTTTTGATGTTCAACCACACTTCATCCCCTTCTTCAAAATTCACCTCTCATCGGGACTTGTTCACAAAATCCTTGTATCACTTATGCGCCTTTTCCAAGTTGGCCTTCGCTAGCTCCCACAAGTGTTGCTTCTCTTAAGCTCCTTGTTAGACCCAAGATGGGTCCAAGTTAATCAAATAGCGGAATTGTTAGGAGCTCGAGGCACACTCCCATTTCTTAGCACTAAAAGGGGTAGAGAAGGTGTGTTGAAGCTTCGAGATGGGATTAGGAAGAGTGACAAGCTTTTAGTTACTCATTCAAATCTACATCAAACTAACCAATAAGTTGGTTAATTCACTTTCTTGAGCACCTTTAGTGCTAGGACAAGCCATAGGCGACTCTGGACTCACTTGACTCACCACGGCCCGAACTCAGGGGAAGCCACCATCTTCCCTCATATAATATTCTCTGTGCCTCTCTGCGGCACCTACATCCGATTGGCTTTTTGTCCCGGGACTCTCAAGGAGTCTTAAAACTGTCTTGATTTGGACTCTTGCAACTTTGCAAGGCTATAACTCCTTGCTCGGACCTCTGATCAAGATAAGGTCTTAAGGAAAGTTTTATCTCTTATTGAGAACTTTCCAACAATGTGTTACACTGTACCTGCACGCATGAGCATCGGGTTGTGACGCGCTCCTTGGTCCCGGGGTGAACCCACTTGAGGGTTCACCAAATGTCAAATTGCGGAAGTTGGGACCGAAGGGCACGCTCCCGGCTTCCAACTTTAGAAAGGGGTAGAGGGTTGAGTTGGGAGCCCCGGGATTAGACTAGGAAGAGGGACTAGAAGATCAAGCTTGAATCTGCATCCAAAAACCAACCACGGGAGGTTAGTTTAGCATTCGGGACACCCTTTGGTGTTGGGACTTGCCACGGGCATTTGGACACACAAGATTCACCACGGCCCGGACTCGGGAGTAAACCACCACCTTACTCCCTATAGTATTCTCTGCAGCTCGTCGTGGGGACTACATCCAAATGGCACAAATTCCCGGGACTCCCGAAATGGAGTCCCGAAATTGTCCCAACGGGACTCCCGGAACTTTGAACCGCCATAACTCCCGACTGCAGAGTTGGATCGCAACGAGGTCTGAACCAAAGTTGTAGCCCTTGTCGAGATCTTTCCAACTCCATGTTGCACGCTCAAATCGGACGTCGAGAAGAGGTCGATTCCCGACTTTTAGTGGTCGGGAGTCAAACTGCCAGTTTGACTCCCGGCCCTTCTTTTGCCCCTAACTTGGGCTACAGATGTCCGAATTTCCAATGCGAGGGCATTTTCGATATTTACGTTTCAAGACCTTTCCAACGACACTAAGAACACTCCAATGCAAGGTGTTTTGCCCCTTGCTGTCGAGCTCTGAACATTCGGGAGTCCCGAAGGACTCAAAATCCCCAACTTTTCCAAGTGTTGGGCTTCACCCGCACACTTGGCCAAGTTAGGGTTGCGACAGGTTGATTCTCGACTTTTAGTGGTCGAGAGTCACTTTTAGTGCCAATTTGATTCCCGACCTTTCTTTTTGCCATATTTTATGCTGCAAATGTCCAAATGGCTCATGCAAGCCATTTTCAACATCTACATTTCAATAGATTTCTAATGTTATAAAGAACACCCCAATGCGAGGTGTTTTGGCCCCTGCAATCAAACTCTGAAGTTTTGAGAGTCCCGGTGGACTCCCAAGTCCCCATTTCGGGAGTGTGAGTGTCATTCTCACACTCTTCCAAAAGTAGGGTTGCGACACCATTGGCACTTTTTCATTTGCATCACTTGCCTGTTGTCCATGTGCTGCCCAAGTTGTTGACACAATTGGTGACTTGCCCATCACCATTTGAAAGGGGGTGGACCCAGTTGCGGAATGTTTGCGGAATGTTTCGAGTTGTAAAAAAACTCAGCTAACTCCAAATGGTCCACCCAATCTTATTGATCCGCCGCCACATAATTCTTTAGGAATTGTTCGATAACCAAGTTCAGCCTCTTGGTTTGTCCATCGGTTCGAGGACGGAAAGAAGTGCTCATCTTGAGCTCCGACCCCATGCGCTTTCATAGGGCTTGCCAAAACTTGCTCGTGAACTTTGGGTCTCAATCCGAGACTATGTCCTTTGGGAGGCCATGATGCTTGAACACGTGCGTGAAGAACAACCTACTTGTCTCTTGGGCTGTGGCACTATCCTTGGTGGGAATGAAATGTGCCATCTTACTAAATCGATCCACCACCACCATGATGGCATTAAAACCCCTTGATGGTGGCAAGCTTACCATGAAATCCATGGACACACTTTCCCACGGCCCTTCAGGAATCGATAATGGTCGCAACAATCCTGCTTGTTTTTTATTAAGTGTCCAATTTTGTTGGCTACTCAAGCAAGTCTTCACGTATTCCTTTACATTATCTTTCAAGTTGGACCAATAGTAAGACTTCTTGAGGAATGTTGTGGTGCCCTTTGCACCACCATGGCCCGTAAGCGGCCCATCATGACATTCCTTTAAGATCACATCCCTCATCTTCCTTTCTGGAACATAGAGCCGATTTTGCTTATACCACAATAGTCCATTTCGCAAATGAAAGTGTGACTTGACTCCATTTTGAATGTTTTGCCTCACTTCTTTAGCAAATTCGTCCAATGGCTCGCTAGTCAAACTTCTTTTTGAAGTTCTATTTCACCCACATACACCACTTTAAGTTGGTGCTTTTGACTTTGCGCATCGGGCATTACGTTCTCCTTCCTGGGCTTGTGTCGAATGTCCACATTGAATAAGGCGAATGTGTTTTGCCATCTCACTTGTTTTGATGACAACCTGGGTTGAATGGCAAAGTATTTCAAGGTGACATTATAGGTCCACACCACCATATCTTTGGAGCCTATGTAATGGCCCTAAGTCATGAAACAATATATGACTGCCCACATTTCCTTCTCATGTGTTCACCACCTTTGCTCCGTCTCACTCAATTTTTTGCTTTCAAATGCCACCGGTCTTCCATCTTGCACTAGGATTCCTCCAATCGCAAAGTCAGAGGCATCAAAGTGGATCTCAAAATCCTTGTCAAAGTCGGGCAACTTCAACACTTGCGCTTTCACCAAAATGCCTTTCAAGGTTTCAAAGGCTTTATTGCATGCTCCATCCCACTCGTAAATTTCAACGGACTTCTTCAAAAGGTTTGTTAAGGGTGCGGCTATTTTCGCAAAGTTCTTGATGAACTTGCGATAATAGGAAGCCAATCCTAAAAAGGATTTCAAGGCCGGGACCGACCTACGCGGTTCCCAATCCAAAATTTCCTTCACCTTGTGATCGTCCATCTTCAAGCCTTCTTCAGTGATCCTATGTCCAAGGAAGTCCACCTCCGTCACCCCGAATTCACTCTCGAGTTTAGCATACAACTTGTTTTCCCTTAGCCATTGGAATACCTTTTGGAGGTGCTCCACATGCTCCTCCAAAGAGCCACTATAGATCAAAATGTCATCTATGTTGACGCACTCCCAACTCCTCAAAGGACCCAAATGTGGGCCCAAGTATGAAAACAGCGAAAGAAGGAGGAGTCGGGGCACTCTCCCTAGCTCACGACACTTTGAGGGGTAGAGGGGGGTGCCGGAGCTTCGGGATGGGACTAGGAAGATTTGACAAGCTTTACTCACTCACACGGGCCTGCACAAAACCCACACAAAGTGGTTAGTGCATAGTTGGAGCACTTTTGGTGCTAGGACGAGCCACGGGCAACACGGACACACAAGACTCATCACGGCCCGGACTTGAGGGAAGCCCTCACCTTCCCCCTTATAGTATACTCTGCAGCTCTCCACGGAGGCTACATCCAAATGGCTATTTTTCCTGGGACTCCCAAGTGGGAGTCCCGAAATTGTCCCGAAATCGTCCCGGTTGGAGTCCCGGAACTTTGGGAGCTCATATCTCCCGACTGCAGAGTCTGATCACGACGAGGTCTGAAGCAAAGTTGTAGCCCTTGTTGCGGTCTTTCCAACGCCGTGTCGCACTATTAAATCGGATGTCGGGAAGAGGTCGATTCCCGACTTTTAGTGGTCGGGAGTCAAATTGCCAATTTGACTCCCGGCCCTTATTTTGCCCATAACTTGTGTTTAAGATGTCCAAATGAGCAATGCGAGCCCATTTTAGACATCTACGTTTCAAGAGCTTTTCAATGGTTGAAAGAGCGCAATAATCCATTGCGATTTGGCTCTTCAACTTGCCCTCTGAAGTTTCGGGAGTCCACCGGGACTCCCTCTCCCAAAATGGGAGTTGCCTTGGGAGTGTGAGTGCTCACTCCCTCACACTCCCTCGCACTTCCTTAGACTCCCGGGAGTATGTGATGACTCTCGGGCTTCCTCTTGGCCCGCACCCTTCCAATGCCTTTGCCTTTGCTCCCGGGCTTCCTTCCTCTTGGCCCGCAACCTTGCAACCCCTTGCCTTGGTCGCGAGCCCAAAGCTAGGGTTGCGACATATGTAGACGACAATGAAATCATCAAGCTATTATTGGAAAATGTCATTCATGAAAGTGTAAAATGTGGTAGGTGCATTGGTGAGCCCAAAAGGCATCACCAAAAACTCGTATGAGCCATACCTTGTGCGACAAATAGTCTTTTCTTCGTCCCCTTCCGCAATCTGAATTTGGTAATATCCTGAATGTAAATCAATCCTACTAAACACCTTAGCTCTTGAGAGTCGATAAAAAAGATCATTGATTCGAGGTAATGGATATCGGTTCTTCATAGTCGCTTTATTGAGGGCTCTATAATCCACACACATCCTCAACGTCCCATCCTTCTTGTGAACAAAAAGGATGGATGCCCCATATGGTGATTTGCTAGGTTTAATATATCCTTTTGCAAGGAGTTCTTCAAGTTGAACTTTAAATTCTTTCAACTCCTCATGGCTCATTCAATATGGGGCCTTGGCGGGAGGTGCCACTCCTGGCATCACCTCGATCGCATGATCAACTCATCTTCTTAGGGGTAGGTCTTCGGGCAACTCTTCGGGCATCATATCCGATCATCCAAAACTCACTTGATGCACTTGGGGAAAGTCACCAAATTGGTAACTTCCTTGGCTCAAACTCACTCAGCACCCACATCACACACATCATGTCGTAACCTCCCATGCATTCTCTTTCCTAGGTTTTTCCTAACATAAAGTGGATGGTTTATCCACGCACACAAAGCATTTCGTGTGCCTTCACCCGCACAATCCTGCTTTTGGACAAGATTCTAACTAATCCATTATGCCCTTTCATGAGCACATTGTTTTGGGTGATGAACTCCATTCCCAAAATGCAATCCATTCCTCCTAAGGTGGAAATCAACAAGTCCACCTTTCATCTCCAATTTCCTAGTTGAAGAGGCACTTCCTTTGCTTGTAACGTAGTGGGATGGGGAACCCCATCCGCGAAATGCATCTCAATGGGTGCCTTGAACTCCTCCAATTGGAGCTCCATCCTTTCGACGCTTTTTAGGGTTATGAAATCGTGAGAAGCCCCTATGTCCAAAAGACATAACACATCCCACTTAGCAATCTTCCCCTTCAAAAAAATGAGTCGATTGCATTTAGCTTAGGCTAGGTTGACATTGAAGGCAATTTCCTTAGAGCCCCCATTCCCCAATTTAGACTTGGGGCAATTTTTGGAGTAATGCCCCACTCCGTTGCAACTGAAGCATGTTCCTTTGGGCTTCCCACTAACATCTCCCTTGGGTTGGCCCGCTTTAAAAGTAGCCCCCTTCTTAACAAAATTTCTTTTGGGTTTGAACCCTGAGCCCTGGATTTGTTTGGGCTTTTCCCCTCTTGAGGTGTCTTGCCCTCGGTTCCATCCCTTTCATGGCACAGCATATGTGAAGGAACTTGTTGTCCTTTTTTAACCCGGATTTTTCACCCCATCCCACATCCAAGAAGCCTTCCACTTTCATGATGGCTTTGGATAGTGAAGCAGGCCAATTCTCCTCAAGCTTGCGCTTGGCCCAAGTTGGAAGCCCCATCACAAATTGGCACATGCGATCCAGTTCATGCATATGCCGGATCTCAAGCATGAGTTTGGAATACGCCCTCACATATTAATGCAAATTGCCATTTGTAACATTCACAAGGTTGCAGAGTTTGCACTTCGAGTGACGCACTCCCAACTCCACAAAGGACCCAAATGTGGGTCCAAGTAAAAAACAACAGAAGAGGGAGGAGTCGAGGCACGCTCCCTAGCTCACAACACTTTGAGGGGTAGAGGGGCGTGTTGGAGCTCCGAGATGGGACTAGGAAGAGTTGAAAAGCTTCACTCACTCACACGGGCCTGCACACAACCCACACAAGGTGGTTAGTGCATACTTGGAGCACCCTTGGTGCTAGGACGAGCCACGGGCAACACGGACACACAAGACACACCACAGCCCAGACTTGGGGGAAGCCACCACCTTCCCCCTTATCGTATACTATGTGGCTGGCCACGAAGCCTACATCCAAATGGCTTTTCTCTCCCGAGACTCCCAAGTGCAAGTCCCAAAATTGCGCCAGCGGGGATTCTCGCAACTTTGGAGCCCCATAACTTTGCAAGCAGACCTCGAAGGTGCAGTTGAAGTTTTAGCTCTCGTCGAGACCTTTCCAACGATATGTGGCACATCGTCTGTAGGCACGTAAATCGAGTTGATTCTTGACTTTTTTTGGTCGGGAGTCAAAGTGGTAGTTTGACTCCTGGCCCTTCTTTTGGCCATAACTTGTCATTTAAATGTCTAAATGAGCAATGCAAGCCCATTTTAACCTATACGTTTCAAGAGCTTTCCAATGATATAAAGAACGCCACAAGCCATTGAGTTTTGACCCCTGAAATCGCTCTCTGAAGTTTTGGGAGTCCACCGGGACTCCATCTCCCAAAGTGGGAGTTGCCTTGGGAGTGTGAGTGTTCACTCCCTCACACTTTCTTACATTCCCGGGAGTATGTGATGTGACTCCCAGGCTTCTTCTTGGCCTGCACCCTTGCGACCTCTTTGCCTTGACTCCCGGGCTTCCTCTTGGCCCGCACCCTTACGACCTCTTTGCCTTGACTCCCGGGCTTCCTCTTGGCCCGCAACCTTGCAACCCCTTTGCCTTGACTCCCGGGCTTCCTCTTGGCCCGCAACCTTGCAACCCCTTTGCCTTGGTCGCGAGCCCAAAGCTAAGGTTGCAACATCGAGATGTAGTTGGAATTCTTTGGATCGAATTCAGATTTGATGCGCTCCTTAAAGAATTCCCGGGTGTAGCCATGGTTCTTCCCTTCCTCTTGTCTCATTGTCCACCATGTGGAGGCATAACCCTTCAAGTAGGATTGGGCAAGCTCCACGGCCAAATGTCGCCCAACCTTCGCAACATGTAAGTAATCTTCCATTTCTGCAAGCCAAGCATCCACAACCTTTTGGTCGCGAACCCCATTGAAATTCCCGGGTTTAGTCGACTGAAATTCGCACTTTTGGATGATCCTCCTTTGAGAGTCGTAACTAATTCATTGAAGTCAGGCCTACTCATTTTGAGGAAGACCTCCAATTGTTCTAGGGTGAAGAGAATTGTGCTTCGTTGCTCCTCTCTCCTTTCAGGATCATTTTGGTCCTCCCGGGTTCTTAGTTCGTTTTTCCCAATAGACTCCAACAGGACTTCTCAATCTTCGGTGGGTTTTTCCAACATGGTCTCTTATGCTTGCTTACGGTTCTTCTTAGGTGCCATCAAAACTACCAAGAAGTGATTCGAGCTCTACTAAAGCTCTAATACCAAATATGCGCTCGCAAGCTCCTTGATAGACTCAAGATGAGTCTAAAGTAGTAAATAGCGGAAAGGTTACGAGCTCGGGGCACACTCCCAGCTCTCAACACATTAAAGGGCTCGAAGGGCATGCTGAAGCTCTAGGATGGGACTAGGAAGAATGACGAGCATTTTAGTTACTCGGTCGAATTTACATCAAACCAACCAACAAGTTGGTTAATACGTTGTTTGGAACACCTTTGGTGCTAGGACTAGCCACGGGCGACCTCGGACTCACAAGACTCACCACGGCCCGGACTCAAGGGAAGCCACCAGCTTCCCCCATATAAAATTCTCTACGCCTCTTCGCGACGCCTACATCCAAATGACTTTTTGTCCCAAGACTCCCAAGGAGGAGTCCTGAAACTACCAAGGTTTGCACTCCCACAACTTTGTAAGATTATAACTCCTCGCTCAAACCTCCGATTAGGATGAGGTCTCAAGCAAAGTTGTAGCTCTCATCAAGAGCTTTTCAATGGTGTGTTGCACTCTACCTGCACGCACGGGGTCGGATCGATTCCCGACTTTTTGTGGTTGGGAGTCAAATTGCCAGTTTGACTCCCGACCTTTCTTTTTGACATAACTTGTGTTGCAGATGTCCGAATGGACCATGAAAGCCCATTGTAGACATCTACACTTCAATAGCTTTCCAATGAAATAAATAACTTTGCAATGCAAGGTGATTTGACCCCTGCAATCGATCTGTAAAGGTTTGGGAGTCCTGGTGGAGGCCCAAGCTCCCATTTTGGGAGTGTGAATCTTTACCCTCACACTCTCTTAAGATTAGAGTTGCAACATTCTTGGCACATCATTTGTTCAATTAAAATGGGGAAGGGTCTACAGGAATTATTCAAGGTAAGAAACTTGACAACGCGATGGACAAGTTCCAATCCCTTTATTTTCTTAATATTTGAAACTTCATTGCATCCTTCAAGAATAGTGATGGTACTAGAGGCCCCATGGATAACATACTTCTCCTTGAGTCGAACAGTCCTTATGACTACATCTAAGATAGTTATTTCCTGTAACAAATGGTTGGGCAAAAAATGTTTCTATTTAAAATGTCATTCTATGGGTTAGCAAATGGTGTTGATTTGGTGAGGCACATGCAACCTGGTGATGATTTGCAAAATTGTTAACTGATGTGTGATCATGTCAAGCATATTTAGGAATGGACCACCATTGCTTGTCATGTTATGACCCAATGTATTTTTAAATGCTCACCATTGTAATTTGTGACATGCAATCTAAATCCATAGAAGCTTAATGTGTCATGTGGACAAAATTGAACTAGGTGATGTTCAAGTTTGGTCTTGCAAACCCCAATTTCAAAGGTTTCATGGCGGATAGTGCACATGCCAATTGGAATGTTGTCCGTATCGTGTACAATTCTAAAGATGCCATTGTGAAGATGGTTGAAAAGGAACAAACTTGTTTGTTCCACTAGACTCAATCATTTAACAAACACACAAAAACATTTATTACACAAGAGTTACAAAAATGACACAAGGCCTTGTGTTTTGAATACAAAAATGCAACATCTTTAGACGAAGTGGATGTTCAATATGCTGCAATTTGGTGTTAGTGGTATTCTTGAGGGGTTCCTCTTGAGAGTGCAATTCATGAGCTTAATAATTGGTTGGGTTTTTAGCTCTTTGATGTGAAACAACGGGGGGATTCATGTTACATGTGAGACACCTTGACTTTCCTTTATTATTTGTTTATTTTTCTTTATGATGCTAATATTTGATTTCTGTTTTTTTTCCACATGCTTATAAACGTTCAATTTGAAGGAATTTGCCAACATGCCAACTTGTGACTTGTCTAAAAAAATCCATAATATTTGGTTGCATTAGTTTGGGAAAAGGGGCGAATGCATTTTTTAAGTGCCTTCTGATGATTATGTGCGAGCATTCAAACGAAATGCATTGTACATGTATATTTAAATGGTGCAAGATGCGAAAAGGGTCTTGATAAGGACAAATTGTGATTATGATGAGCAAGCCAATCTAGTGACCCGTTGCAAATGGCTGATGCCATTGCAAAATACACCAGTGGGTCCTCCTTCGCTATTAGGACATTTCATTTAGAGGGTCAAGAGGTTTTCAAATCCACGAAATGAAGGGTTGACATAGCCTAATGGTCAAAAGGTGATTCACATAAGCATGATTGTGTGAATTTCTTTCAACCTAAAGTTAATGCAACGTTAAGTGGTTTAACTAGTTCAAATGTTGATGCTGGCGAGTCAAGTGGGATTAAGAAGGACGAGGCATTTGTTTTAACTTTTCAAGGATTGAAGGTTTAAGAACGTTTGTGCAATGATGGTGTGTGGAAAATTGAGAGGTGCCCACCATTGTCGAATATTCATTGCTTTACAATCCAAAGAAACTTGATGAAACATTGTGATGCCTAAATTAATATTAGAAAAATAGTTCGCGGCATACTTAGTTATTAATGGGTTATTCTATTCCCATTAAGTTTTTAACTTTTGAGTTTTATAGTAATATGTTTTTAAAACAATGTACATTAATACAAAAATTATAATTTTATCTACAACTCCTATACTTAACATGCACTCAATTTGCACAAAGCTTCAAGAAAATCATGTTACAACAAAATATGCTTTCATGTTTCCAAGTGAAGGAGAAACGCAAAATAAAAAATAACATGAAAAAGTCTCTCTAAAGACATATGTCCTCTTGATCTTTTATACTAATTAACTCAAAATTCAAATATTCACACCAAATCATTTAAATAATTGTTAATTAATACTAAACTAACAATCCAATCTTTTTAATAATCACACCTGTTTGACCACCTGTTCCACTACATGTTCTACCAACTACAAGTTTTGCCAACTATAGGTTGATATTCAACATGTCAACCTGTCTACTCACCCAATGTAATGTTCCCTATTTCTTTCTATAATTGGTTAGATCAATGCCACATTTTAGGTTAATATAATAAATTGGTCAGACCACCTATTAAGTATAACGACATGTCTTAACCTATAACCTATTAGGTCATATGTTACTAAAATTGGGTAACATTATCCCCCTTGAAAACTAAATTTCATCCTTGAAATGTTAATTGAAGGCTTTGGGTTCTCTTGGTCTTCTACAATTAGTTGGGTAATGGCTTTTTCAACAAGTTTAGCACTTGGTTCTTCCATATGTTCAACTTGGCTCAAAATTTGAAGACCTGTCGGTGTTGCAGAAATCTTTTGTCGATCAAATGTTTCTTCAAAGGTTGTTTTGGGTGTCATAAATACCTTTGAAGCATGTAGGGTATCAGTAATCAAAATAATTTCCTGACCTATACATATCTGGTGTGGGGTCAGAGGTAAAATAACAAATACAAACTCTAAGTGTCCAATTCCCCTATCCAACATAGTAAATGAAGGATCAATAGTTTCAACCTATTCCTTGACAAATTTGTCACTACTCTCCACATGTTTAGTAGTAGGAATAGTAACTTAAATAAATACAGAAAACATTTAAATAGGTAAGGGTATGATCTCAATGGATTAATTGGTTTAATAATGGCAATAGGTTGTACCATAGATGGTGTTGTTGGGTGGTTTGCTATTGGTTCCAATTTCCACATATATGAAACTAAGGGGTTCATATTTAAAGTCAAGGAAGTAGTTCGATTCACTTACAACTCTAGTTGGTAACCATGTTCATTGAAATGGGCTATTCCATGTTTTCTTCAATTTGTTCTTTTGTGAACTTTTGAATAATCTGCCACCATTCTTTCCGCTTGGGGTTCTTATCTCCGAAGGCTTGATTTTGCACTTTGAGTAACATATTATATAGTAATAATTCTTAAACTCTTCAACCTATTGTTAATCCTAACAAGTAGAATGGGGTTGGGTTTGTTCAAATGTAACTTACATGTTTCATATTGACCTTTCCAATCCTGGATTTGGACAGTCAAAGTTTGTTTTTCCTTTTCAAACTCTATGTGAGCAATTACTTGTTATTCCCTAAGTCTTCGACAAGTTTGCTCCGAACCAGTTATGGTACTATTAAGGGAGTAGGCATATTACATAGTTTTTTGGGATTACAAGACATTACTTATAAGAATAGGCCATCGGACATTTGAGGGGTTTGAATTTTGAATTCTTATTCATTTTTGTTTTTTTTTTTTTTTTGTTCATGTTGATGGTGACTTGGGAATTGCCTAAGGGAAGGAGTTTTTGGGAGTTTGAAAACATTCGTAAAAACACATATTTGGAATAAAAGTAGAGATGTAGATACTTTGTAAAAAAACTACACATTTTGGTGTTGAATATTACAAATTCAACTTGTTGTTTTGATTACATTTCTATAGAACATGGATTTTGTTGTATTTTGTTAGAGTTTCTAGTAAACAGGGAAATTATAAACTTCTCTATTAATTTCCATTTTCAATTTCATGTTTGAATCATCTATGGTCTTTAATCTCATGAAAATGATTTGTAATTCTATTTGTAATTTTCGGACATTTGTTTTGGATTACAGATTTTGGTTTTTAAAGATAATTATGAATCTTATGTATTATTGAATTGCAAATGTATGTGTGTTTAGAATCAATCTAGAGTTATGAATGAGTGTAGGTTTGTAGTGCCAAAATGTTGTTATAGTAATTGAGGAGTGGTTTTGGAAAAATTAACTCCACATTTACCATTTGGTGACCATATTTTCTTTCCTTTAATAGGAAAAAAAATGTTTTATGAATTTTTCCATTGTTTGCACTATAGATGAAGGTATTCAAAAGAATGGATTAATTTCAATTCTGATTTGGAAGGGGTATGTTAGAAAGTGCCAAAGGTTTCAGCGGTTGAAGTTGTGAAGATTGTAGACAGATCTAGAAACTCTGAAGAAAAAAGGATTGTGAAACAAAATGAATTAGATGGTGATTCAAAATTTACAATGGCAATTGGATTTGGAGGCAAATTGTCAAGGTCTTGAAGGAGAAACAAAAGACAATCGTGAAAATGGAAGTGAACATGCAAGGATTACACAAACCCAATATTGGAATCTAATGTTAGACATGCGAGTTATGACAACAAAATAAAAAGTTATAAGACACGTGATGTTTATACTAAAAAAAGATGGTAAGGCATGAAATATGAACTAGTGGTCTTCAAAGAAGGCATAATTATAGACGATGATCTCCACACAAAGAAATAAGTTGAATATTCACCCAAATGAGTGGGCGTAGTATAATTCTTAGCCATAATCTATGGTTCAAAGTTGTAGAAATCAAGATAGAGTAGGGACTTTTATAGTACATGATCAACCATAGGAAATTTCAAGTCCAAAATTGGTAATTAACTGAGGAAGGGATATTATAGGAAGTATGCAATCCAGGTTTGTGTACCAGTTTACATCTCCATATTATTATGAACCAATGGAAAACTAGGAGGTGGAAGAAAACACCAATGTCAATGTGCTTGAGGAGACTGAGGAAAATTACTTAGACCACTTGAATATGTAGAGGCATAAGTGAATGTGTTGGATGAAATACCACAATCATATTCACATCTAAGAAATCCAGAGTTGAATCAAACAAAATACATAGTCGAAATCAGGGATCATGAATCTATGGATTCAAAGGTAACCAAATTACTTTCAAAAGTCTATGCATTTTGTGAGGAATCATGAATTGTCCTTTTGTGCCTTTTCACATCACAGTAGGCATTACTCGACATGTGGAGCTACATAATGTGGCAGTAGCATTAATGGATCAACCACATGAATAGGACCTAAAAATTCTTGTAATATAAAACAAATTGAAAGGCATGGAGTTGGGAAGCCAATTGGGACCACAAAGTAGACATATTAATCCATCCATTCATTTCAAGGACATAATACCAAATGTGTATTCACATCTTCATTATGCACCACAAAGGATACCAATGGGTAACCAAAGAATGGGGAATCATAAAATTCGAGTCACCTCAACTTCACCACAAGTGTCAGAAGTGGTAGCTATTAAAATCTAGAGATAACTTGTTGGAATAATGATTATTCGACGACTTCATTTTGTAATACCAACCATAAAAGTGGAAATTGTTGTTACAACCACCATGAATTTGTAAGTAGTGGATTACCAATTGGATTTGTAACTAACATGGGTTGTGGATCGAGAAGGGTTTCGACGGGAAGGAATTTGAGTAGAAATTTGAGAGTACTAGTAGCAACTACTAGAGTTGTTGGAACACCACGTATGGTGTTTACTAATCCAATAATAATTATTCATGTGAATAAAACTACAAATTGACCATTAATGAGCTAAATGGCTGTTGAAGGGTATAGAAATACAGATGTTGTAAATATAAGAAGAGGATATCAAAAACCATATGTCATAATTGCAAGAATCATTGGTAACAAAAATGGTTACTTTTTGAGACCAAATGTGGTAGCTTTTAAGTACCTTGACTTTTTTTTAAAATGTTGATACAAATGCTCATGTCAAAGTGTTCAATTTTGTAATGAAGGCAAATCCATAAACCTCTGAAGTATATATCATCAATGCGTTATGCTAAGAGATATAACATTGGATTGATGCCACAATTACACGTTAAAGTTTTTTTATTGTATTTTTCATAGCTCAAACAAGCATTTTTGACACACTCCCAAGCTCCTTGATAGACTCAAGATGAGTCTAAAGTAGTAAACAATGAAAAGGTTAAGAGCTCGAGGCATGCTCCCTGGCTCTCAGCACTTTGAAGGAGTGGAGGGGCGTGTTGAAGTTCCGGGATGGGACTAGGAAGAGTGACAAGCAGTCTATTTACTCACTCAAATATGCATCAAACCAATCAACAAGTTGGTTAATACATTGTTTGGAGCACCTTTGGTGCTAGGATAAGCCACGGGCAACCTCGGATTCATAAAACTCACCACGGCCCATACTCGAAGGGCGCCACCACCTTCCCCCATATAGTATTCTTTGTGCCTCTCTGCGAGGCCTACATCCAAATGGTTTTTGTCCCGGGACTCCCAAAGGGGAATCCCAAAACTGCTAAGGTTTGGACTCCCGCAACTTTGCGGGACTAGAATTCCACGCTCAAACCTTTGATCGGGATGAGGTTTGAAGCAAAATTATAGCTCTCGTCGACAGCTTTCCAACGGCATGTCGCACACTACCTTCACGCATGGGGGTCGGGTCGATTCCCAACTTTTTGTGCTCGGAAGTCAAACTATTAGTTTGACTCCTGGCCTTTCTTTTTGCCATAACTTGTGTTACAAATGTCCAATGGGTCATGCAAGCCCATTTTAGACATATAGGATTCAATAGCTTTCCAATGATATAAATAACATCTCAATCCAAGGTGTTTTGACCTCTACAATCGCTTTCTGAAGGTTCGGGAGTCCACTGGGACTCCAATTCCCAAAATAGGAGTTCATTTGGGAGAGTGAGTCTTCATCCTCACTCTCTCAAGACTAGGGTTGTGACAATTTTACAAACATCATTGAAAGATTCAGAATGACGAGAAAATATACATGGAATTGAAAAATATGAAGCAGGAGGAGAATGAGAGTGTGGAGGTTGTTCATTATGAGAGGATTCAAAAGCTAGTTCATGGTTTACAAATATAACCACAAACAATTTTTTGACTATTGTGTTTAGGGCATGCTTGTAATCATACCTCAAAATTACGACTACAAGAATGAAGCGATCAACACTACAACATCATAAGGAGGCGGTGATGTTGTGTGAAGAAAAAATAATTATTGCAGAAATGAAGAGCGCATTTTTAATACCACAAAGTACTAAACAAAAATCACCACCAAAAGCATATAGTAGTACATGGAAAATTGACAAATACTGCACAAATTATGGAATGAATACTCACAATGTGGAGACATTGAGAAAAAAGGAGGAGACTTAAGTGGTATCCACAAAGGTAACACCACATAGTCAAAAACCACAAAAAGACTACGTATGCATGCCACATTTGTGGTTTGAATGGACACAAAATGACAAATTGTCCAAAATTTACTGAAATGAGAAAAATGTTTCATGGGAAATTTGTCATAGTAACAAAAGCTCAACATCTTGCTAAAGTAAAAACAATCATTACATATGTGAATGTGGTGGATGTTAATGTTACAACAAGAAGTAAAGCAAGTGAGGAACATGTGTTCAAGGATAAAGAGCCAAGGAAAGCAAATCTAGTGCTGTTGATTGGGAGAAAGAATAATGGTTGAAGAAGTCAATGGTGGAGATAATTTCATAGATTTAGAAAACACAAAGTTAGATAGAAGGGCCATCCACATCCATGGAGGGATGGAACACAACCTGACTAGGTATGCCAAATGTTATTCTTGTAGAAGCGTAAAATTTTTAGGAGGTAGTGATTTCACAAGAAAAATTGATTACAATATAAGAGAATTTTTAGGATATTGGTAAGCAGGTGTGAAAAACAACTTCGTACAATTGCTTAAAATAACTCTTAAGTTCAAAATATATCTTTGGCAGAAGCTAAAACTAGAGAAAACTTAGAATCTAAGTAGAGCAACTACAAAGAAATAAGTTAGTTTTTCAGTACCAAAGGTAAGGACAGTTATTGTAGCTATAGATAATCATATGGCAATTATCCAAGTACCGACTGGGAAGAATACAATAGAGGATGTGTTGCTGGATGGAGGTTTTGAAATTAATATCATCACAAACTAATTAAGATTAAGGTTGGGACTTCCAAAGCCTAAACATACACCATATAATTTGAGGATAATAAATCAAACAACCACAAAACCAATGGGTTTAATTAGAGATCTGAAGATATATTTCGCAACCCCACTTTGAAGCAAGTGTGAGGATGAAACTCACACTCCCAAAAGTGGGAACTTAGAGTCCTCCAGGACTCCCGAAAACTCAGAGCTTGATTTTAGGGGTCAGAACACTTTGCATTGAGGTGTTATTTATACCGTTGATAAGGTCTTGAAGTGTAGATGTCCAAAATGGCCTCTCATGAGCCATTTAGACATCTGCAGCACAAGTTATGATCGAAAGAAGGGCTGGGAGTCAAACTGGCAGTTTGACTCCCGACCACTAAAAGTCAAGAATCGACCCGATCCCAATGTGTGCAGGTGGAGTGCAACACACGTTTGGAAAGCTCTTGAGGAGAGCTACAACTTGTCTGCAAACCTCATCCCAATCGAAGGTCAAAGTCGTGAGTTACAAGGTCCCAAAGTCCTAGGAGTCCAAACCGGGACAATTTCGAGACTCCTCCTTGAGAGTCCCGGGACAAAAAGCCATTCGGATGTAGCCTTCGTGGGCAAACGCAGAGAATACTATATAGGGGAAGGTGGTGGCTTCCCTTGAGTCCGGGCCGTGGTGAGTCAAGTGAGTATGTGTTGCCCGTGGCTTGTGCCAACACCAAAAGTGATTTAGAATGAAAACTAACCAACTTGTGGTTGGTTTTGATGCAAGACGAGTAGCTAACTAAATTGTCCCTCGTCTTAGTCTAATCCCGGAGCTTTCAGCACGCCCCTCTCACCCCCTTTAGTGCTAGAAGTTGGGAGCGGCACCAAGTTCCATTTACTTCCGCAATTTGACATACTTGGACCTCTTTGGGTCTAACAAGGAACTTGGGGGCGCGTTAATATATGTTCATGACATTTCTTACATAACTACATTTACTATATTTTAAAACAATGTGATAGATTCTAATCATTCCATGTTGTTGGGAAGAACATGCTTGAGGGATGCTAAGGTGGCACATGATTAGGGGAGCAACATTGTTACGATACGAGGGATTGGGACAATTAGGACAATTATTGTCACCAAGATTTAGGAGGTGAAGTAAGAAGACCAAAAATATTACTATGTTACAACTATCAAAATATTATCACATATGAAGAAGAAGATATCATGTTTGCTATAGAGCCAAAAATTGTTATCAGTAGGAACAATTAATTTATTTGAAATAATTTGGTCTATAAAAACCATAGATGCGGAGATCATGGATATTAATGACAAGACTAGTAGTTTAGAACTAAAATCAGGAATACATATCATAAAACAAAAGATAATTATTAATAAAAATGAACCATAAGTAACTTTGGAGGATAAAATGTATCCTGAGACATATTCTAATCAACAGCCGAGTGCAACAAAAGTAAAAACACAAGATGTCCCAACCCCACTTTCGGAAGAGTGTGAGGATGACACTCACACTCCCAAAATGGGGACTTGGGAGTCCTTTGGAACTCCCGAAACTTCAAAGTTCGATTGTAGGGGTCACAACACCTCACATTGGGGTGTTCTTTATATCATTAAAAAACTATCAAAGTGTAGATGTCGAAAATGGGCTCGCATGAACCATTTGGACATTTGCAAGTCATGGCAAAAAGAAAGGTTGGGAGTCAAACTAGCAATTTGACTCCCGACCACTAAAAGTCAAGAATCGACCCGACCCCTATGTACAGGTGGATTGCAACACACCATTGGACACTCAAGGAAAGCTTTAAGTTTGCTTCAGACCTCATCCCAATTGGAGGTCTAAGTTAGAATTTGACCTCGCAAAGTCCCGGGAGTCCAAATAAGGACAGTTTCAGGACTCTTCCTTGGGAGTTTCGGGACAAAAAACCATTCGAATGTAGGTGCCACAGAGAGGCGTAGAGAATACTATATGGGGGAAGGTGGTGGCTTCCCCCAAGTCTGGGTTGTGGTGAGTCTTGTGAGTCCAAAGTCGCCCGTGGCTTGTCCTAGCACTAAATGTGCTTTAGAAAATGAAGTAACCAACTTGTTGGTTGGTTTGATGCAGGTTCGAGTAAGTAAATAAAACTTGTCACTCAACCTAGTCCTATTTCAGAGCTTCAGCACGTCCCTCTACCCCTTTTAATGTTGAGAGCTGGGAGTTTGCCTCGAGTTCCTCACAATTTCGCTATTGGAATAACTTGGACCCATCTTGGGTCTAACTGGAACTTGGGAGTGCATCACAAGAATTATGGATATCTAGATGGACGTTAACTGCAGCCCAACAATTGATGAAGTTCAACCTGGGAATTGATGTAGAACCACATATGGTGGATTAATGTACAATTGGAGACAAGCAAATTGTTGGAAGTGGAGCAATTACTAAATGAGTTTAAAGATGTTTTTACATGGACATACAAAGATCTAAAAAGGATTCCACCAGAGTTAGCACAACACAAAATTGAACTGGATATTACTATACCATAGGCACATTAGGTCAAGTATAAACTAAATCCAAACTATGCTACAATAGTGAAACATGGTATTGGTAAATTGTTAATAGTTGGATTCAAGGTGTCAGGAAGTTAAAGTAAATAAAAAAAATAGTCCGCCCAAAGTCTAATTAAAATATGGAACAATTTTTTATATGGACACAAGAAAGTAGATTCAAAATATTTTGAAGTATAAATATAAAACCATAGGGCCTTGCATTTAGTTTATGGGAAGTTGAATACAAAATTTGAACAACTTTGGTATCATAAAAGTAGGTTGAAAATATGTTCAAAATTAATTAGGTCAAATTGATGTTCAAACCTACTTCATATTAAAAATTTGATATACTATAATTATGACATTCATAATTTGATAATACATAAGTGTTTTTTAGGGCTCCATTAAGTTGAATTTTTTTTAAATCAATATTTCATCTATGTGTAGCCCATTTTTTAAGATCAAACATTTTGTGCTCGAGTATAAATATTTTTAAAAATTATGTTTAATTCTACTTTCAAGATGGGGGTTTTCAACACTTTAAATATACAATGAAAATTTATTATGATGTTAATTATTGTATAATTTTTTTTTACTTTCAATACATTGATTTTTTTTATGGTTACATTTTTTTTTTTTACAAGGAGTAGTGAGTCATCTACTTTATCTTGCTTGCACCCTTCA